>CM056058.1:141813407-142138650 GCA_029574335.1 Rana kukunoris | reverse complement strand
CAGTGCAGAGTTCAGGGGGTTACCACACACAGTGTGGGGGGAGTTCAGGGGGGTTTACACACAGAGTTCAGGGCGTGGGGGGGTTACACACGGAGTGCACAGTTTCGGGGGGGTTACACACGGAGTGCACGAGTTCGGGGGGTTACACACGGAGTGCAGAGTTCGGGGGGGGTTACACACAGAGTGCAGAGTTCAGGGGGTTACACACACACAGTGCAGAGTTCGGGGGGGTTGGGTGGGGGGGGTTACACAGTGGTAGTTAGAGGTTGTTAGAGTGAGTTCGGGTTACACACAGAGTGCAGAGTTCGGGGGTTACACACGAGTGCAGAGTTCGGGGGAGTTACACACGGAGTGCAGAGTTCGGGGGGTTTTCACGGAGGCGGCCAGAGGGGGGGTTACACACGGAGTGCAGAGAGTTCGGGGGGGGTTACACACGGTGGTGCAAGTTGGGGGTTCGGCGGGAGAGTTCGGGGGGGTTACACACGGAGTGCAGAGTTCAGGGGGGGGGGTTACACACGGAGTGCAGAGTTCAGGGGGGGGTTTACACAGGAGAGTGCAG
Source organism: Rana kukunoris (assembly GCA_029574335.1). Taxonomy (NCBI): domain Eukaryota; kingdom Metazoa; phylum Chordata; class Amphibia; order Anura; family Ranidae; genus Rana; species Rana kukunoris. The sequence goes on along the minus strand of CM056058.1, from coordinate 142,138,091 downwards.
AGTTCGGGGGGGTTACACACGGAGTGCAGAGTTCGGGGGGTGGTTACACACGGAGTGCAGAGTTCGGGGGGGTTACACACGGAGTGCAGAGTTCGGGGGGGTTACACACGGAGTGCAGAGTTCGGGGGGGTTACACACGGAGTGCAGAGTTCGGGGGGTTATAAAACCGAGTGCAGAGTTCAGGGGGGTTACACACAGAGTTCAGGGGGGTTTCACACAGAGTGCAGAGTTCAGGGGGGACTTCTGTGTTTACAAGTGATTGTGGTGAGCAGGCACCAAACCAAACCTTTTCCAACTATACACACATATATATATATATTCATATATTCGGATTAAACCAAGAGTCCTTTGGTAAAATCAATTGGCCAGAAGTGAAGATCTAGTGATCCTCTCGCTCATTTGCTGACACACTTTTGACCAAGAGATTCCAAGCCTGCCCACCACGGCAAGGTAGACTCTTCTAGGGCAGGAACCAGCCTTCCCAACACACACCTTAATAATAATAATAATTATTATTATTATTATTAGAAAAGTACCAGCCTCCAACCTTCCCCTATAGCTGGTCCAACACACACCTAAAAAAAGGAACCAGCCTCCCCCTATGGCTGGTGTAACACACACCTAAATAATAATAAAAAAAGGAACCAGCCTCCCCCTATGGCTGTGTAACACACACCTAAATAATAATAAAAAAAGGAACCAGCCTCCCCCTATGGCTGGTGTAACACACACCTAAATAATAATAAAAAAAGGAACCAGCCTCCCCCTATGGCTGTGTAACACACACACCTAAATAATAATAAAAAAAAGGAACCAGCCTCCCCCTATGGCTGGTGTAACACACACCTAAATAATAATAAAAAAAGGAACCAGCGTCCAACCTCCTCCTATAGCTGGTCCAACAATCTCTATCCTCCCCCCTCTCTCCTTTCCCCCCCTTTTTCGCTACACTTACCCCTCTCCTATCCTTTCTCTAATCAGCCTGTCCCCTCTCCTGTCTTATGGTGACCCTTTCCCCCCCCTCTCCTGTCCTATGACGATTTCATTTCCCCCCTCTTCTGTCCTATGACGACATTTCTCCCCCCTCCCCCCTCCCTTCCTATGTGACCTATGACGACCTTCCCTGTCCTATGACGACTCCTGTCCTATGACGAACCCCCCCCATCCTGTCCTATGACAACCCCCCCCCCCCTCCCATCCTGTCCTATGACGACCCCCCCCCTGTGACGACCCTCCGTCCCTCCCCCCCCCTTCTCTATGACGACCCCCCTTCCTGTCCTATGATGACGACCCTTCCACCCCCTCTCCTGTCCTATAACGACCCTTCCACTCCCCCTCCCCCCATCCTGTCCTATGGCGACCCCCCCCCCCCCCCCCCCTCTCCTGTCCTATGAAGACCCTTCCCCCCCCTCTCCTGTCCTATGATGACCCTTCCCCCCACTCTCCTGTCCAATGACGACCCTCTCCTGTCCTATGACGACCCTTCCCCCCTTCCTGTCCAATGACGACCCCTCTCCTGTCCTATGACGACCCTTCCCCCCCCTCCTGTCCTATGACGACCCCTTCCCCCCCCTCCTGTCCTATGACGACCCTTCCCCCCCCTCCTGTCCTATGATGACCCTTCCCCCCCCCTCCTGTCCTATGACGACCCTTCCCCCCCCTCCTGTCCTATGACGACCCCTCCTGTCCTATGACGACCCCTCCCCCCCTTTCTGTCCTATGACAACCCCTCCTGTCCTATGATGACCCCTCCCCCCCTTTATGTCCTATGACGACCCCTGCCCCCCTCCTGTCCTATGACGCCTCTTCCCCCTCTTAAGTGCTCTCTCTCCGCCTCCTGTCCTGTTTAGTGTGGAAGATTTCCTCGGTTGTATTTTTCCAACACCTCGGCTTCTTTTCTGACTAACGCATAGACGGCCCGAGTGTTTGCAATCTGTCTTTCTTCCTTTATCCTCTCCTCTACTTTTTGATTCCGTTCTCTCATCTGTTTTTCCTTCATTTCCTTGATTTCTTCCTCCAGCCGGTGTATTTCCCTTCTAGTTTTCAGGTACTGCGTTCTCATTTTGTGGATGATTTTTTCCCGCCTTCTTTGTTCCTCTTCTCGCTCCTTTTCTTGCTCTTCCCTCAGCTCCTCTGCCCTTTTCTGTTCATCCCTTGCGTTCTTCCTGTCTCTCCATTGCCGCGCCTTCTCCCTTTCCTCCATACTTTTTAGGCGCCTTCTCTCATTGAGGAATGCAGTGCTTTCTGTCATATTTTGTTCCTCTATTTGCTCTATCTTCTCTTTTCCCTTCGGCTTATTGGCCATTGCCTGTACTTCCTTTGCACTCTTCTTTTCTCTCTCCTCCCGCTCTTTCTCCTTATCCACTCTCTTCTGATGTAATGTCGCATTGCGGGTTAGAATGAATTCCCTCCTTTCTTGGTCCTTTTTTACCCTTTTCTCCTCTACTTTCCTGTGCCTCTCTGCTGTTCTCAATCTAACCTCCAGTTTTTTTTTATCCTCCTCTATCCTCATCTCCTCTCTTCTTCTTTTATTTTCCCTTGCTTTCTTTTCGTTTGCTTCTTTAATCCTAATTCTTTCATCTGTCATCGGCGTTACCCTCTGACTTCTTATATTAATCTATAAATGAAAAGAAAAAAGTCAGTGGCAGTTCTGATATACAATTTGAGTTTCATTGGCATGAATTTGGATTTGGTTTTGTACAGTTAGTGACATGATTTAGAAGTTACTGTAAAATTTGACCTGCATTACAAGTGTGACCCATAGTCTAGATCTCCATGTTTGGCATCGCCCCTCCCTGCACACGTCTATGAAGATCCAAAATCTTCTGCTATATGGTATGGGTGATCGTTAATATCCATATAAAGTTATTTTTATTCTGTGTCCAGGAGATTTCCCATCACTTCCTGTCCTAGAGACGCAACAGGAAATGCAAGTAAAACTCTCTAAAGTGAATGGAATTCCTACCATTCGGGTGTCCCCATTGGAGGCTTTTCCCTCACCAATTGCTCAAAATTTGATTTTGATTTTTAAAACTAAGACCATTTTCAGCAAGTACAGAAAATACCCAATGATCTTGCCAAAAATTCTGTTCTTCTGTAAACTACTAATCTCCCATCCCCTATATGTAATCAGTATGAACAGGTTTGTAGTCCAGCCTGGGTGGTGGTGATGACCCCTTCTATAGATACAGTGAAGGAGTGAGCATGGCCACCCCAAGGACAGGAAATGTGTTCTTCACAGGATATGTAGGTGGGAATAAAGGGCAAATGAAAATGTGTCCATATTCTGCCAATGATGTCATGTGCCCCTCCCTTTACATATATGTATTTACACGTGTCAGAATAGTGAAATGAAAGGTAGATACTTACTCTGCTGCACATCTTTTGCTCAGTGAATTTCTCTTGATAGTTGATACTCAAAGTATAATAAACTGTAAAGATAAAAAAAGACAAGATTTAGCAATCATTATTTATAACTAGATATCACACACAGTTGTTGGCCAGAACTACGACTAACAGCAATCATTACACAAGGACTGACCAGGAGCCGATTCACAGGCCAAGGCAATAACGTCTTATAATTTAAACAGATTTAATAGTGGGGGAGGGGGCTTTGGGGTTAAGGTTCCACAGACCATCAATGATTGTGTTTTTTTTTGTTTTTTTTTTAACCACTAGCTTTCCACAGGATGACTATAAACGTCCTGTCTTTAAAGAGGAATACCGTTGTTGTTATTGTACCAGCTAGCTACACTAACCCCCTGTATCCTCTTCAAGAGTCAGCGGTTCTCTTTCAGATAAAAGTGGTCTTTGTGGCAGATTTGCCGCAAGATCACTTTTATCGGCGGCAGGAGAGGGCCCTCCGCCGCTTACCGTGGCCGTTGGTAACGATGGAGGCGATCCAGACCTGTCCCTAGCCTGACATGGAGACAAGTGAGTGAAAGATGGCGCTCGCCCGTCTCCAAGTCATTGCAGGGCGCTTCCACCCTGCTATGCTATTGAGACAGGTGCTGGCCATCTTGCCCTCACTCGTATCCCAGCCAAACAGGAGACAGGACCCGATCGCCCCCTTTCCCACCGCCGATAACGGTGATCTTACGGTGAATCTGCCTCACAGACCACCATTATCGTTTAAAGGACTGGCGCCTGAAGAGATGGATATCTCGGTTGTGGCAGCAGCTGCTGCCGTTACCGAGATATCCCGCTTCAAAAAGAGGACATATATAGTCGTGTCCAGGTCCTTAAGTGGTTAAATATCACCAAATCTTTATTGGTGTATTTTTTTTATTATTATTTAAAATCAATTTGGGTACATTGCTGCATGACCAAGTAATCGTCAGTCAAACTATTAGAGCACTGAAAATTGATAAATGTCTGGAAATGAAGGGATGTATACAGGATGACACTCAATTGGTTATTGTAATCCTCAATAATTTACTGGCTAGAACCAGAGATATGACTACAGGGCTCAGAATATGAGGGTATTTACAATTAAGAAATGGTTCCACGCCCCTGACAAATCTTTACCGGGACAAGAGTAAAAAAAATCTCACGGAGGCTCTAAAAATAGTACAAATTCTATTACTGCCTGCTACGCCCCTTCTCCAGGAAAGCACACACATATTCTACAATCTACACAGAGCAATGCAAAACATGACCTACCTCCTCGCTCTCTCAACAACAACTGACTAGCTGCCTCCCACCATCCCTTATATACCCTGCCTTACACTCTGATGTCATAAGAGGGGGGCGGAGCCTAATCATGTGACCTGCCTTATATGGTCAAAGGAGTAAACTGGGGGCAATTAAAAAACTCACTGAGGCTCTAAAAATAGTATAATTACCCTTCACTTCCTAATGTAGAATATTCTTAATATACAATATTCTACAGAGGACAAATGATAGGAGTTTGCTTTTAATATAACTGCTGCAGATGTCAGTTGAAAGGTCATGTTTTGTTTACTTCTATCTCCATGGAAACACAACTGCCTTCCTTCTCAATGGAAACATAACTGCCTTATATGGTCAAGGGTGATGGGTGTACATGATGGAAATTTAAATGTAATACAAAGTCATTATTGTCCGAGGAACCTGCTATATTTTATATATAATTATATATATTATCATTTTATATATATATATATATATATATATATATATATATATATATATATATATATATATATAATGTTAAAGAATTTTTTTTTTTTTTAAACTGGGGACAAGTAAATTTTTTTTCACTGAGGCTCTAAAAATAGTACAAATTCTATTACTGTCTGCTACGCCCCTTCTCCAGGAACACACACATATTCTACAATTTACACAGAGCAATGCAAAACATGACCTACCTCCTCGCTCTCTCAACAACAACTGACTAGCTGCCTCCCACCATCCCTTATATACCCTGCCTTACACTATGATGTCATAGAAGGGGCGGAGCCTAATCATGTGACCTGCCTTATATGGTCAAAGGAGTAAACAATGTCTAAGACATGACATGACTCCTGTAATATTTTTTTATAACAATTAAAAATCTCACTGAGGCTCTAAAAATAGCATAATTACCCTTCACTTCCTAATGTAGAATATTCTTAATATACAATATTCTACAGAGGACAAATGATAGGAGTTTGCTTTTAATATAACTGCTGCAGATGTCAGTTGAAAGGTCATGTTTTGTTTACTTCTATCTCCATGGAAACACAACTGCCTTCCTTCTCAATGGAAACATAACTGCCTTATATGGTCAAGGGTGATGGGTGTACATGATGGAAATTTAAATGTAATACAAAGTCATTATTGTCTGAGGAACCTGCTATATTTTATATATAATTATCATTTTTATATATATATATATATATATATATATATATATATATATATATATATATATATATATATATATATATATATATATATATTAAAGCATTTTTTTTTTCCTTTTTAAACTGGGGACAAGTAAAAAAAATTTCACTGAGGCTCTAAAAATAATACAAATTCTATTACTGCCTGCTACGCCCCTTCTCCAGGAACACACACATATTCTACAATCTACACAGAGCAATGCAAAACATGACCTACCTCCTCGCTCTCTCAACAACAACTGACTAGCTGCCTCCCACCATCCCTTATATACCCTGCCTTACACTATGATGTCATAGAAGGGGCGGAGCCTAATCATGTGACCTGCCTTATATGGTCAAAGGAGTAAACAATGTCTAAGACATGACATGACTCCTGTAATATTTTTTTATAACTGGGGACAATTAAAAATCTCACTGAGGCTCTAAAAATAGTATAATTACCCTTCACTTCCTAATGTAGAATATTCTAAATATACAATATTCTACAGAGGAAACATTATAGGAGTTTGCTTTTCCTATAACTGCTGCAGGAGATGTCAGTTGAAAGGTCATGTCTTGTTTACTTCTATCTCCATGGAAACACAACTGCCTTCCTTCTCAATGGAAACACTCGGATTATCTATAAAAAAGGGGGAACAAATTGCTCTCACGCCCACAAGATCTACTTGTCATACACAATTTATATATCAAATGGAAGGTATTTTTGTCTGCTTTCAGGCAATGTGATCAGTTTTGTGATGCGCATTTTACTTTTCGTTGCTGGAGCTTCTAAAGGACAAGAGTTCCAAAATTTTCCCCATAGGCCTTCATTATAACGCGCTTTTAAAATTTGTTAGTAAGACACACAATTACACTCTTTTCTAAATCGCGGACATGGCCACATTTTTAAGTTTATCAACATAAATTTCATATCGATGCGTTCACAAGGGTCTTGTCTTTTATACGGTGAAGTCGCTGTATCGATCGCATGTACGGTTGTGGATTTATTAAGGTTTGTTTGAAGGGTTATTTCACTTATTTTGTGTGTAGATAAATATATTCTGTAAGTAATGCACTTCTGTTATGATTTAATCTTTCAATAAAGCTTTCGTAAACAAAAAAAAAAAAAAGCGTTTGTAATGGTAATTCTTTCCCTAAATAGCTTCCTTCCTGCAATTATCCCCCTCACTCACCCGGGGGAGGGGAGAAAACCTCTTGAGGGGGAGGGGCGACCAGGAAGTCAGGACGCTCTGTACTTTGCAGATAGAGAAAGGAGCTGTGTGTTAGTGGGCGTCCTGCTCACCCCCTCCCCCCTCAAGAGGCTTTCTCCACACCAGGGAAAAAGCCTTGCACTACTGTGTGGAGTTACAGACAGAAGAACAGGAAGTGAGGATTTCTCAGAAGAAATAAGGACATTTAAAATCAAAATCAAAGGATGAGGTAAGTAAAGGAGGACTGCACTAAGGTAAAGGAAGTTATTTAGGGAAAATTATTTTACCTTTACAACACCTTTTAATGATTAAAGAGAGGCTTTATAAGTACTGAAGGAACACTGCTTGTATATCCTAAAGATAGTATAGCGGTTATGGTGAATGGGATTTGTGCGGGCTTAGCAATTCAGCTATTCAGCATTCCCACGTATTTTCCTCAGGAAATGCATTTTCTAGTTATATATATTTTACATTTTATATATATGTGAAGAAACGCCAGGCAGGAGGTATTGGAGCCATAGACAGCCACAATGGGGCCATACTCATAATCTTGCCGCCCACCTCCTCCCCTTTCCTTTTCTCTATTATTTCTAAGCCTGATATACCTCCAGTGAGTATTTCTTATATTACTCTATTGTATCTTTGTAAGGGCTGTTTGTTACTGCCAGTATTATCCTATAAAACTTTGTTACAGCTTTATTTATGAGTTATTTATTCATTAGACGTATCGCATATTCTAAACTATATACAACCCATTCTATAATATTTTTCATGTCCCCATAGTGCTCAGTATGGCTCCATTGTGGCTGTCTATGGCTCCGATACCTCCTGCCTGGCGTTTCTTCCCTTCTATTGAGAGCTTAGTGTTCTGTGTATTGGTGGTCCGCATGCCTATCAGTGTTTAATATTGTGTACTACCTGTTTGTTTTACAAATTCTCTTTCCTTTACATAACTTACTTAACAAAGGCTTATGAAGAAGCGTGGATACACGCGAAACATGTCAAGTCTCTCCACCTCCCAATCCAATCTACATTGGTGCAAGTGTTTAACCACTTAAGACCCGGACCTTTAGGCAGGTAAAGGACCTGGGCAGTTTTTGCGATTCGGCACTGCGTCGCTTTAACTGACAATTGCGCGGTCGTGCCACATGGCTCCTAAACAAAATTGACGTCCTTTTTTTCCCAAAGATAGAGCTTTCTTTTGGTGGTATTTGATGACCTCTGCGTTTTTTATTTTTTCCGCTATAAACAAAAAGAAAATATTTTTTACTTTTTGCTATAATAAATACCCCTTAAATAGATATACGTATTCTTCTACCTATTTTTGGTAAAAAAGAAATCGCAATAAGCGTTTATCGATTCATTTGCGCAAAATTTATGGCGTTTACAAAATAGGAGATCGTTTTATTACATTTTTGTTAATATTTTTTTTTTTTTTACTTCTAATGGCGGCGATCAGCCATTTTTTTTTTTTTTTTCGTGACTGCAGCATTATGGCGGACACATCGGACAGTCTTGACACATTTTTGGGACCATTGTCATTTTCACAGCAAAAAATGCTATAAAAATGCATTGTTTACTGTGAAAATGACAATTGCAGTTTGGGAGTTAAAGGGTCACTAAAGTAATAATTTTTTTAGCTAAATAGCTTCCTTTACCTTACTGCAGTACTGTTTTCATGTCCTCATTGTTCGTTTTTTGCTTTGGTGTTGCTGTAATTCTGCTCTGATCTCCACACTTCCTGGTTGTCTGTTTCCTTATAACCACAGCCCTGGGAGCTTTCTCTCTGTGGTCACTAATCAAGAAGGTGTGATTACTGTGTGTAAACTGACACTGGGTTGGTGCTGAGAGGTTTTAGACAAACCATCACTGCCCTCCATTGGCTCTCTGGCTCTGTACATCAGAGAGACAGGAAATAACAGCAAAAACGAAACTAGAACTGTAGGTTGATTATATGATTGATTTTTATCTATATTTAATCATTTTTAAAAGGAATCAGTTAACTTTTATGTCTCCATACCCTGTAAACAGTCATTTCAGCCCAAAAAAATGTTTTCCTTTAGTGACCCTTTAACCACTAGGGGGCACTGAAGGGGTTAAGTGTGACCTCATCTGTGTTTATAACTGTAGGGGGGCGGGGCTGCAAGTGTGACGTCATTGATTGTGTTTCCCTATATTAGGAAACACACGATCAATGACTCTGCCACAGTGAAGAACGGGGAAGGTGTGTTTACACTCACCTCTCCCCGTTCTTCAGCTCTGGAGAACCGATCGCAGGACACCTACAGCGATCAGGTACGCAGGCGCGGTCACAGAGCTTCAGCTGGGCTTAAAGGGCCACGTACCTGTACGTTAATGTGCCCAGCCGTGCCATTCTGCCAACGTATATCGAAGTGAATGGGTCCTTAAGCGGTTAACCATACCTCCAGGATATTCTTGTTTTACGATTGTTAAAGGGGAGGTTCACCTAAAAATAAACTTTTAACATTGCATTTATGAGGTTAATGACAATTAGAATCGGCATTTATTTTATTTTTTTAAATACGTCCGTACATACCGTCTCCTATATGTATTCTCATCGCCGCTTCTGGGTACGATCGTCGAGGCTGGGCGTTTCTAATTGATTGACAGCATCCGACCGACACATACTGCGTGTCACGAGATGCCGAAAGAAACCGAACGCCGTGCGGCTCTATACGGCGCCTGCGCACCGACGTTCAACTTCTTTCAGCATCTCGTGACGCCCTGTATGCGTCGTCGGTCGGATGCTGTCAATCAATTAGGAAATCCAACCCCGACCATCATACCCGGAAGCGGCCATGAGAATACATATAGGAAACGTTATGTACGGACGTATTTTCTTTTTAAAAAACAGCCGATTCTAATTGTCATTAAAGTGGATGGCCCATCAAAAAAAAATATTAAAAGCCAGCAGCAACAAATACTGCAGCTGCTGACTTTTAATATTAGGACACTTACCTGTCCTGGAGTCCAGCGCCATCCGCAGCAGAGGACGAGCGTTCGCTCGTCTCTCTGCTGCTCCCCCCTCCATCCACGGTGAGTGAACCAGGAAGTGAAGTGCTCTGGCTTCACTGCCCGGTTCCCTACGGTGCATGCGCGAGTCGCGCTGCGCACGCCGATTGGCTCCCGCTGTGTGCTGGGAGCCGAGTGTTCCCAGCACACAACGGGGGGGGGGGGAGTGAAGGAAAACCCGTCTTCTGCCCGAGAATACTGGGCCGGAAGTGGGTGCAAATACCTGTCTTTAGACAGGTATCTACATCCCCCTCCCCCCTGAAAGGTGTCGAATGTGACACCGGAGAGGGGAGGGTTCTGATCAGCGGAACTTCACTTTAGGGTGGAGCTCGGCTTTAGTCTCATAAATGCAATGTTAAAAGTTTATTTTTAGGTGAACCTCCCCTTTAATCACCTTGGAAGTGTATTTATTTTGGTTTCTCCAACAGCTTTACCAATGTTTTTTGATTCCTTTTTGGGTGTTTGTCTCAGTATAAGGCTATACCAAGGCTTTTGAGAATTGCATTTTATGTAAACTATTCTAATACATTTTTATATTTTTTCATAAAATATGGTCTGTTACTGTGCCTACAAAGTCCTAGAATAGCCCTTTGTATTCTTTTTTCCCTTGACAATTCATATCAGGACGCGGTACATATACTATTTTGATGTATCCACAGTACCACTCTGTGATATGATACATTTTCTCTTTTTACTTGAAGGGAGCTATCAGTTCAAGTTTGAACACATGATTGAAAACAAAAGGGGGGAAAAGAAAACAAATAAAAAATTAAGATAATTTTGGAAGGGTAAAAGCAAAATCTCACACAGTGGCGGAAATAGTATCAAAAAGGGAAAAGTGATGAGGGAAGGGAACTTGCCTGGTCAATGGTAGGCGTTCCGATTCATTCAATGTGAGGATGGAGTTTACCAATAGGGACCAATAAAGGATCCAAGAACGGGCAGAGGTATATTCTCAAAAAATGGGGGTCCGTACCCTCAAGAAGAGAGGTGGGAACACGCAGTGGGCTACTCCGTAGATAAGCTTTATTGAAAATGCACACAAATAAACAATTGGTAAACATTCACAAAAGATGGCAACATTTTTTATTTAAATGACAACATTGTCCTAAAAACACAATCCTGGGATTACCAGCCATGCCACTTCCATCCATAGAAGACTCTAAACAGGTTAATGAAGATAACACGTGAGAAGGGGGTCTAGAGGGGTCCTGGGAAGCCTACTTGGCACTTGCAACTGAACGCTGTGCCCCTACCTTTGGGACATTCTGGCCCGCTGTATATCCTGTGTCTCCAGTGTTGGTAAAATCTATACCGAACCGGCAATCGTCAACATAACAGATGACACCAACAAACTGGTCTGCAGGGGTCCTGGGAAACCCACGGGGCACTTGGAACTGAATGCTAGGTGCCCACCTTGAGGACATCCAGGCCCACTATATGCTGCCATCACTAAGGAGGAAGTCCGGGACGGACCAGCAAACCTATACAGCAGTGGACGTACACTTTACATGGTACTCGTTCTAAAAGTGGGGTATAGGTTTAAATTATATACGTCTTGTATTTATAGATTTGTGCGTGTTTTTTGGTAACTTTTGTAATAACAATTTATCACTCTTAAGCTGATCTATTGCTTTTACTTTTTTCCCCAGCAAGCTACGCCGTATGTCATGCAGGGCCTTTGTAGTGTGGGCTCATGGTTTCCTGGATAAGAGCGACTGCAGACCTGTCCCAGCTTGTGTGGTGAAGGTTGTACAAGAACTTCTACCTATCCGGAGGAGCTAAATGTCGGCTATAGAAAGATATACGATTACCCAGCAGCCATAATGGCTTTGGATCATATTTAATATATATTGGTCGTTTTATAAGTGTTCTATGTATGTATATATATATATATATTTTTTTTACTTAAATAAATACCGTGTTTCTGTCTGGTAAAAGAAGACCTTTTGACCACTTAAGACCCGGACCAAAATGCAGGTAAAGGACAAGGCCCCTTTTTGCGATTCGGCACTGCGTCGCTTTAACTGACAATTGCGTGGTCGTGTGACGTGGCTCCCAAACAAAATTTGCGTCCTTTTCTTCCCACAAATAGAGCTTTATTTTGGTGGTATTTGATTGCCTCTGCGATTTTTATTTTTTGCGCTATATACAAAAATAGAACGACATTTTTGAAAAAAAAACAATATTTTTCCTTTTTGTTATAAGAAAAACGTAATAAACTAAAGTTTAGTCAAACATTTGGGCCAAAATGTATTTAGCCACATGTCTTTAGTAGAAAAAAATCGCAATAAAAAAAAATAGCTACCTAGCGGGAACAGCGACACTAATACAGCGATCAGAAAAATGATCGCTTAGTGATGCTGGCAATAGGGAGTGAAAGGGTTAACTAGGGCGGTGATCAAGGGGTTAAAACTTTATTGGGGGGGTACGGGGGCTACCCTGAACCTAAGACTAATGGACTGTCACACTGACACTAAATACAGTAATCATACATATATGATTACTGCATTCAGTGAAACTGTGATAGGGGGAGGGGGGGGGTTAAGGGGGTTAGGTGTGCCTGTGTGTAGTGTGTGTCAGTGTAGTGTTGTGCAGACTTACTATGTGATGTGATCTCTCCTCAGCGGTGGTTGAAAATACCGCCGAGAGCAGAGATCACATCACTTCCCTCTTCCTGTGTTTACACAGGAGGAGGAAGTGACACACGGGGGAGGGCACGGATTGGTTGGGAGCGATCCGGAGGGGGCGGACAAAAACGAACAGCCGCCCCCTCATCCCGGATCGCTCGCACAGCAAACCGGACCGCCGCATGTAACGACACAGCCAATCACAGATCGCCGCGAACGGCCAATCAGAGTGGCCGTTTGCGATGCGATCTGTGGGCGAATGAGAGATGATCTCATATGTAAACATATGAGATCATTTCTCATTGCCGTTTTACACAGAGACAGCGTCCTGTCTCTGGAGAGGAGGAGACCGATCTGTGTTCCTTGTACATAGGGACACAGATCGGTCACCCCCCCCCTCCCCCCACAGTTAGAACACAATGCAGGATACACATTAACCCCTTCCTCACCCCCTAGTGTTAACCCCTTCCCTGCCAGTCACATTTATACAGTAATTAGTGCATATTTATAGCACTGATTGCAGTATAAATGTGAATGGTGCCAAAAATGTGTCAAAAGTGTCCGATGTGTCCGCCATGATGTCGCAATAAAAATCGCAGGTCGCCGCCATTACTAGAAAAAAAAAAATAATAAAAAAATAATAATTCTGTCCCTTATTTTGTAGGCGCTATAACTTTTGCGCAAACCAGTCGCTTATTGCGATTTTTTTTTTTTTTTTTTTTTTTTACCAAAAACATGTAGAAGAATACGTATCGGCCTAAACTGAATTTTTTTTTTTTTTAAATTGGGCTATTTTTTATAGCAACAAGTAAAAAATATTGTATTTTTTTTCAAAATTGTCGTCCTTTTTTGTTTATAGCGCAAAAAATAAAAACCGCAGAGGTGACCAAATACCACCAAAAGAAAGCTCTATTTGTGGGGAAAAAAGGACGCCAATTTTGTTCGGGAGCCACGTCGCGCGACCGCGCAATTGTCAGTTAAAGCGACGCAGTGCCGCAAGCTGAAATTTCACCTGGTCAGGAAGGGGATATACATGCCCAGTAAGGAAGTGGTTAAAGGGGTTGTAAAGGAACTTTCGAGGGGTGAGGTAAGTAAAACTGTAGGTTGCATTAAAGGGGTTGTAAAGGATTTTTTTTCATAATAAGCATCCTTTACCTAAAGACATTCCACTTTTCACTTCCTCATTGTTCGTTTTTGCTCAGAAGTTGCTCTATTTCTTCTCGGTTCTGTTCACTTCCTGCTTGTCTGATTGTTACTCACCACCGTGATGGGAGGCTTTACTGCGGTGGTCAGTGATGTGCTCGCCCCCTCCTGGGAACTACATCTGTGCGGCAGGACTCTCTCTACCTGTTAGAGACTTCAAGGAGGTGTGAATTACTGGGCGTGCCGCAATGCATACTGGGAAATGTAGTTCTTACATGAACGAGCGCCACAAACCAGGAAGTGAATCAGAGAACAGAAACTAGAACGCCGGAGGTGATATAGATGAAGGAATTTAATAGGTATTTACTCGTTTTTTAATAGAATTATTACACTCTTCCGTCTGTCTACCTTACAGACATTAATTTTAGGCAAAAATATTTTTTTCTTTACAACGCCTTTAAGCCAGTGCATTGTTGGTTCACTTAACTTTTCCTTCTAAATGTTTTTTTTCCTTGTCTGAATTTCTCACTTCCTGTTCCTCCTCATTAAGCTTGCCCCTGTCAGGAACTTGGTAGAAGGCCGAGATGCTAGGAAGGCTCCCCTTGCGGCCGAGCACAGCACACCACTGAAGGTAATACAGCAGGTGTGGTGCCCACAGAAGCACGGGTGCCGGGAAGCTGGAACTGGAGACAGATGCGCTTGGGTGGTCCAGGAAGCAGGAACCGGAGGGCAGACTAGATAGCGGAGTCGGGAGCCAAGCCAGGGGTCAACACAGGAAATCAGTCCAGAATCAAGGTCAGGGAGAAAGATAAACGAGTCCAGTAGCCAGGTTGGGATCAGATACAGGAAGCAGGCGGAGAGAGGTCAGGTCAGGATCAAGCCAGAAGGTCAGAATGATCAAGTCAGGGCAAGCCGGGTCAGTAAACAGATCAGGAACAGCAGATACATGGAACTCAGGAATGCAGGACAAGCTGAAGATACACCAGCGCTGAGCCAGAGTCAGCAGCGGGTTTATATAGGCCGGGCAATTATCACGTTGGGCGTGCGCCTATTCACGGCATTGCACATCCTTGTGTGTGCATGCGCATCAGCGCGTCTATTTTCCTGATAGCCCCCATCATCTGAGCCGTTCTGGCTGGGGGTTAGTCAGCGTGCTCGCCCCCTCCCTTTGGACGGATGTAGTCCCAAGGGAGTACATTGACTAACCCCCAGCCAGAACGGCTCCGATGATGGGGGCAAGCTTACTAAGGAGGAACAGGAAGTGAGAAATTCAGACAAAAGAAAACATTTAGAAGGGAAATCGAAGGAAGAGAACCAACAATGCACTAGCTTATAGGAACCTAGTTAGAAAATAAAAAACAAACCTTTACAACCCCTTTAATTGACCAAGCTGAAGTTAGAAGCTGATTGGCTACCCTGCACAGCAACACCAGATTTTGCACTCTCCAGTTTTAATAAATCAACCTCTGTGGGGGGGGGGGGGGTTGGGTTGATTTACTAAAGATGGTGCACTCATGATCTGGTGAAGCTGTGCAGGGTAACCAATCGGCTTCTAACTTCAACTTGTTTAATTAAACTTTAGCAATAAAACCTGGAAGCTGATTGGTTGTTATGCAGAAGTGAGCCTTATTTCTGCACTGTCCAGCTTTAGTAAACCAACCCCTATGTTACTAAATGTGATGAGAATATGAAGTCAGATATAGAGGTCAGCATGATAGTTGATATTTGTGCCTTGCAGCTCTGGAGTCCTGAATTTCACTTCAAACTTAGGACACTAAGCAAAACACGCTCCCCTTCATCAGGGCTCAGTCATGTCTGCAAGTGTTTACCTGGGCTCAGAGAAGCCGATGTCAGCGAAATATTGAAGTGGAACTTTAATCAGAAAATTAAAGCGGAGCTCCACCCTGATATATATATTTTTTTTAAAAATCTGAAAAAAATAAATAAAAATGAAATGGAAAAAATAAATAAAAAATACTCACCCTAAATAGGCTGTTGCTATGCGGAAGTCCCGAATCTGCCCTCACGATCCGCGGTGCTGTTTTCTTCCTCCTCCTCTTCTGGGTGTCTTCTTGTGAATGGGCCGCGCTGCATTCTGGGAACTGTGTGTATCCCAGAAAGCAGCCGGACCATTCACAAAGCGCCGCGTCGCTCGCACATGTGCAGTAGGAAACGGGCAGTGAAGCCGCACGGCTTCACTGCCTGTTTCCCTGACTGTGGATGGCGGTGCCGGGATCGAGGATCGGCATCGGCGGGGGCTGTCAGCGCGGGCGCCTAGGACAGGTAAGTGTCCTTATTCAAAGTCAGCATTGTAAAGAACATCATTTTTTAGCAAGTTGTTATGGGTTCTGCTGTAAGCCTCGTACACACGATCGGATTTTCCGCTGACGATGTGTAGGACTTTTGTCCTAAGGGCGTTGAACCTGTCTTGCATACAAACGGCAAAGAATTGTCGCCCAACAAGCAATAAACTTTGTGTTTTTTCAGCTCTTTAGCGCCACCTTTTGGGCACCTTCTGCTAATGATGTCTTATGGTTTGCATTGCTTCCGAGCATGTGTGTTTGTACTTTGGATTTATTTTTTCTACGGATTTGTGTACACACGATCGGATTATTGGACATCACACATTTGTTGTCGTAAAATTTTAAAGCATGCTATCCAACATTTGTTGTCAGAAAAATCCGACAACAATTGTCCGTTGGAGCGTACAAACGGTCGGATTTTCAGACAAAAGCCTGCCATCGCACAATTCCCATCAGAAAATCCGATCGTGTGTACAGGCCTAAATCTTACTGCTTGCAAAGGAATCAGATGAGACAGAATTTTGCCAGTAAAAGAGCTACTGTGTGTTTTAGGTGATTCACCAGCATAATTCTACCCCATGTTATTCCTTTGCAAGCAGTAGGTTTAGGAGTTCTCTGGCATCTGCTTTCCTGAGTCCATTTAAACCCTTAACCACTTAAGGGCCGCCTACTGCACATATACGTCGGCAGAATGGCACGGCTGGGCACATCAAAGTATATATACGCGACGCGCTTCCGTGACCCGGTCCGAAGCTCCAGGATCAGGACCGCGGGACTCGCGGACCCGATCGCCGCTGCAGTGCGGCGATCCGTCCCTGGAGCTGAAGAACGGGGAGAGCCGTGTGTAAACACTGCTTCCCCGTGCTTCTCTGTGGCCGCAGCATCGATCGCGTCATCCCTGTTATAGGGGGACGCGATCGATGACGTCACACCTACAGCCACACCCCCCTACAGTTGTAAACACACACACAGGGAACACTCAAATTCAGAGCGCCCCCTTGTGGTTAACTCCCAAACTGCAACTGTCATTTCCACAGTAAACAATGCAATTTAAATGCATTTTTGCTGTGAAAATGACAATTGTCCCAAAAATGTGTCAAAATTGTCCGAAGTGTCTGCCATAATGTCGCAGTCACGAAAAAAATCGCTGATCGGCGCTATTAGTAGTAAAAAATAAAAAATAAAATAATAAAGATACAATAAAACTATCCCTTATTTTGTAAACGCTATAAATTTAGCGAAAAACCAACCGATAAATGCTTATTGCGATTTTTTTTTACCAAAAATAGGTAGAAGAATACATATCGGCCTAAACTGAGGAAAAAAAATGTTTTTTATATATTTTAGGGGGATATTTATTATAGCAAAAAGCAAAAAATATTGCATTTTTTTTTAAATTGTCACTCTATTTTTGTTTATAGCACAAAAAATAAAAAACGCAGAGGTGATCAAATACCACCAAAAGAAAGCTCTATTTGTGGGGGAAAAAAGGACACCAATTCTGTTTGGGAGCCACGTCGCACGACCGCGCAATTGTCAGTTAAAACGACGCAGTGCCGAATCGCAAAAAGGGGCAAGGTCCTTTACCTGCATTTTGGTCCGGGTCTTAAGTGGTTTATACACACATACATACCTGACTTAAGGCCCTTTCACATCAGGGCCGTCTTAAAAGCATCATGGGCCCCTGGGCAAAGTAATGCTCTGAGGTCTCTACACTGGGGACAGCGCAGGTAAACAGACCAGATATCCCCCCAGCACTCTGACCCCTCTACACTTGAGATATCCCCCAAGCAATCTAACCACTCTACACCCCAGATATCCCCCCAGCAATCTGACCCCTCTACACCCCAGATATCCCCCCTACACTCTGATCCCTCTATACCCCAGATATCCCCCAGCACTCTGACCCCTCTATACCCCAGATATCCCCCCAGCACTCTGACAACTCTACACCCCATATATCCCCCCAGCACTCTGATCCCTTTATACCCCAGATATCCCCCCAGCACTCTGACCCATCTACACCCCATATATCCCCCCAGCACTCTGACCCCTCTACATCCCAGATATCCCCCCCAGCACTCTGACCCCTCTACACCCCAGATATCCCCCAGCAATCTGACCACTCTACACCCCAGATATCCCCCCAGCACTCTGACCCATCTACACCCCATATATCTCCCCAGCACTCTTATCCCTCTACACCCCAGATATCCCCCCCCAGCACTCTGACCTCTCTACATCCCAGATATCCCCCCAGCACTCTGACCCCTCTACACCCCAGATATCCCCCCAGCACTCTGCTCCCTCTACACCCCAGCACTCTTATCCCTCTACATCCCAGATATGTCCCCCAACACTCTGACCCCTCTACACCCCAGATATCCCCCCAGCACTCTGACCTCTCTATACCCCAGATATCCCCCCAGCACTCTGACCCCTCTACACCCCAGATATCCCCCCAGCACTCTGACATCTCTATACCCCAGATATCCCCCCAGCACTCTGATCCCTCTGTGATTGAATAAATCATGAATCCCGCCTCTTGTATCAAATCACTGTGCTGTGATTCATAACAGCACAAGCTGATTTTTGGGAATGGAGGGTGTCCCTGAATGGTAGTTTGGAAATGTGGTCACCCTAGCCCAACAGCAATCAACGGATCGATCCCCGCTGAGCAAGTGGAGTCCATCAAAACAGATCCGCCCTGTGCGAAAGGTGCCTTATATGGAAGAGAGACCCCCATGAAGAGTGAGTGTGTTTTCCTGCTAAGGGATTGTGTTATTCATTTCACTTGTGTTGAGGAAATTTCTGCAGCCAAGGTTCACATATGTATAACATGCTTGCCGTTCAGGGATCACATGGCTCAAAGTCCTCTAGCATTAATGACCGGGCAAGGCAATAAATCCATTATATTACTCTATATGATAATGTGAGTGCAGATAAGGACAAAATATAAGCTAGATGCACCCATAAACTGGAGGCAACGGATCAGGCAAACATGCTACATTGATTGGAGTCCTTTGACCTAGTTGATGTTGGTGGCATCCACCTCCCATTTTTACCTGTTCCTCCTCCCCTTTTTCCTTCACTTTTTCCTCCATCTCACCTTTTCCCCTATCTATGTGATAATAGCATATGGATAAGCATCGGGGAGCTGTGTTTTTTCTCACCTTGTCAGTGGCTCATCATCCAGGATATCTACACATTTTGGCTCCTTTTGAAGATGCAATAAAAATGGTGGGCCATGATGAAGCAGATTAGTAGTCCAATGTTCCTCCTCGAGCAGTGGTCTTCAAACTGCGACCCGAGGGCCAGATGTGGCCCTTTGCTTGCTTTTATCTGGCCCTCAAAACACTATTTCATCCACTGATACCAATAATGGGGTACAAATCCCCCTTCCGCCACCAATGAACGGGCACAATTCCTCCCAATGACACCAATAACGGGTCACAATTTCTCCCAATGATGCTAACAATGGGGCCCAATGACACCAATGATGGGGCACAATTTCTTTCGGTTGGAAGAGAATCACTTAGCATTCAGGAGAAAGATCAAGACTCATCTCTTTTGATACCAAAGGAGACAGGAACAACAAGCGCCCAGAGGCGATTAAGTTTGCATGTGTTGCGCTATATAAGTTTTCATTCATTCATTCATTCATTTCTCCCAATGACACCAATGATGGGGCACAATTTCTCCCAATGACACCAATGATGGGGAACAATTTCTCCCAAATGACACCAATGATGGGGAGAATTTCTCCCAATGACACAAATAATGGTCACAATTTCTCCCAATGATACCAATGACCACAATCCGGCCCTCCTAAAGTCTGAAGGACAGTAAACTGGCCCTTTGTTTAGAAAGTTTGGAGACCCCTGTCCTAGAGCACACAAAGTTTGGCCTAATAATCTCGAAGAAAAAAACATTCACTGCAACATCACATCATCATATTGATAATAAAGATCCTGATTCTGGTGGTCCCACGGTGACATATAACTACTTGCCAACAGTTGTTCATTATTTAGGCCTTGCTCATGTGGGTGTATTTGAAATTATGGGTTTAGTTAAAAAAAAAAAAAATGGTGCTCGCCTAGGTGGATGCAGTATCGTTCCAATGCTGCATCTGTCTCCCACCAGCTCCGAGAACTGAGTGCTCAAGCACCGCTGATCGCTCAATTCTCAGGCTGCAGACAGCTGACGATTGTCAATCACTAGAGGGGTGTGTAATAGATTTTCCCTGGCTAAATTCCAGGATACGTGTTCTATTCTGCCGCTGAGCCAAATCTATGATGATGTGAGCATGCAAACAAGAGAGAATAGTCATGCTGCAGTCGTCATCGTTTCCAACGGCAAAGAGACTTTATTCAAGTTACAGCTTTTTATAGCCAAAGTGACATAAGCAAGCATCTTCTCATATGGGTGCATCTGATTGGCTCATTCATATGGTCTCCTCTTATTACATCTCTTCTTCACCACAAGGCAAACATTCCAGGCTTTCATGGGGGCCATTTTCTCTTTGGTCGATGGGAGGGGTAGAAGTTCGTTAGGAGTGCAGTAGTTAAAAAAACATCGTCTTCACTCCGGGCTGAGATTAACTCTGTCATGACTTTCATTAAAGGAAATTAATATGCGTGTAATACACACACATATACAGTACAGACCAAAAGTTTGGACACACCTTCTCATTCCAAGAGTTTTCTTTATTTTCATGACTATGAAACTATGAATTAACACATGTGGAATTATATACATAACAAAAAATTGTGAAACAACTGAAAATATATGTCAAATTCTAGGTTCTTCAAAGTAGCCACCTTTTGCAGCAGACACATCTCTAGAAGAACTGATAAGAGGAGACTGTGTGAATCAGGCCTTCATGGTAGAATATCTGCTAGGAAACCACTGCTAAAGAAAGGCAACAAGCAGAAGAGACTTGTTTGGGCTAAAGAACACAAGGAATGGACATTAGACCAGTGAAAATCTGTGCTTTGGTCTGATGAGTCCAAACTTGAGATCTTTGGTTCCAACCACCGTGTCTTTGTGCAACGCAGAAAAGGTGAACAGATGGACTCTACATGCCTGGTTCCCACTGTGAAGCATGGAGGAGGAGGTGTGATGGTGTGGGGGTGCTTTGCTGGTGACACCGTTGGGGATTTATTCAAAATTGATAGGAAAACTAAACCAGCATGGCTACCACAGCATCTTGCAGCGGCATGCTATTCCATCCGATTTGCGTTTAGTTGGACCATCATTTATTTGTCAACAGGACAATGACCCCAAACACACCTCCAGGCTGTGTAAGGGCTATTTAACCAAGAAGGAGAGTGATGGGGTGCTGCGCCAGATGACCTGGCCTCCACAGTCACCGGACCTGAACCCAATCGAGATGGTTTGGGGTGAGCTGGACCGCAGAGTGAAGGCAAAAGGGCCAACAAGTGCTAAGCATCTCTGGGACCCCCTTCAAGACTGTTGGAAGACCATTTTAGGTGACTACCTCTTGAAGCTCATCAAGAAAATGCCAAGAGTGTGCAAAGCAGTAATCAAAGCAAAAGGACCTAGAATATGACATATTTTCACACTTTTTTGTTATGTATATAATTCCACATGTGTTAATTCATAGTTTTGATGCCTCCAGTGTGACTCTACAATTTTCATAGTCATGAAAATAAAGAAAACTCTTGGAATGAGAAGGTGTGTCCAAACTTTTGGTCTGTACTGTATATATGCACATATACATACATATATATACACACACACATTGCAACAAGAAATAAAATAATAAAAGAAAGTAAAGCAATATTTGAGTGGTTGGGAGAAAGATAACATAGACACAAAATAATAATTTTATCAACTTCATCACAGATGGGCTGGCTCAGGCTCTCAGTGGATCGCTAAGGCCCAGGCACCTTGGTGAATCCCAACCACATGGTCGGGGTCTTTTCAGAGCCTGCATTGGTTCTGTGAGCTCAGCCAACAGTGGGCTTTAGCCTGCTGTTGTCAGTTGAAAACAGGTCACAGGGGTGAAGAAGGAACTGTGATCCATAGGAGAAGTACAGCCAAAAAATCTTTAGTTATACTTCTCCTTTAACCTCTTGGCACACAAATTTGCAGCCTCTCAGCAGGTGAACCTTGGTGCAGAGCGGCCGCATTAGTGCAATTAGTGAAAATACAGCTGTGCCAAGAGCAGGCACACTGTTACCGTGACATGTGACAGCCAATCATGGTGGTCCTCAGACCAAGTCACCTTCTTTCATTGCTTTGTAGTCCATTTTTGATGCTTAGTGCCCATTGTAGGCACTTATGGCTGTGGACAGCCAGGGCCGGATTTGCTCTCCCAGCCGCCCTATAGCCAGGTTCTGAAATGCACCCCCTCCCCGCCAACCGAACAACACCCCCCCCCCAAATCAACAGAGAATGGCAACCGGATGGCAGGGGCGGCACGGTTAGTTCAAATATTATTTGTTTCTTTTTCACTTTTTTATCACTTTTTTAAAAAAAATTGTAGCATGTCGTTTACTTTTTTTTATTTTTGTATAATTTTCTTATTATCTTTAATATTATTTTTCTTATTCTTTACTTTTTAATTTCAATAATTTAATTATTATTTCTTAGTTATTTATTTATTTATTTTTATCATTTTTTTTTTCACTTAACTTTATTGCTATCACACAGGAGAAAACAATTCCCTGTGTGATAGCAATTGGAGGTGACAGGTTCTCTTTATTGACCCTGTCACCTCCAAAACAGGAGTCCTAGCACTGTCACAGCTGAGATGGGAAGAGCACAGCTCACGTCTCTCACTGTGTACATCAGCGGCAGGAACAGTCACAGTAGACAAACTCGGCTCCCGGGGGAGGACGGAGTCCTGAAAACAGAGCCAGTAGAGAGAGGTATGTAGGGGGGGGAGGGAGGGACGGTCAGCAGCACACATTTTACAAGTGATTGCAGTGACATCGCCGCAATCACTTGCTAACGAGCAAGCGGATTCCTGAAAGAAACTTACCGCCCTTAACTAGCCTCTGCCGCCCCTCTGCACCCTGCCGCCCCAAGGCCTTGGTGGCCTTGTGGGAAATCCGGGCCTGTGAACAGCCTGACTGATCTGCAGCTAGCAGCCCCTATACACAATACACTGAGTGTCCTGACACCTTTCTATCAGAACCACCTTTAACCTTTTCAGCAATTTGACCTACAGAAGCTCTTCTATTGGAATCGGACTTCATGGACCAGCCTTTGCTTCCTATGTTCATCAATGAGCCTTGGCCACCCATGACATACTGTACCTCCCAACTCTTTGAGATCGGAACGAGGGACACCTATTAGCAAAGGTATGTAGACATAGGACACACCCCCTGCCACGCCCCCTTAACGGAGCGTTCTATAAAAAATAATTAGTTAAACCCACGAGTGCTTTTTTTTTACCACCACTATTCCTTTATATTGGCATTTGAAAATGACAAATTCAGCAATTTAGAATTTGGATGAAAGGTTTAGCACTGGGAGACACTTTTTGAAAGATAAAAAGTACATTTTATATACAACTATATCCACTTTCTGACCGCCCACAGTACATTTACGTCATGAATTTGATGTACCGTTGTTATTGCAGATGTTAGCTGTCATAACCCCGGTATTATTTTGTACTGTGGGCATTTCTACCTCTGATAAAAAAGTGGTCTCAGCGGCGTATTCACCACCGGATCACCTTTAGAGGCAGCGGGAGAGGTGTTGGCGAGGTGAGGTGACATATTATGTATCTATTTAGCGTAACATCATCTTTCACATTCTACAAAAAAATCGCACTAAGGTGTTCTGTCAGGTTGAGGTCAGGACTCTGTGCAGGCCAGTCAAGTTCCTCCACCCCAAACTCGCTCATCCATGTCTTTACGGACCTTGCTTTGTGCACTGGTGTGCAGTTATGTTAGAACAGGAAGGGGCCGTCCCCAAACTGTTCCCACAAAGTTGTGAGCATAAAATGTCTTGATATGCTGACACCTTAACCGCTTGCGGACCAGCCGCTGCAGTTATAAAACGACAGATTGGCTCCGCTGAGAGAACCGTCGTAGCTGTACGTCGGTCGATTTAAGCGGGCTAGCACAGTGTGCCTACGGTAGGGTGACCAGACATCCCCAGTTTCAGGGGACAGTCCCCTGATTGAGGACACTGTCCCCGGACCAAGTCTGTCCCTGGTTTTGTCCCCAGATTGGATTTAATAGGGGGCAGGGCCAATTTCAAAGACAGTCAGTGCAGAATTAAAATAAAAATGTCTTCAGTTTTGGGTGCATGCCCATTCAGCTTCACTCACATGTTCTTCTGCCTTGGCTCAAATTCTGGCCAGCCGCCTGCCTATCTCCTTGCCTTCCCTGGAGGAGTGATTTTCCTCCGCTCCCCATCCAGTAGTAGCCGGGGGCGGAAGAGTGAGGGCTCATTTCCACTGGCGTTTTTACAGCCACTTTCTGAGCGTTTTTTGCAGCTTAAAAGCGGCTCTCCATGTTAGTCTATGGCCTCATGCCCACCATGACGTTTTTGAGCTGTAGATGGCTGAGACGTTTTTAAGCTGCAAAAAAAAAAAAACGCAGGACCATTGCGTTCTGAAGCTCCAGCAATAGAGCTGTAAAAACGCCAGACATTAAAAAATGCTCAAAAACGCGCAAAAACGGTACCGCGGCGTTTTTGAGCTCCAAACATGGACAGGCGTTTTTAACCACTTTAGCCCCGGACCATATTGCTGTCCAATGACCAGAACACTTTTTGTGATTCGGCACTGCGTCGCTTTAACTGACAATTGCGCGGTCGTGCGACGTGGCTCCCAAATGCAATATTTTTTACTTTTTGCTATAATAAATATCCCCCAAAAATATATAAAACATTTTTTTTTCCCTCAGTTTAGGCCGATACGTATTCTTCTACATATTTTTCATTAAAAAAATCGCAATAAGCCTTTATTGATTGGTTTGCGCAAAAGTTATAGTTTTTACAAAATAGGGGGTCGTTTTACGTCATTTTTATTAATATTTTTTTTTTTACTAGTAATGGCGGCGATCAGCATTTTTTTTCAGTACTGCGACATTATGGCGGGCACTTCGGACACTTTTGACACATTTTTGGGGCCATTAGCATTTTTATAGCGATCAGTGCTATAAAAATGCATTGTATTACTATAAAAATGCCATTGGCAGTGAAGGGGTTAACACTAGGGGGTGGGGAAGGGGTTAAGTGTGTTCCTGGGTGTGTTCTGACTGTATGGGTGGGGGGGTGTGGCCTCACTAGGGGAAATCACTGATCTTCTGTTCATACATTGTATGAACAGAAAATCAGCGTTTCCCCCGCTGACAGGAC
Source organism: Rana kukunoris (assembly GCA_029574335.1). Taxonomy (NCBI): domain Eukaryota; kingdom Metazoa; phylum Chordata; class Amphibia; order Anura; family Ranidae; genus Rana; species Rana kukunoris. The sequence goes on along the minus strand of CM056058.1, from coordinate 142,112,586 downwards.
CAAGAGCTGTGTGTTTACACACAAATCTCCCGTTCCCCGCTCTGTAACGAACGAGCGCGCGTGCCCGGCGGCAATCGTACTTGGGGGCAAGCGGGGACGCGCGCGGGACTTGGGAGCAAGCGGGGACGCGCGCGCGCCCCCTAGAGGCCGCTAAAGAGCGGACGTATAGCTACGGGCTCTCGCCCAGCAGTGCCCCGCAGTAATATGACGGTGGGCGGTCGGCATCTAGTTAAGCTGTAAAAAAGGCTAAAAAAAGTGTCTGGAAATGAAGCCTTAGACTTGAGAGCCTGTGAGGCGGGCGGCGGTGGGCAGAGATTAGCTGATTGTTGCCATTACTAGTAAAGAAAAAATATGTCCCCGGATTTCATTTAAAAAATCTGGTCACCTTAGCCTATCAGAATGTTTGACCATTCTTCCAGAAGCACATTTGTGAGGTCAGGCACTGATGTGGATGAGAAGGCCTGGCTTGTATCACGAGGGTGCCGATGTTCGTGACCGTCGGCTCCCACTAGCATGCATGGAAGTGACGTCACGTGACTCAAGATAGTAGGGAAGAGGGGTGAAGATGGTCATTTGCAGGTAGGTGGCACATTATGATGCATACAAGCTCATTATGCTTTTGCTTTGCAGGGAACAAAAAAAGCATGTAAAACCCATCGGCGTTTACTTCCTCTATAAGAGTTCCCTTCACTGGAACTAAGGGGCCAAGCCCAACCCCTGAAAAACAACTCCAGACCATAATCCCCCCTCCACCAAATGATTTGGACCAGTACACAAAGCAAAGTCCATAAAGACATGGATGAGCGAGTTTGGAGTGGAGGAACTTGACTGGTCTGCACAGAGTCCTGACTTCAACCCGATAGAACATCTTTGGGATGAATTAGGGTGGAGACTGTGAGCCAGGCCTTCTCATCCAACATCAGTGCCTGACCTCACTAATGCTCTTCTGGAAGAATGGTCAAACATTCCCATAGACACTCCTAAACCTTGTGGACGGCCTTCCCAGAAGAGCTGAAGTGGGCCAACTCAATATTGAACCCTACGGACTAAGGTCCCTTTCACACGATACAAAAATCGGAAGTACAATTTTGGCCGACAAACGATCTGCCTATTTTTGGATCATTAGCTTTCGACAGCCAATTTCCGTTTCTCGCTCTGTCATGAGCGGTCGCCGGTGCCCGCCAGGCACGCGCATCGGCTCCGGGGACAGGCAGCAGGCGTGTGCTGTGACATAACCGGTTCCCGACCAGCTCCTGCACATTTACATCGGCAGAATGGCACGGCTGGACAAAGTAACGTATATATAAGTCACTTTGAAATTCCCGCCATGCACGCACCCCTGCCACAAGCTCAGTGACCGCGCCCACGTGACCCGCAGACTCGCTGTCCGCCGGTGTCCCGCGATCAAGTCACAGAGCTGCAGACCGGGGAGAGGCCAGTGTAAACAAGCATCTCCCCGTTCTGCATAGTGACACTGTCACTGATCGTCAGTTCCCTCTCATCCGGAACAGCAATCAGTGACGTGTCACTCGTACCCATGCCCCCTTAGTTAGAATCACTCCCTAGGTTACACTTAACCCCTTCAGCATCACCTAGTGGTTAACCCCTTCACTGCCAGTGTAATTTTTACAGTAATCAGTGCATATTTATATGCTTTGATTGACAGCAGCGCCAGCCAATGGCTGCCATGCTATCAATCCATCCAGTGTAACCAATCAACGGCCAGGCTGGGAACCAAAGAGGATGACGGGGGACAAGCGCGGGAGTTTCGAGGTGTCGGGTAAGTAAAACGGGGGCTCAGCTTTACTGTCGGAGGTTTTTTAACCTTAAAGCATAGGATGCATTAGGGTGAAAAAACATTTACCTTTACAACCCCTTTAATCCTTTTGCATTTTATTGTATTATAACTGTATTGTCCTCCTTTTATATTGTAAAGCGCTGCGTAAACTGTTGGCACTATATAAATCCTGTATAAATAACAATAAAGGCAGGTGTCCCAGTACTTTTGACAATATAGCGTAGAACAGAGCAAAATGAGGAAAAGATGAGGAGAAAAGAGGGACTTTGTTCCAAATCGGGGACAGTCCCTTGAAATCAGGGACAGTTGGGAGCGATGCTCAGTGGATTAGGTGACATGAACACAGCAGTGATGTTGGGAAGATCTGTGTTTATTTGTGTGTATTTAGGATGTTTGTTTAGTTGTTTAGCTTTGCACTTTATATATTTTGATATGGTAATCAGGGACTGTAAAGTGACATTTCACACAATGACATCCATTCTTCTCCCCCTCAGTGATGACAATACAAGGCTATGTCAGGGTAGTCAAAGACTATGGGAATGATACATGAGATGGTCAGACTGCAGACACAATGCTAGAGATGGTCAGAGACTATGGACATGATACAGGAGATGATCATAGACTATGGACATGATAAAGGAGATTTCGGAGACTGTGGACATGATACAGGAGATGATCAGAGATTGTGGACATGATACAGGAGATGATCAGAGACTGCGGACATGATACAGGAGATGGTCACAAACTGCAGACATGATACAGGAGATGGTCAGAGACTGCAGACATGACACACGAGATGGTCAGAGACTGCAGACATGATGCTAGAGATGGTCAGAGACTGCAGACATGATGCTAGAGATGGTCAGAGACTGTGGGCATGATACAAAAGATGGTCAGAGGAGACTGTAGACATGATACAAGACATGGTCACTGCAGATATGATACAAGAGATGGTCAGAGACCATAGAAAGCGCTAAAGGGATTAAGTGTGTCATAGGGATGTGTTTTAACTGTAGGTGTGATGGGCTATGTGTGACACGACACTGATCACAGGCAACGGTGATCAGTGTCCTGTCACTAGGCAGAACAGGGAAATGCTTGTTTACGGGCCTTAGGCGGCGTGTATATATATATATATATATATATATATATACACCGATGTGCCCAGCCGTGACATTCTGCCGACGTATAAAGTCATGCAGCGGTCAGCAAGGGGTTAAACTTGAAGTGCCTAAGCTGTTGTATAATATGACTTGTGAGCTGGGGTTCATCTTTAGAATGACAATGACTCCTTTACCTTCCCGGACCCCTGTGACTCAGTAAGAAGAGTTATCTGCAGAGAGATCGGCACACCTAGGAGAATATGAATTCTGAGCTGTATGATGGCGATGCCAGCGAAGGGCTATAATAGTGTTCCGGAGATTCATGATCACTGCAGTAACGCATTAAATGCTCTTCACTGAGGAAAAGATTAAAGGGAGGTGTAGAGTTTGGCAGCCCTCCCTGGACCACGTACAAGGCCGAGTTTCCGGGAATCCACATGTTCTGTTCAGCAACTCTCCCGAAGGATTCAATACAGCAACCGAGTAATGAGTTATGTGGCTTTGAGTCTCAGCTCCACACTTCTGAAGTCTAAATTAAAGGAACGCCATTACCCAGATACAGAATAGCATGGACCTTTCAGCAAATCTAAACTTATAATGTAGGTCACCTGTAGCCCTACCTTGTAGGAGCTGCTGGTTTAGATTTGGGAATTTAGGAATTGGAATTGGAATGTTCACACAAGATGTAAAACCTTCAACCGTAGCCTTTGTTTTCACTGCATAAACTTTGAAGGAAGTAGAAAGTATAGAGAGAATGGGAAGGTTCAGGTACGCGGTACAGCATGCACAATCGATATTCACAGTTCGATATTCGCCACTCAAGCCTGATTGGGCATTGCTCACCCGGATAGACCCCTCTCACGTGGCCTAGCAGCCGGAGTGATGCACGGACAAGTTCCTCCACCTCAAACTCACTCATCCATGTCTTTATGGACCTTGCTTTGTGCACTGGTCCAAATAATTTGTTAGAGCGGGGAATAAGGTGTGGAGTTGTTTTTTCGAAGTTGGGCTAAGCCCCTTAGTTCCAGTGAAGCTGTCAGTATACCAAGACATTTTGGACAATTTCATTCTCCCAACTTTGTGGGAACATTTTGTGGATGGCCCCTTCCTGTTCCAACATGACTGCACACCAGTGCACAAAACAAGGTCCATAAAGACATGGATGAGCGAGTTTGGAGTACAGGAACTTGCCTGGTCTGCACAAAGTCCTGATCTTAACCCGACAGAACACCTTTGGGATGAATTAGAGCGGAGACTGCGAGCCAGGCCTTCTTGTTCGACACCAGTGCCTGTCCTCACAAATGGGCTTCTGGAAGAATGGTCAAACATTCCAATAGACACACTCCTAAACCTTGTGGAAAGCCTTCCCAGAGGAGTTGAAGCTGTTATAGCTGCAAAGGGAGGGCAATCAATATTGAACCCTACGGACTAAGACTGGGATGCCATTAAAGTTCATGTGCTTGTAAAGACAGGTGTCCCAATACTTTTGACAATATAGTGTATGTTCATAAGCTAAACAAAGCTAAACAAAAAATACATAAAATTGTGGTCATAGTATCTGAGAAGTCTGCACATTCCCTTCAAAAATAGAATCAGAATACTTGCCATTGGACTGTGTGCATTGCACATCATCTCTGCCCTTTTAACAAAGTGCTTGGAAACGGCGTGCGTTTTTCTCTCTGCATATCTTGAATACAAACAACCCATATTCAATAGGGGGATGCATCAAAAAAACATTTAATAAAGGAATCCAATAATCCAAGGACCCAGGACTGTGCCTGGATGAAAAATACCATACTAAAATATGCACACTAAATCCATCACTTATCAGCTTGCAGATGGCAATCTCTTACACATCCAGCAAGGGGGTTTAACAATGTATTAATTATTGAATGGGAAGTCTACGCTGCAAGTTACTTAAAAAATTAGAGTCTAGCAAGAGTCTAGCAAGAATTGGTACAGGAAGTATGATGTGCAAAAGAATATTCCTCCCCTAGGGATTGTTCGGTATTACAAAGTCACGTTGATGTGCAGCATACGTCCAATTTTACCCCTTCAAATATGAAAGACAAAAACATAAATGAAGTATGTGATTTGACACATGTCATTTCTTTATTGTACATATTATTTTTCCATATGTTGAATTACTTATATGCTTCAGCAGGTACAGTATTTTATGCACAGAAACATAAACATTTCACGTAATCACTTATGATGCAGGTGTAAATCCTTATACTGACATAGAAATTCAATCTTGAAACTTATGCAAAGCAGGTAGAATCCAGGAGCACTCACAGCATAGTCATTCTTTATTTGCAGTTCTTACAAAGGCTAAAAGCAATTAAAAGTTATAAAATGAAAGTTTTTTGTGCAGCTTGCTGGCTTTCTCAAGGCCTTGAGAAAGCATTCAGGCTGCATAAGAAATGCCCATTGACAAGAAAAGCCTTGAAGTATAGAAGGCCTAGTTTAAAGCATGCAAGCTGAATGAGAATCGGTTGTTGGTTGGAAGGCCTTGGAAAAGCATTCAAGCTGCCCAAGAAACAGTCATTGGCAAGAAGGCTTTGTAACATAGAAAGTTTAGTCAATAGGGCGCAAGCAGAATAAGAACCTGGAAGGCTGGAAAACCTTCGGAAAGTGTGCAATCCACACAAGAACTGGCCATCGGCCCAAAGGCCTTGAAACATAGAAGGCCTAATTAAAAGCGTGCAAGATGAATGAGAATTAGTTGTTGGCCAGAAGCCCTTGTAAAAGCGTCCAAGCTTCTCAAGAAATGGTCACTGTCCTGAAGGCCTCATAGAATAGAAGGCCTAGTTTAAAGCGTACAAGCTTATTAAGGATTGTTCATTGGGGAAGGCCTTGAAAAAGTGTGGAAGCTGCAAAGAAATGTCATTGGCCTGAAGGCCTTGAAGTATAGAAAGCCAAGTTAAATGCATGCAAACCGAATGAGAATCAGTCATTGGCAGGAAGGTCTTGTGTAAGCTGCACAAGAAATGGTCAATGGCCTAAAGGGCTTAAAGCATAGAAGGCTTATTTGAAAGCATGCAAGTGTGCAAGCTGATTGAGATTGGGCCTTTTGCCTGAAGGCCTTAAAAAATGAGATGAATGAGAATTAGTTGTTGGCCAGAAGCCAGAATAGGTTCTTGGTTGGAAGGCCTTGGAAAAGCATTCAAGCTGCCCAAGAAACAGCCATTGGCAAGAAGGCTTTGAAACATAGAAAGCTTAGTCAATAGGGCACAAGCAGAATGAGAACCTGGAAGGCTGGAAAACCTTCAGAAAGTGTGCAATCCACACAAGAACTGGCCATCGGCCCAAAGGCCTTGAAGCATAGAAGGCCCAATTAAAAGCGTGCAAGATGAATGAGAAATGGTTGTTGGCCAGAAGCCCTTGTAAAAGCTTTTAAGCTTCCCAAAAAATGGTCACTGTGCTGAAGGTCCCATAGAATAGAAGGCCTAGTTTAAAGCATACACGCTTATTAAGGATTGGTCATTGCGGAAGGCCTTGAAAAAGTGTGGAAGCTGCAAAGAAATGTCATTGGCCTGAAGGCCTTGAAGCATAGAAAGCCAAGTCATTGGCAAGAAGGCTTTGAAACATAGAAGCTTAGTCAATAGGGCACAAGCAAAATGAGAACCTGTCATTGGCTGGAAAACCTTCAGAATGTGTGCAATCCACACAAGAACTGGCCATCGGCCCAAAGTGCTTGAAGCATAGAAGGCCCAATTAAAAGTGTGCAAGATGAATGAGAATAGTTGTTGGCAAGAAGCCCTTGTAAAAGCTTCCCAAGAAATGGTCACTGTGCTGTAGGCCTCATAGAATAGAAGGCCTAGTTTAAAGCATACAAGCTTATTAAGGATTGGTCATTGGGGAAGACCTTGAAAAAGTGTGGAAGCTATGAAGGAATATCATTGGCCTGAAGGGCTTGAAGCATAGAAGGCCAAGTTAAATGCGTGAAAACTGACTGAGAATCAATCATTGGCAGGAAGGTCTTGAGAAAGTGTGTAAGCTGCACAAGAAATGGTCAATGGTCTGAAGGGCTTAAAGCGGTATTTCACCCTAAATATAAGATCTCCCATGCGCTTCAGCATACTGGCGTCAGCGCCAGTATGCTGGGTTTTTTTTTTTTTTATAGCACACTTACTGTTTTATCGTAGAAATCCTTTTCTGTCCCCCGTGGTGGACGGCGCCAGTACAGCGCGTCACATCTTCCTAAGATACCCGATATGGACTCGGGTATTTCCGGCGCTATGCGGCGCCTGCGCACAGACCTAGGAGCTGACTGCGCAGTCGCCGTATTTCTCCGAAATAGGACTCGGAGAAATACGGCGCCTGCGCAGTCAGCTCCTAGGTCTGTGCGCAGGCGCCGCATAGCGCCGGAAATACCCGAGTCCATATCGGGTATCTTAGGAAGATGTGACGCGCTGTACTGGCGCCGTCCAACGCGGGGGACAGAAAAGGATTTCTACGATAAAACAGTAAGTGTGCTATAAAAAAAAAAAAAACCCAGCATACTGGCGCTGACGCCAGTATGCTGAAGCGCATGGGAGATCTTATATTTAGGGTGAAACTCCGCTTTAAAGCATAGAAGGCTTATTTGAAAGCATGCAAGTGTGCAAGCTGATTGAGAATTGGCCTGAAGGCCTTAAAAGAAGTGTGCAAGCTGCAACAAATTAGGGTTGGCCTAAAGGCCTTAAAATCACAGAAGGCCTAGTTGAAAGCGTGCAAGCCGAATGAGAATCAGTCAATGGCAAGTAGGCTTTGAAAAAGCTTGTAAAAAGCTGTTAAGCTGCATAACAAATGATTGTTGGCTGAAAGGCTTTAAAGCATTTGTAATTGGCTGGAAGGCCTTGAGAAAGCAAGCACGGTGCACAAGAAAAGGCCATTGGTCTGAAGGTCTTAGAAAATAAAAGGGTTAGTTGAAAGCATGCAAGTTGCAAGGGAATGTATTGTTGGCCAAAATTACCTGAGAAAGCATGCAAACTGCACAATAAATGGTTATTGGCCAGAAGTCCTTGAAGTATTAATGGCTTAGCTGAAAGTGTGCCAGCATAAGGATTGCTTGTTGGTCGGAAAATCTTGAAAAAGCATGTGAGCTTCATGAGCAAGGTCATTGGCCTGATCATTTTTAACTCTTTTGAGCCTTTACGAGAGTTACAAATTTATTTATTTTTTTATAAAAATGCGGTGCTACTGGATTGTACCTTCTTTGTATAAGTTACAATATTTTGTATCACCTGTCATGTGGGGGGCCAGGTGGATAGGAGAGTGGGATCTACCAGCACAAATCCAATGTATAGGGGTGCAGGCTCTCCGACACCTGACCATTGCACTTACCCATATGGCCTAAAATATGTGGACTTCCCTTAAAAATGACTTTTGGACAATTGTTCTCTTCAAACCTTATGGAAACAGTTTGGGGAAAGTCTTTTTCTGCTTCAGCATGACTGGGCCCCGCGTCAAAAGCCAGCTTGATAAAGACATGGTTTGAGCAGTTTGCTGTGAAGGAAGGTTTGCTGGACAGAACCCTGACCTCAACCCCAAACACCTTTACAATGAATCTGAGCTCAGAATGAGAGCCAGGCCTTCGGCCGCATACACACGACCGGTTTCCTCGGCAGAATCCAGCAAGAAACTTGATGGGAGACGTATTCTGCCGAGGAAACCGGTCGTGTGTACACTTTTCGCCGAGAAAACCGTCAAGGAACTCGTCGAGCCAAAAAAAGTGCAGGTTCTCTATTTTCTCTACGGGAGTCGAATTTGGCTCGTCGAGTTTCTCGTCGGGCTGGTTTCCGACGAGAAACTCGAGCGTGTGTATGCTAAGAAACCCACGCAAGCTCAGATAAATGTAGGAGACGGGAGTAAAGTAGCATTTGTAATTAAGATAACACATTTTTCAATCTGTAACAGACTGAAAAGTGCAAATAGTCTTTTACCAAACTTTTACTTAACACGCAAACACATGAGATTAGCAAAACCAGCCCCAAGGGTTGTGCCAGTGGAATCAAACTTTCCCTGTCGTCCCATGTGTTGAAGTCACCGCGTTTGAGAGCGACGAAATTTGGTCTTTAATGTGTGTACGCAAAGCAAGCTTGTCTAGTTTCTCGACAAGCCTAACAAGGAACTCGACGAGGAAATCGATGTGTTTCGCCCGACGAGTTTCTCGGTCGTGTGTACGCGGCCTTCATGTTAGGACACAAATTCACACAGACACACTCAAAAATCTTATGGAAAGCCTACACAGAAGAATGGAAGCAACAAAAGAAGGCCAACTCCATAATATTGGCCATGGTTTTGGAATGTAATGTCTGACAAGGTATGGGTATGAAGGTCAGGGGACCACATAATGTTCTTGACTTAGAATGAAAAGAACACAAAGGTCCTGCCAGCCTCTATGAACGTCTTATATGTAATATGAAAAACAAAGACACTGATTTGACTTGTCATTTCTATATTCTGCATATTATTTTTCCATATGGTTAATTACTTAGGTGCCTCAGCACATACAGTATTATATGCATGAGGATATAGAATTTCACTTAATCACTTATGATACAGGTATAAATCCTTGTGCCGAAATGGAAATGAAATCTTGAAACTTATGCAAAGCAGGTAGAATCCAGGAGCACTCACAGCATATTCATTCTTTATTTGCAGAACTTACAAAGGCTAAGAACAATTAAAAGTTATAAAACTACAATTTCTTGTTCAGCTTGCTTGCTTTCTCAGGGCCTTGTTAAGAAGGCCTTGAAGTATAGAAGGCCTAATTTAAAGCTTGCAAGCTGAATGAGTGTGGATTGGAAGGTCTTGGGAAAGCATTCAAGCTGCCCAAGAAACTGGTACTGACAAGAAAGCTTTGAAGCATAGAAAGCTTAGTCGAAAGCGTGCAAGCAGAATGAGTATCTGTTTTTGCATAGTAGACATGTGCATTCGTTTTCGTCCGAATTTCAGGTATTTTCATTATCATTTTAACAAATGTGTCATGGTCGCTACCGTGCCAAACAGACAGCAAGGCATGGTCACGCCTCAAGTGGCTCTGGGTGGAATTGAACCCAGGACCTCTCCATTGCTGCTCTAGGTCTTTGCCTCTGAGCCACTCCTCAGTTGGTATTCTACTTGCTGTCCATCGAAGCCTGGTTCTGAAATATGTGCTGATTGCCTTCTCTGGATCTCCTTGCAATCTGCACCTGCCTATCCTGGTCCAGCTGAGGCAGGTTACCCAATTAACCACTTTACAACTGCCCTATAGACAAAGAACATCTACAGGGAGGTTGCTTAACTCTAAGGCCCCATACACACGATCGGATATATCCGATGAAAACGGTCCGCGGACCATTTCCATCGGATATGTCCGATCGGGAGTTTGATCCGATGGCGTGTATACACCATCGGATCAAATTCCCCGCCGCCGGACGGCGCGGTGACGTGGCGATGACGCGGCGGTGACGTTGACGCCGCCGCGTCACCGCTACGTCACCGCACCAGAAAGTAAAACACTTCCGCGCATGCGCCGAATCCATTCGGCAGCGACGCGGCGGCGGTGGGAGCCGACATGTCTGCTGGTAAGTGTACTAACCAGCAGACATGTCGGGCGGACAGATTCCCACCGGATAGATTTCAAAGCTTGCTTTGAAATCTGTCAGGTGGACAAATCTGTCCGCTAGCCCATACACACGAGCGGAGATGTCTGCTGAAACGGTCCATCGGACCGTTTTCAGCGGACATATCCCCTCGTGTGTACGCGGCCTAAGAGACCGTTAATTAACGGCCTCCCAGAATCGCGCTCCTGCGCGCCCCCTGAGGCGTGCACACGGGTGACGCCGGTTTCTCCCTCCCCTCTCTGTACCGATCGGTACAGTGTGAGAGGAGAGGGGAGGGAGCGGATGTCAGCAGCAGTGCTGTGGGCTGGATCTGTGACAAATGCAGTCACAGATCCAACCCACAGCACTGCCGCTGACATCCGCTCCCTCCCTGCTCAGCCATCCCTGCTGCAATACTCTGCATTACTCTGCTGGGCAATGCTCTGCAATACTGGGCAATACTCTGCTGGGCATTACTCTGGGCATACAGCGCCCCTGTCGCCGTGAGCTCGCATGCAGAAGCGAACGCATACGCAAGTCCCACCCACATATGAAAACAGTGTTCAAACCACACATGTGAGGTATCTCTGCGAACGTTAGAGCGAGAGCAATAATTTTGGCCCTAGACCTTCTCTGTAACTAAAAACATGTAACCAGTAAAAATATTTAAAGCGTCGCCTATGGGAATTTTTAAGTACCGAAGTTTGGCGCCATTTCACAAGCGTGAGCAATTTTGAAGGGTGACATGTTAGGTATCTATTTACTCGGCGTAACTTTATTTTTCATATTATGCAAACACATTGGGCTAACTTTAATGTTTTTATTTCCAAAAAAACGCGTTTGAAAAATTGCTGTGCAAATACCATGCGCGATGAAAAGTTGCAATGACCGCCATTGTATTCTCTAGGGTCTTTGCTAAAAAGCATATATAATGTTTTGGGGTTCTATGTAATTTTCTAGCAAATAAATGATGATTTTTACATGTAGGAAAGAAATGTCAGAATTGGCCTGGGTGCTCCCTGCAGGTTGGGCCTCTGTATGTGGCCACACTGTGTAAAAGTCTCACACATGGGGTATCGCCATACTCGGGAGGAATAGCAGAATGTGTTTTGGGGTGTAATTTGTGGTATGCATTTGCTATGTGTGAGAAATAACCTGCTTATATGAAAATTTGGTGAAAAAAAAATAAAAATAAAAAAAATCTTGATTTTGCAAAGAATTGTGGGAAAAAATAACAACTTCAAAAAACTCACCAGGCCTCTTTCTAAATACCTTGGAATGTCTTCTTTCCAAAAGGGGGTCATTTGGGGGGTATTTGTACTTTTCTGGCATGTTAGGGTCTCAAGAAATGAGAGATGCTGTCAGTACATCAGGTGTGATCAATTTTCTGTAATTGGTACCATAGCTTGTAGACCCTAAAACTTTCACCCAGACTAAATAATATCCCAAAAAAAATTTGTATTACCAAAGATATGTAGCAATGTAGCAGTATACATTTTAGGCCATTTTACTTTTTTGCAAAATTTTACAATAGAAATGAAGAAAAATTATTATTTTTTACAACATTTTTGTTCTTTTTTCATTTATAGCAAAAAAAAAAAAAAAACGCAGAGGTGATTAAATACCACCAAAAGAAAGCTCTATTTGTGGGAAAAAAGGACAACAATTTAATTTGGTTACAGAGTTGTATGACTGAGTAATTGTCATTAAAAATGTGAGAGCAACGAAAGCTAAAAATTGGTCTGGTTATTAAGGGTGATTAAGTGCCCAGTGGTCAAGTGGTTAACCAGGGTATAAAACACTGCCTCACTCTGAGAGATTCGTCAGTTCATTGTTCTGTGATTGTCCTGTCTTTGCCAATTGTTCCTGTGTTCCTGTGGTTGTCTCCAGCTATTTGTATGTTTACCTGCTGCCAGATCTCCTTGACTTCCTGACCACTCTCCTCTTACCCAGAACTTCTGACCCTTTGGCTTATGTACGGTACCTTGGATTGCTGCTGTCTCCTGCCCTTTGACTCCCGCCTGTACCTTCGGACTTTCTCTGCCGTCTCCAGCCCTTGACCCATGGCTTGTGCCCCGGACTTGTCTTTGGTTCCTGTTTGCGAACCCTGAACTTTCCGTCGGTAGTTACTTGACCCTCTGCTGTCATCAGTGTACCACGTCTGCTTGGCTACAAGACTGACCCCGGCTTCTGACCTTACTCTGAATTCTGGAATCCTGGACCACGGCTTTACTTTGACTATCCTTGGCAAATACCTATCTAGCCCCCCGTGCACAGACTCACAGCCCAGGTGGTGTCTTACCTTATTACCGTGGCCTGTGTGTACCTGCAAGTCCTGTGTGTGCTTACAAATCTGCAAAATGGACTCCAATCAAGGTAAGCCCTTACAAAACGAAATCAAACACGCAGAATCCGAAATCTGAAAGATCGGACATAAAAAAATGCTTTATTCGACATTATAGAGACAGTGTTGGGGTCATCAAACATCATGCCTCACTGTACCCATGCCTCACTGTGTCCATGAAGAGACTGACATTTAACATGGGAGTCTATGGAAGGGGTGCCCAGATTTAACAAATTGGTGCTCCCCAGCCGTAAGTCCCCCAGACAACAACTTTGCACTTGTAGAGAAAGAGTGGGGCTACATGTGTGCCAAGTTCCGGGTCCAGGGGACCTACGACCCGCCGGTAGTGGGTCCCCAAAATCACCAAATGACCGTTTAACATGGGAGTCTATAGAAGAGGTGCCTGGGTCGTAGGTCCCCTGGACCTGGCGTCCTGACTCTTCTGTAGTCCAAGGGAGGGGGTGAGCACGACACTGCACACCGGGGAGAAAGCCTCGCATTACTGTGTGGAGTTACAGACAGAAGAACAGGAAGTGAGGATTTCTCAGAAGAAATAAGGACATTTAAAAGCAAAATGGAAGGATGAGGTAAGTGAAGGAGGACTGCACTAAGGTAAAGGAAGCTATTTAGGGAAAAATAAAAAATGTACCTTCACAACCCCTTTAAACCTTTAAACAACAAATGTCGGAAAAAAGGCCTGGTCTTTAACTGGTTAATATAAAAAGATGTTTGATGACGGGTCCACTTTAAGAAAACAAAGCCGGCATAGAAGATCTGTTGTAAGAAGGAAGTGATGTGAATTTGAACGGGCTGCTTTCATTCTGCTGCTCGGGAGACTCTAAGGCGGCGTACACACGATCGGACATATCCGATGAAAACGGTCCGCGGACCATTTCCATCGGATATGTCCGATCGGGAGTTTGATCCGATGGCGTGTACACACCATCGGAGCAAATTCCCCGCCGCCGGACGGCGTGGTGACGTGGCGGTGACGCGGCGGTGACGTTGACGCCGCCGCGTCACCGCCACGTCACCGCACCAGGAAGTAAAACACTTCCTCGCATGCGCCGAATCCATTCGGCAGCGGCGCGGCGGTGGTGGGGGCCGACATGTCTGCTGGTAAGTGTACTAACCAGCAGACATGTCGGGCGGACAGATTCCCACCGGATAGATTTCAAAGCTTGCTTTGAAATCTGTCGTGTGGAGAAATCTGTCCGCTAGCCCATACACACGAGCGGAGATGTCTGCTGAAACGGTCCATCGGACCGTTTTCAGCGGACATATCCCCTCGTGTATACGCCGCCTAAGGGGGAGACGTTTATAACAAAATGTTTAGTTTTTGGCCCGGACTCCTCTCTAATTTTATGGGATAATGTTTCCCAGATTGTTACAGCACGGGGTGTATAATTTTTCCATCATTTTCCACTCTCAAGAGGGATCTTCGACTTATTGCTATGAAATTGCTGCTGAGGGCGACGACCTGCGAGCGCACCTAGAATCCCGATTGGGTCATTCTACAACCTGGAATCCATAAAGCCCAAAATGTTTTATATTGCATGTGATCACTGCTTAAAGTGGAGTTTGCATCCCAATTTTTTTTTTCATTATTGTGCTCATTAGACCTAAAAAAAAAAAAAGAATGTACGAAAATTGTCACCTTCGACAATCACTGATATGTAATAATGTAAGGAGAATATATAGACATATGGATATACCTGACTACAGTGTCTATGATTGATGTATAACTGTTATTAGGGATGAGCTGAACACCCCCGGGTTCGGTTCGCACCAGAACCTGCGAACAGACCAAAGGTTTGTGTGAACTTTAGAACCCTATTAAAGTCTATGGGACTCGAACGTTTGAAATCTAAAGTGCTAATTTTAAAGGCTAATATGCAAGTTATTGTCCTAAAAAGTGTTTGGGGACCCGGGTCCTGCCCCAGGGGACATGTATCAATACAAAAAAAGTTTTAAAAACGTCAGTTTTTTCAGGAGCAGTGATTTTAATAATGCTTAAAGTTAAACAATAAAATTGAAATATTCCTTTATATTTTGTACCTAGGGGGGGTGTGTCTATAGTATACCTGTAAAGTAGCGCTTGTTTCCCGTGCTTAGAACTGTCCGTGCACAAAATGTCAGAAGGAAAAAAGTAATTTAAAATCACTTGTGGCTATAATGAATTGTCGGCTCCCGGCAATACAGAGAAAAGTCATTCATAAAAAAAAAAATGAGTGGGGGTCCCCCCAAATTCAATTACCAGGCCCTTCAGGTCTGGTATGGATATTAATGGGAACCCTGCGTCAAATAAAAAAAAAATATGTGGGGTTCCCCCCAAATATCCATTCCAGACCCTTCCGATCTGGTATGGATTTTAAAGGGGAACTCCACCCCAAATAAAAAAATGACGTGGAGTTCCTCCCAAAAATCCACACCAGACCCTAATTGAATTTGGGGGGACCCTACACATTTTTTTTTTTATGAATGACTTTTCTCTGTATTGCCGGGAGCCGACAATTCATTATAGCCACAAGTGATTTTAAATTACTTTTTTCCTTCAGAAATGACACGTTGTGCAGGGACAGTTCTAAGCACGGGAAACATGCGCTACTTTACAGGCATACTATATAACCCCCCTAGGTATGACATTTAAAGGAATATTTCACTTTTATTGTTTCACTTTAAGCATTATTAAAATCACTGCTCCCCAAAAAACTGCAGTTTTCAAAACTTTTTTTGCATTGATACATGTCCCCTGGGGCAGGATCCGGGTCCCCAAACACTTTTTAGGACAATAACTTGCATATTAGCCTTTAAAATTAGCACTTTAGATTTCAAACGTTCGAGTCCCATAGACTTTAACAGGGTTCTAAAGTTCACACGAACTTGCCGCGAACACCCCAAATAGTTTGCTGTTCGGCGAACAGGCAATGTTCGACTCGAACTCGAAGCTCACCCCTAACTGTTATGCATAAATAACAAACAGACATACTAAAATATGCTGTGTTCTTCCATTTACATAGTAAGGCCTGTTTCTTCTTATATCACCCCTACAGTGCCTTGAAAAAGTATTCATACCCCTTGACATTTTCCACATTTTGTCATGTTATGCCGCGTACACACGATCATTTTTCGGCATGAAAAAAAAAGACGTTTTTAAAAACGTCATTTAAAATGATCGTGTGTGGGCTTCACATCGTTTTTCATCTTCTGAAAAACGACAATTTTTTTTTTCTCGAGTATGCTGCATTTTTAACGTCGTTTTAAAAAATGTCATTTTTGGGGTTGTAAAAAATGATCGTGTGTGGGCTAAAACTACATTAAAAACAACGTTTTAAACCCGCGCATGCTCAGAAGCAAGTTATGATACAGGAGCTTGAATGGAACTTCCCCTTTAGAGTGCCGTCGTACGTGTCGTATGTCACAGCGCTTTGTTCATCATTTTTTAAAAGCGATGGTGTGTGGGCAACATCGTTTTTAATGATGAAGTTGGAAAAACTTCAATTTTTCTACATGCTGAAAAACAATGGGCCAGATTCAGGTAGATGGGCGCTTCTTTACTTTGGAGTAACGTTTCTCATTTACGTTACTCCGCCGACACTTTCGTTATTCACATAGCACTTGCTCCTAAACTTGCGCCAGAGTAACGATAATGCGCTGGCGTAACCCGACGCAAGTGGAAGTGGGTGTGATCATATGTAAATGATGGGCGGAGCCCAGCACAGAGGCTTACGTTCAGCGCATCATCCACGGAGCATGCGCAGTAAGTGAAGCTCCACTCGCCCCCTTGTGCGCATGCTCACAACTTCCGTCGGCACCACTTCACGGGAAACGTCAGCGCAATGCGTTCCGTTGGGCGTTTAAATGCGCCCGTAGATGCGCCATTCTGGCACTAAAGTATATCCTGTTCCCCCTCCCCTCAGTGAAGTTACTTTTGTTCTGAGATGGCTGCTCCCGTTCCCCGCAAACACACAGGAGAAAGGTGAACTCTAAAGGCCAGGAGCTGTCAGCCGTCATCTCGGCTATGGAGACCTATGATGTCTTCCTCCATGGCTGTAAAATTTGACAGACAAGCATGGACAGAGGTGTTGTCCTGCAAGTGGGGGTGCTCAGCTAGCTTTTATCGTCGGTAACGCTGCTGTAGCTGCTCTCCTGCTGACCTGTGGCCGTCTGGAGTAAAGATAAAGCAGCTATTTGTAGAAATAACTTTGCGTCGGACGGACGAGATACGCGCGGCGCATGTAGCCAGCGTATGGTGCTAATCCGTTCGCGAATCGGGAAATATCCCTCATTTGCATATTTGCAGGGGAAATCAATAGGCGCGACTGATGCGCCAAGCGAAATTATGCGCTGACGATACTCTGGCGTCGGAAAGTTAAGCCGATCGGAAATGGCCCGTTTTCTGTCGCATCTAGTTTGGTGGGTACGGCCACATAGAAACGACGGCGCATAATCACAGTTACGCGGCGCATATCGAATTACTCCAGCGCAAGTCTTGCTGAATCTGGCCCAATGTTTTTTTTTTCATGCCGAAAAATGATCGTGTGTACGCGGCATTACAACAAAAAACGTAAATGTATTTATGATATAGACTAACAGAAAGCGCCACATAATTGTAAAGTGGAAAGAAAATTATAAATATTTTTCACATTTTATAAATATGTGAAAAGTGGGGGGTGCATTTGTATTCAGCCCCCTTTACTCTGATACCCCCAACTAAAATCTAGTGGAACCAATTGCCTTCAGAAGTCACCTAATTAGTAAATAGAGTCCACCTATGTGTCATTTAATCTCAGTATAACTACAGCTGTTCTGTGAAGCCCTCAGAGGTTTGTAAGAGAACCTTTGTGAACAAACAACATTATGAGGGCCAAGGAACACACAAGATAGGTCAGGGATTAACATCTCACAGAGCTCTGTTCAATCCATCACCTGAAAATGGAAATGGAAAGAGTCTTGCAGACCTACCAAGACATGTCCGTCCACCTAAACTGAGCAGCCAAGAGGCCCATGGTAACTCTGGAGGAGCTGCAGAGATCCACCGCTCAGGTGGGAGAATCTGTCCACAGGACAACTATGAGGCCGCGTACACACGACCGAGAAACTCATCGGGCGAAACACATCGTTTTTCCAGTCGAGTTACTTGTTCGGCTGTCAAAAAATTTGTCGAGCCAAAATTTTCCATTGCCCGTCGAGGAAATAGAGAACATGCTCTCTTTTTGGCTCGACGAGTTCCTCAACAGTTTTCTCGGCGAAAAGTGTACACACGACCGGTTTTCTCGGCGGAATACGTCTCCCATCGAGTTTCTTGATGAATTCCGCTGAGAAAACCGGTCGTGTGTACGGGGCCTTAGTCGTGCTCTCCACAAATCTGCCCTTTATGGAAGAGTGACAAGAAGATAGCCATTGTTGAAAGAAAGCAATAAGCAGTCCCGTTTTCAGTTTGTGAGAAGCCATGTGGGGGACACAGCAAACATGTGGAAAAAGGTGCTCTGGTCAGATGAGACAAAAATTTAACTTTTTGGCCTAAAAAGAAAATGCTACGTGTGGTGGAAAACTAAGAGTGCACATCACCCTGAACACACCACCCCCACCGTGAAACATGGTGGTGGCAGCATCATGTTGTGGGGATGCTTTTCTTCAGCGGAGACAGGGAAGCTGATCAGAGTTGATGGGAAAATGGATGGAGCCAAATACAGGACAATCTTAGAAGAAAACCTGTTTTCTTTTTTGGGTATGCTATTTAGAACACTTGAGAGGATTCGGTCTGACAAGTTGTCTGCTTCTGAAGATCGCTTCCTGGTGACATCTTTTGACCAATTGGATTGCCTTACTTGATCTGGACTGGAACCCAGACGTGAAGGTCCCATATTTTGGTGGTTGCACCATAATCCTTGTTGACTCACTGAGCATTTGCCCATTTGAGTTGTCTCACTCCGGTAAGCCTCCTCACTAACCGGTGGTGGTTCTATTGTCTGTATCTTCCCCTCAACATTGATGTCACATGGAATCCCACTTCTAGTTACATAATTTGTTTTCACCGTTTATTTAAAGACTGCTATGTTTATGTTTTAAAAACAACTATTGTATGATGGCACATGGACTTTAGTTTGGGTGTGAATTTCACACCATATTTTCATTATTATTAGTTTTTGTGGTCAGTGTACATTAGTTTGTATACATATGGTACAATTGAACCTCGGATTGCGAGGAATGCAGTTAACCACTTCCTGCCCGGTCAATAGTCAATTGACGTCCGGGAAGTGGTTGTGAAATCCTGACTGGACGTCTATTGACGTCTAAGGATTACATGCCGGCACGCGCCCGTGGGGGCGCACAGCGCGGCGATCGGTGATGCCGGGTGTCAGTCTGACACCCTGCATCTCCGATCTTGTTAAAGAGCCTCCAGCGCAGGCTCTTTACCACGTGATCAACCGGGTCCAATCACGGCTGATCACGATGTAACCAGGAAGAGCCATTGATCAGCTCTTCCTCACTCGCGTCTGAGAGACGCGAGTAGACGAGAGCCGAACGGCGGCACTCCTGACAGGGGGGGTTCGGGCTGATTGTTTATCAGCGCAGCCCCCCCTCGGATGCCCACACTGGACCACCAGGGATTGCCCCCAGTGCTCAATAGAGCAAAAATAGGCAAAAAAATTATTATAATAAAAAAAATTAAAACAATTGATGCTAATCAGTGCCCACAAATGGGCACTGACTGGCAACATGGGCACTGACTGAAATTATGCCCAGCAATGCCATCAGTGCCACTCCTCAGTGTCCATCAGTGCCACCCAGTGTCCATCAGTGCCACCATTAGTGCCCATCTATGCCGGGTGCCCACCTATCAGTGCCAATCTGTGCCACCCATAAGTACCCATCAGTGCCACCCATAAGTGCCGCCCATAAGTGCCCATCAGTGCCCAGTGACGCCTATCAGTGCCCATCAGTGCCGTCAATGAGCGCCCATCAGTGCTGCCTATGAGAGCCCATCAGTGCAGCATTCCAGCGCCACCTATCAGTGCCCATCAGTGCCACCTCATCGGTGCCAATCAGTGCCATGTCATCGGTGCCAATCAGTGCCGCCATATCAGTGCCCATAATTGAAGAAGAAAAATTATTTTTTTTACAAAAAGAATTACAGAAAATAATTAAAACTAAAACATTTTCAAATATTTCTGTATTTTTTTAGTTGTTGCGCAAAAAATAAAAATCGCAGAGATGATCAAATACCACCAAAAGAAAGCTCTATTTGTGGGAGCAAAATAATAAAAATGTCATTTGGGTACAGTGTAGTATGACCGCGCAATTGTCATTCAAAGTGCGACAGTGCTGAAAGCTGAAAATTGGCCGGGGCGGGAAGGTGCGTAAGTGCCTGGTATGGAAGTGGTTAAGAAGTGTCTCAGTTTGCAAATGTTGTCTCGCAACATGAGCAGGATTCAAGCCAAAGCCGTGTGCCGTACCTTATTTGGCCTGAGGTGGGGGACGCCAGAGCCGAGCTGAGCCGTTTGGAGCTGTTTGGAAATGCTCAGAAAACCTTGGAAAAACTCAGTTCCTCTATCCTTTCCGTGTTCAGCCGAGCTGTTCTCGGGTCTTTCTGAGTGTTTTCGAGGCTCTCCGGAGCCCCCCACCTCTGGCCACATGCGGTATTGCATGCCATTGAAGTCAATGCAGAACAAATTTGTTTTGTTTCCATTGACTTCTATGGGGAAACTCGCTTTGATATGCGAGTACTTTACGAGCATTCTCCTGGAATGGATTATGCTCGTAATCCGAGGTTGCACTGTATTTCCATGTTTTGAACGCACATAATTTTTCATACTTTTTTGCACATAATTTCAATCTTTACTTATTTCTTAATTCACACTTGTCTTATGCCACGTACAGACGATCGGACATTCCGACAACAAAACCGTGGATTCTTTTTCCGACGGATGTTGGCTCAAACACAAACAAATGTTGTCGGAAATTCCGCCAAGAACGTGGTGACGTACGACGGCACTATTAAAGGGAATTATAATAGTACCAGTCGTGTTAGTAGAAGTTTGATGAGAGACAATTAGCGCTTTTTCAGCCTCATGCTTTTCAATCCGTTACAGCGTGACGAATGTGCTATCTCCATTACGAACGCTAGTTTTACCAGACCGAGCGCTTCCGTCTCGTACTTGATTCGGAGCATGCGTGGAATTTTGTGCATCGGAATTGTCCAAACACGATCAGAATTTACGAGAAAGGATTTTGTTTGGTGGCGCATCCCATGCAAAGGTATGGACGTCAGAACAGCCGTAGTTTTTCCGTCGTTTACGTAAGTCGTGCGTGAATGGGGCTGTGACGTTCACGTCATAGGCAGTGTTTGACGTGTATCTTAGGCATTCTATTCGACGTGAATCTGAGCATGCGCACTGGGATACGTCCACGGACGGCGCATGCGCACATCATTTGCAAGGGGTCACGGTTTATTATAATACAACACGCCCACTGCCTTGCTACTTTGAATTACGCGAGCTTACGCCGGCCCATTTACGATATGCCGCCGTAACTTAGGGAGCAAGTGCTTTGTGAATACAGCACTTGCCTCTCTAAGTTGCGGCGGTGTAGCGTAAAGAAGATACGCTACGCCCGTACAAAGATACGCCTCTCTACGTGAATCCGGGCCCATGTCACCAAATACACCAAATTTCTCTCAGTTTATGTATTGCTATTTATATATATATGTCTCAAGTTGGAACCTCAAAAAAGTGTCGTATCACAAAAAATGGCCTGGTCATAAAGGGGGGTAAACCTTCCGGAGCTGAAGAGGTTAAACAGGCAGAAGGGAGCACAAGGAGAAGTTTGTCAGGGTTCCATCCACTTAAGGACCGCCTCCTGCACATATACGTCGGCAGAATGGCACGGCTGGGCACAGACACGTACAGGTACGTCCCCTTTAAGCGCCCACGACCCGGTCCGAAGCTCTGTGACCACGCCCGCGTGACCCGATCGCCGCCGGTGTCCCGCGACCGGTCACAGGAGCTGGAGAACAGGGAGAGGTGTGTGCCTTCTTCACAGTGGCAGTGTCACTGATCGTCTGTTCCCCGATATAGGGAAAGACGATCAATGACATCACAAGTCCAGCCCCGCCCCCTACAGTTAGAAACACATATGAGGTCACACATAACCCCTAAAGCGCCCCCCTAGTGGTTAACTCCTAAACTGCAATTGTCATTTTCACAGTAATCAATGCATTTTTATAGCACTTTTTGCTGTAAAAATGACAATGGTCCCGAAAATGTGTCAAAAGTGTCCGATGTGTCCGCCATAATGTCGAAGTCACAAAAAAAATTGCTGATCGCCGCCATCTCTAGTAAAATAAATTATTAATACAAATGCCATAAACTACCCCCTATTTTGTAAACGCTATAAATTGTGCGCAAACCAATTGTTAAAACGCTTATTGCATTTTTTTTACCAAAAATATGTAGAAGAATACGTATCGGCCTAAACTTTTTTTGGGGATATTTATTATAGCAAAAAGTAAAAAATATTGATTTTTTTTTAAAAATGTCGCTCTATTTTTGTTTATAGCGCAAAAAATAAAAACCGCAGAGGTGATCAAATACCACCAAAATAAAGCTCTATTTGTGGGGAAAAAAGGACGCCAATTTTGTTTGGGAACCACGTCGCATGACCGCGCAATTGTCAGTTAAAGCGACGCAGTGCCGAATCACAAAAAGTGACCTGGTCATTTGGCAGCCAATTCCTCCAGGACTGAAGTGGTTAAGCAGACAGAAGGGAGCACATGGAGAAGTTTGTTGTCAGGGTTCCATACACTTTAACGAAAACATAATAACGCAATTAATTTGTGTGATTTTTCTATCCGCCCGGAGTTCAGCTTTAAGGACCCGGCGTTGCAGAATAACAATGCAATCGGGATTCTAGGCGCGTTGGCAGGACGATCCCCTCAGCAGCAATTTCATGGCAATATTTAGCATATCCCCTTGTGAGAGCGAAAAAGCGATGGGAAATGATTTATACACCGAGCCGCAACACTCAGGGAAATATAATCTCATAACCTAAACGCCGAGTCCTGGGAATGCAACCTCTCCACCCGGCTCCTCCAAACCAAGGTGCTTCTTCTACTCGCTGCTAATTCCTGATATTACTAACAGACCACAGAGCCTTATTCCCTGCCGGGAGAGAGAGGGGGGCACAATCCGGCCCGGGGACCGGCACCAACGGCGTGTGCCAGATCCACCATCTTCCAAGACTTCCAGCTTCATCCAGACAGAGAATCAATTTATTTCTCTGTTGTGAAGGGATCAAACCTTGCTGGTAATAGGGGTTTGCTCTGCTGTAAAATCTCCAACCAAGCCTGCGATCGTGTTCACGCCGCGCGCCAAACTCCGTGAGACCTATTAAAAAAGATTGCCGAAGGATTGATTTTTTGGTTTTGTTTTGCCGCTCTGCCTCCGCTTTTATAAACATTTAACGCAGAGATTCGGAGCAAGGGTGAACAATTGACAGATGGCTGAGATCGCTATATGAATGAATAAAAAATGAAAATACAATAAATACCGTATTTATCTGCCTATTAGGCGCACCGGCGTATAGCGCGCACCCCTAATCTGGACATGAAATTCCTGAAAAAAAATGTTTTATTACTTACAGTTTTGGTGTCTTGTCCGGTCCGGTGTCCATCTGCGGTCATCATGGTGTCCTCTCCGCTGTGTTTCTCAGCCGATCCCCGCTTCCCGCGCTGTGTTTGAACCATTCCTTCGACATATACCGAGTGCAGTACACTCGGGCACGTTTGGCCACGTTTGGCTCCTCTCGCGTAAAGGACGTACAGGACGCACAGGACGTGACCGCGAGGGGAGCCGAGCCTTGCCGAGTGTACCCGAGTGTACTGCGCTCGGTATATGTAGGCGGCTCAGTTCAAACACAGCGCGGGAAGCGAGTATCGGCGTATATCGCAAAATTTTGTCCTGATTTTAAGGGCAAAAAAGTGCACGATATATGCTGATAAATACGGTACAATAAAAAGAAGTAAACCTGTTATGCCGCGTACACACGACAGTTTTTCATGTCATGGAAAAAAACAAAGTTTTTCTTGACATGATTCCTCTCAAGCCGGCCTTGCCTACACACCATCGTGATAAAAAATGCTCTAGCAAAGCGCGATGACGTACAACACGTACGACGGCACTATAAAGGGGAAGTTCCATTCGAATGGCGCCAACTTTTGGGCGGCTTATGCTAATTTCCCCGTCTCATAACTTGCTTCTGAGCATGTGCGTTTTTTTCCCTGTCGTTAAAGCATACACCCGACCGTTTTTCACGACGTGAAAAACGACAACGTGAAAAATGACGAGAAAAAATAGAGCAAGTTCTAAATTTTTAACAGCCATTTTTCTGGTCTACCAGTTTTTGTCCTTTTTGTGTATTTACCCCAATTTTTTTTTTTTTTTAAATAATTAGACTAATGAGGGTCTGTTTTTTGGCACAAGAATATGATCAGGATTGGGTGTCCAGAGTTACTAACTGACATGATATTTGTGAGCCAAACTAAAGGGATTGTGGGGTTAGTAGTTCTTCAGAATGGCAATTGCCCAGCATGACTATATACCTGGACTATATATCCCAGGGATCTTTGCTACTATCAGGGAGATTGCTGGGAGGAGCTATAAAAGGAGCCAGAGACCGTCCTCACTCTCTGTTCCTCCTGGGCCTGATGCGTAACGGATCTCTCTGTGCATGGAGAGAGGGGTCGCGGCCTACCATGCAGTGTACAGCATTCCAACCCGGATGAGAAGGGCCTAGCACTGCTTGCTGTCCGTCAGAAATCCAACCAGCACCACCTCGGTCACCTGACAACCCATGCTTCGAGATTTGCATCGAGTGATCGTCACAGCAGATCCCCTGCACGAGCGTTGCCCCGGGAACTGCTGTCCAGAAGGCATTGAATCGGTCTGGTCTTTGGTGAGAGGCAGGGCAGGACTTAAGGTGGTGGGGGCCCCTGGGCTTAATAATTGAAGGGGCCTCCTGGAGCAGAAAAGCGGGGGGTTGGGTTGTTACCGCCAACCGATCATAGTTGTTGGGGGGGTGGGTGAGTCTGGATCCGCCCGACCTATCAAAGTTGTTTAGCTGGGGGGAGGGTTGCAGTGCTATCATACATGTTGAGCGGGGGGATCCGCCGACCGACCAATCAAAGTTGTTGAGCAGGGAGGGGCGAGAATTACATCCATCCGCCGAAGTTGTTGAGAGGGAGGGTGCCGAGAATTACATCCATCTGCCGAAGTTGTTGAGGGGGGCTGAAATTGCCACAAACAGGGGAATGCCACGAAATTGCGGCAGGGGGTTGCAGTGAAATTGCGGGAAGGTTTGCCGCGATTGCCGTGAAATTGCAGGAGGGGATTGCCACGAAATTGCGGGAGGGGATTGCAGAGATTGCTATAAAATTGCGGGAGGGGATTGCCATGAACGGGGGGTTGCCGTGATTGGGCCAGGGGCCCCCTATTGGGAGGGGCCCATTAGCTTGAGCCTAGTCAAGCCCAATGATAAGTCCGGCCCTGGTAAGAGGGCAATTTCCCACCCTTGCATACTTTACTGCACCTGAACACTGTACATAGACATCTTTAGCTTCTTCCATTTCAAGAAATCCTATCGCTTGTTACTGCACCTTATTGCATATAGTTAATGAGCTCTGACTGCCGGTGAAGACCATCAGGCCTGGAATTGGGACATTGCTGTCATTACTACTCAACTACTAAAGGGCCCTCATACCATATCTATTAATCTCTGATTAGGATTGAAAGTTAATAAGCCAGCCTGGGTTCCCCCTTTAGAAGTCTGCCAGCAGTAATACTTAACCTATGCTTATCCTTTCAGGTAATATTCTACTGTACACATGTGTATGTAGCGCTACCCCCGAAGGAGCCGCTGATTGATTGTTGGAAACGGCAAATTAAGTTACCCTATTGTTGTCTAGGGGTGTGATGCAGGACCAAAATAGTAAGCGGAGGTCCAGACAGTCAATAAAGGTTTTTCCAATGCTTTATTTCCAGGCCAACACAGCCAACATCAACTTCAGTTAGGAAGGAAAAACAGGTTGATGAAATGAGAGGAGAACTTGCGATGTCAGGCCTGGATATGAATGGGCAAGCCTGCCCTTAGCAGTACCAATTTGTAAACCCTTCGCCACTCCTGCCTGAGTGGGTGAAGTGCCCACGGACAGGTTTTCTTTCTCTAACCTGGCAGCCGAGGTGTCACTTTGGATCCCTGGGAGGAACAGGTCTTTCACACAGACCTGGCTCCAGGGCCTCTGCCACAGACCAATTACTTTAGATGAGATAGGTGAATGAACAGAGCGAATCCTCCCAGTAAATTCTAGTACAGGTCACCGGGAGAAAGTAGAGCGTACCTGTCAGCATCCCGGTCACCAGATCCCCGATTGGTTCGTTCGGGCCCTGTGGACAACCTGCCTCAAGGTTTCCCTCCAAGCCGATTCCCCAATCGCACGGCATCCAGCCTGGGATCCATTCAATAGGACTGGGAACCCAGTAAGTCACTGGGGTCCCCTTTTGCCGCTGGTTGAGGCTCGGTGAAGCCTGTAGGCTTGGCCAGGTGGGCCACACCGGCGGGGTCCATGAATACGCGCACCCTGAAGGTGGATGCTGCACCTGGAACCAGGACCCCGCAAAGATTTTAGAACACATGACACCTGTCACAGAGATACCCTTCCCCAGCATGCCCTGCGAGGGAGGAACTCCTCCAATTGGCTGCTGGGGAAGACTTGGTCTGCCAGAAACCCCTCTGGTGCCAACTGCTGGCCAGAGATGATACCACATCCCCAGAATGCAGCCTGACCCAGTGGACCTTTTCCGTAATAACAGAGGTCATAAATTTAGGTGAATCATGACTGAGAGCAATGTAACTCTCCCAGTCCAACTAACTTTAGCGTAGTGCCCATGCTGAAAGCAAGGGGGCGCTACATGTATATACTATACCAGTGATGGCGAACCTTGGCACCCCAGATGTTTTGGAACTACATTTCCCATGATGCTCATGCACTCTGCAGTGTAGTTGAGCATCATGGGAAATGTAGTTCCAAAACATCTGGGGTGCCAAGGTTCGCCATCACTGTACTACCGTGTTTCCCCGAAAATAAGACACCGTCTTATATTTTTTTTTCCTCAAGAAATCACACTATGGCTTATTTTCGGGGGGTGTCTTATTTTTATTACAGAAAAAAAAGGTTGCCTACCTGAACCACACTTGCGCTTCTTAGCATTTCCTCTGTCCACCTGTAGACTGAGATTATCGTATTCTGCACGCCATTTTTGGACCATTCGGATATCCAACTTCTTCTCTTTGCACTCATCTTGTCTGGCTGTACAGAAAGATAGGCCAGCAAAGCTGATGTGGAGCACAGTGGAGCTGGATATATGGAAAGACTCCTGCGCTACCAAGGGGGATGGGTGGGAGTGGAATTGGGCTGGAAGGTGGACTGGGGATTCTGCAGCAGACTCCTGACACTCTGTCCTGGGCAGAGAGAAAAATGTATATGTAAAAGAAGGGGGTGTTGTCTGCGCTGAAAGTGAACAGGGGGGGAGGAGGGGGGGTGTGGGTGATAGGGGTGAATGGATGGGACGGGTGGCTGGATGGGTGGATGCAGGTGGGTTTAGGACAACATGATAACCAACATAATCGAAACAATGATGTGAATGAATATACACATAAGGGTGATAACCAATAAATACAAAAATTATTACAATAATTATTACAATAAAGAAAAAACCCAACACACTAGCCAGTGTAATGTGAAACCAGTGAAAAACAATCCTAAATCCAAACTATAAGACCAGAGAAAATTCCATGAGGAAATGCCTCTGGATGGAAAAAATGTGAAATAAATAAAGTCTCTAGTGAAAAAACCCAAGAGTCCAGATAAGTCCAAATTGAAATGGTGGTGCCAGGAAAGGGTGACAGCAGAAAGCACCTCAGGTGGTCCCCAGCTCCTCACCTCAAGGCTATAGCTCGGATAGCCTGCAACAGCACCTCCCGGTGGAGGACAGAGATCCCTCGGCAGGGCAAGCAGCAGAGGCACTCCTCAGCGGTAAAGGTAAAGCAAAAAAGAAGAAAGCAAGTGAGTGACAATAAAAGACGTCTGGTAGGCAACTAGTGTCACTCGTACATCCACTCACCACGGGGTGATGGATGATGGGCCTATCTCCCACGAACAGCGAGTTCGTACTTCTAATGGCAGATATCCTCTTCTAAGCTGGGAAGTGACTGCGGAACAGAGAGGAACACGGCGCGGCAACGTGAGGAAGAAAGAGATAGAGAACTGCCAACATATCCCTTGTTGTGAGTGACCATCTGGCCAGCTTAGAAGAGGTGAGTGGATGTACGAGTGACACTAGTTGCCTACCAGACGTCTTTTATTGTCACTCACTTGCTTTCTTCTTTTTTGCTTTACCTTTACCGCTGAGGAGTGCCTCTGCTGCTTGCCCTGCCGAGGGATCACTGTCCTCCACCGGGAGGTGCTGTTGCAGGCTATCCGAGCTATAGCCTTGAGGTGAGGAGCTGGGGACCACCTGAGGTGCCTTCTGCTGTCACCCTTTCCTGGCACCACCATTTCAATTTGGACTTATCTGGACTCTTGGGTTTTTTCACTAGAGACTTTATTTATTTCACATTTTTTCCATCCAGAGGCATTTCCTCATGGAATTTTCTCTGGTCTTATAGTTTGGATTTAGGATTGTTTTTCACTGGTTTCACATTACACTGGCTAGTGTGTTGGGTTTTTTCTTTATTGTAATAATTATTGTAATAATTTTTGTATTTATTGGTTATCACCCTTATGTGTATATTCATTCACATCATTGTTTCGATTATGTTGGTTATCATGTTGTCCTAAACCCACCTGCATCCACCCATCCAGCCACCCGTCCCATCCATTCACCCCTATCACCCACACCCCCCCTCCTCCCCCCCTGTTCACTTTCAGCGCAGACAACACCCCCTTCTTTTACAGTGGAGCTGGGGTGATCTCTTTGGGCTCAGTAGCAGCTTTTCCCCCTATCCCCTGGTGTTTGTGTGGGGTGAGAGAGGGGTTTGCTGGTCAGTGCTGGGAGAAGCTTTACAGCTTTACACAGCGTTCTTCTCACTTCAGTTCCAGTACAGTACTGTACGCCTATCACGTGTTGTTTCCCGCTCCGCGCCGCGCCGTTACGCATACGACACTACGTCTTATTATCGGAGATTCGCCACGTCTTATTTTCGGAGATTCGACACTACATCGCTACGTCTTATTTTCGGAGGGGTGTCTTATATTTCGATCTTGTGTCGAAATCCCGCTACGGCTTATTTTCGGAGTACGTCTTATTTTCGGGGAAACACGGTATACTGTTATCTACAGATTATCTTGTGTTATTGTAGAGGAATTCCTTTGCTGATTCAGGGCTGTTACCCAAAGGTCAGTAGATATTTTGCCTCCTCTGTGTAACAATATTCTTTTGAATCGTTCCACTAAACGTTAATAGAATAAACACACTGAGTTGTTTGTATTATTTACTATAAGGTGGTGCAAAGATGTCTGAACCCAGAGTGTCAGGTGGGTTGGAATGTCCACAATGTCATGGCGATGCAGATGAGCAGATGTATCCAAGCAGTCCCCAAGGGGGTCATACTACACATACACATTGGTTAAATTTCGCCCAATTTTTTTTTTCAACAAAACCTCAATTTTGCTCAGGCCTTGAAATTTCTCCTGCCTGGTTTTAATTAACTTTCAGAAGAAAACAAGTTCATTCTCTCAGAGCTGGAGAGAGGGAGAGCGAGAATTCCAATTTAATCAAACGTTTTAGAAGACTTCATTTGCATGAGTGAAATATGACACTGGTCGTATCGTCTCATCCATCCGCCGCCAGCAACATTACGCCGAATTGTTAGCAGCGGGGCGGGCGGCAGCCAATTTGAGCACATCCTAAGTGGCGCACGTTTTGACAAAGCATCCACGGCTCTCTATCCATTCCATTATACGACGAGGAGGGTATTTACTCAATGACATCAACAATGCTAGCTAGTCAGGCGTGCATTATGAATTGCCGCAGCCTAAAGCAATCTTTAGCAGGAGGTAATAATCCCGATGACTGCAGATGGGATCCGTATGTGCTTATTTACGGCTGATCGGCAAGCCCGCGGCTCAAGAATAATAATATATGACGGTTATTTTTCTATCCTTGTAGGAAAAAAAAGGATCAATAGACTTTTGTCGCACCCCCAGTAATAATCTCATATCCCATTCCACTTCCTAAATCTCACATATGACCATGCTGCCAAATGGATCATATCTGTGAATAACTCTAGCCTAAACTAAGAGGAGGATAGTGATTTAAAGCGGAGTTCCACCCTTAAAATCACTTTGTTTCATTACATCCAGCATACTGGCGTCAGCGCCAGTATGCTGTTTATTTTTTTTTTTAATGCACGTACTTACTTTATATAAAATCATTGAATTTCAGGCGCACCGCGGAATGTCGCCGCTATAAGGCGTCATGCCTTCCGGAAACAGCCGATTAGCATTCGGCTTATCTCGGCGCCTGCGCACAGACCCAGGAGCTGACTGCGCAGGCGCTGAAAATAGCCGGTCCTAGTTCGGGGTTTTTCGGAGGGCGTGACGCGGCTATATACGGAGCCTGCGCAGTCGGCTCCTGGGTCTGTGCGCAGGCGCCGAGAAAAGCCGAATGCTAATCGGCTGTTTCCGGAAGGCGTGACGCCTTATAGCGGCGACATTCCGCGGTGCGCCAGAAATTCAATGATTTTATATAAAGTAAGTACGTGCATTAAAAAAAAAAAAAAAACAGCATACTGGCGCTGATGCCAGTATGCTGGATGTAATGAAACAAAGTGATTTTAAGGGTGGAACTCCGCTTTAAAGTGTCTGTCCACCCACAAGTGTTTATAGATGGAGCATGGCGTGCTGGGTCAGCCCCTGGATTCTTATATGTTTTGGGTACTTGTGAAGTAGGATCTTTACCAGAATTTCACACTCTGCTCCTATCTACCTGGGAGCTTTGGGTGTCCCTGACCACCTTTGTGTGTTCCCATCCCCAAATGGAGTATTCCCACACTCTCTTGTGTGTTACCACCCCAAAAGGAAATTTCAGCTAACTCTTGTGCGTTCCCACCCTAAAGGGCATTTAAGTCCACCTTTGTTTGTTCCCACCCCCAAAGGGGTATTGGCACTCGCCTTTCTGTGTTCCGCCCCTAAAGGTGTATTACAGCCCTTTCTTGTGTGTATCCACCAAAACTTGTGTGTTCCCACCCCAAAAGAGATATTGCAGCCCACATTACGTACTCCCACTTCCAAAGGGGTATTCCAGATCACCTTTGTGTATTCCGGTTCCCAAAGGGGTATTAAAGCCCACACTTGTGTGTGCCCACCCCCAAAGGCGTATTCCAGGCCACCTTTGTGTGTTCTGGCCCCAAAAGTGGAATTCAAGCCCACTCTTGCGTGTTCCCACCTCCAAAGGGGGTATTCCAGACCATCTTTGTGTATTACGGCCCCCAAAAGGAAATTCAAGCCCACTCTTGTGTGTTCCTACCCCAAAGGGGCTATTCCAACGCACTCTTGTGTGTTCCCACCCCAAAGGGGGTATTCCGGACCACCTTTGTGTATTACAGCCCCCAAAGGGGTATTTTAGGACACCTTTGTGTGTTCTGGCCCCAAAAGAGGTATTCAAGCATACCCTTTTGTGTTCCCACCCAAAAGGGGTATTCCAGGCCACCTTTGTGTGTTCTGGCTCCAAAAGAGGTATTCCAGCCCACCCTTGTGTGTTCCCACCCCCAAAGGGGTATTCCAGGCCACCTTTGTGTGTTCTGGCTCCAAAAGGGGTATTCCAGCCCACCCTTGTGTGTTCCCAACCCCAAAGGGGTATTCCAGGCCACCTTTGTGTGTTCTGGCCCCTAAAGGGATATTCCAGCCCACCCTTGTGTGTTCCCACCCCAAAGGGGTATTCCAGGCCACCTTTGTGTGTTCTGGCCCTTAAAGGGATATTCCAGCCCACCATTGTGTGTTCCCACCCCAAAGGGATATTCCAGCCCACTCTTGTGTGTTCCCAACCCCAAAGGGGTATTCCAGGCCACCTTTGTGTGTTCTGGCCCCTAAAGGGATATTCCAGCCCACCCTTGTGTGTTCCCACCCCAAAGGGTTATTCCAGGCCACCTTTGTGTGTTCTGGCCCCTAAAGGGATATTCCAGCCCACCATTGTGTGTTCCCACCACAAAGGGATATTCCAGCCCACTCTTGTGTGTTCCCAACCCCAAAGGGGTATTCCAGGCCACCTTTGTGTATTCTGGCCCCAAGATGAGTATTCCAGCCAACTCTTGCATCTTCCCACCTCCAAAGGGGGTATTCCTACCCACACTTGTGTTCCCACCCCCAAAGATATTTTGAGGCCAATCTTGTGTATTCCCACCCCCAAAGGGATATTCCCACCCATATTTGTGTATTCCCACCCCCGAATAGGTATTTGCACCCACCTTTGTGTGTTCCCACACTAATCCAGAAAGGATGGTGGTGGGAGCCTCCTATATCAAGCACAGCAGGTTCACAAGGCCAGGAACTCAGCACAGAAAATAGAAGAGACTATCAGAGGGAGCAAACCTATAACCACTTCAGCCCCAGAAGAATTTATCCCCTTCCTGACCGGAGCATTTCTTGAGATTCGGCATTGCATCGCTTTAGCTGACAATTGCTCGGTCCAAAAATGTACGTCCTTTTTTCCCCACAAGTTTTCTTTTGGTGGTATTTGATCACCTCTGCTGTTTTTATGTTTTGACTGGCACCAGCATGGCACAAACAAAAATTGTGATGCCCAGCAATGCCACCCACCAGTGTCATCAGTGCCGCCCACCAGTGTCCATCAGTGCCACCTATAAGTGCTTATCCGTGCCCATCAGTGCCCACCTATCAGTGCCCCTCCATGCCACCTATCAATGCCACCCATAAGTACCCATTAGTGCCAGCTATAAGTGCCCATCAGTGCCGCCTATGAATGCCCATCAGTGCCGCCTATGAATGCCCATCAGTGCCGCATACCAGTGCCACCTATCAGTGCCACCTATCAGTGCCCATCATCAGTGCCCATCAGTGTTGCCTTATCAGTGCCCGTAAGTGACACCTTATCAGTGCTGCCATATCAGTGCCCGTCAGTGCAGCCATATCAGTGCCCGTCATTGAAGAAGAAAATGTACTTATTTATAAAATAACTTAACAGAAACAAAGAAAACAGTTTTTTTCAAAAACATTTTTTTTTTATTTGTTGCGCAAAAAATAAAAATCGCAGAGGTGATCAAATACCACCAAAAGAAAGCTCTATTTGTGGGAACAAAATTATAAAAATTTGTTTGGGTACAGTGTAGCATGACCACGCAATTATCATTCAAATTGCGACAGCGCTGAAAGCTGAAAATTGGCCTGGGCAGGAAGGTGTATAAGTGTTTGGTATAAAAGTGGTTAACTAGCGGCTTAACACTGGTGTATGTTTGGGACATTATACATCTTTTTTTATGTCATCCTAAAGGACTGATGTGGACTTTATATTATTAATATTATTGGCGCAGTTTACCATTTTGTTTGCTCATGTATGCAAGACAGCTTGCGCGGAATTCCATCGGAACTTCGTTGGGGAAAAAAAACGTCTGATTTTAATCTGACTGGAAAACCGGTCGTGTGTTCAGGGCATTATAACACTGAGATTTCCATAGTACTGAGAGTCTTAGGCCCCGTACACACGGCAGAGAACCTCAACGGGCGGAACACATCGTTCCGCCCGTCGAGGTTCTCGGCTGGCCGTCCGATTCGGCGACCAGCCCGTCGGGAAAGGCGACCAGCCATTCATCCCGACGGGCCGTCGAGCAAATAGAGAACCTGCTCTCTATTTCGGCTCGACGGCATTCCCGACGGGATGCTCGCCGAATCCGTACACACGGCCGAGGTTCTCGGCAGAATGAGGATCCCAGCGAGGTTCTCGCTGGTTTCTGACGAGAACCTCGGCCGTGTGTACGGGGCTTCATATCACTGAGATTTGCATAGTACTGAGATTTCCATAGTACTGAGAGCCCTGTAGTACTGAGAGTCTTATATCACTGAGATTTCCATAGTACTGAGATTTCCATAGTACTGAGAGCCCTGTAGTACTGAGAGTCTTATATCACTGAGATTTCCATAGTACTGAGAGTCTTATAGTACTGAGATTTCCATAGTACTGATATTTCCATAGTACTGAGAGTCTTATATCACTGAGATTTCCAAAGTACTGAGATTTCCATAGTACTGAGAGCCCTGTGGTACTGAGAGTCTTATATCACTGAGATTTCCATAGTACTGAGAGTCTTATAGTACTGAGATTTCCATAGTACTGATATTTCCATAGTACTGAGAGTCTTATATCACTGAGATTTCCATAGTACTGAGATTTCCATAGTACTGAGAGCTCGTGTTTTGTGCAATGCAGAGCTGTGCGGAAGTATGCAGCATTTTTCTGCACCGCAATGCACAAAAACACATACAAAATCCATATAAACACTCATAATTGATGCGGGAAATAAAAAAAATACACAACAAAAATAAAAGACACATTCAGGGAAGTCAACACTTATTAAAAAGCACTGAAATTTGCTAGAAAAGCGGATGTCATTGCATATCAATGCATGTGTTTTTTCATGGATTTTAATGTACGCTATAATGTCAATGAGCCCCATGCAGTCCTGATTTTCGAGCCCCATGCAGTCCTGATTTTCTTTATGATGTGTTGTTTCCTCTGCATGACTGGGACGTTGTGCTTAAGTAACACAATCAGCCCAGTTTACTTCATGATACTCTTACAAGCTAGTACGTGGTTTGAATGTGTGAGACGGGGCCCCTGCCAGAAACTACGTCTTGTGAAGATCAGATAAGTCATAAGGCAGAGGCACAAGTATCCAGCCGATCGTCTTATCAGCCAAACGCTTATATCAAAACAGATTATTTACAAGTGACTACAGGAAATGAGCTTGTGCCAGGGGTAGATATTATTAGAGAGCACCGCGCCGTCCAGAGTCGAAACAAATGTCACTTTTCGAGGTAAATTATAGTCCCCCGAGGCCTAATGCCAGAAGTACATCCGTTTTTTTTCTTCCTTGTCTCTTTGTGTTACATTGCGGCGGCTAATCCGTAATTTTATTCCCGTAGTGATAATGTTAGAATGAGTCCACTTCTTGACTCTTGTTTTCTGCACAGCATATATTCTATTGAAAATCAGCACAAAGACTGAAAAATAATTCCAATGTTCCCTTCCACTGTAGGAGGATTCAATTTTCACACTTATCTGGTCGCAAGGAATAAAAACTTGAAAAGGAGCTAGAAAGTTTTGGGGTCGTTTTTGTCATAATTGTTTTTAAAGCTTACCCTCCAGCCAAACAGCTAAATACACATACGAAATGCATACGCTATATTAACAAAAGTATTGGGACGCCTGCCTTTACACGCACATGGGGCCAGATCCACGTACATCGGCGCATATATAGGCCGGCGTAGCACATCTCATTTCCGCTACGCCGGCTCAACTAAGAGAGGCAAGCACCGTATCCTCAGAGCATTTGCTTCCAATGTTGTCCCGGCGCTGGCGCAACGTAAATTCGTAGGCGTAAGCCGGCGTAATTCAAAGTAGGAAGGAAGTGGGCGTGTTCCATTTAAATGAACCGTGACCCCATTCAAACTAAGGCTCGAACGAACGGCGCATGCGCCGTGACGTTGACGTATGTCCCGCACCCCTCTGCGCATGCTCACAACTGGCTGGGCCCTCTCAGACCTCCACCCCCATCAGGGGAAGCCCCTAAGGGTCCTCCCCCAACAGGTCTACCGCCTCAAGGGCCTCCCCATATCGACGGCCCCAAGCCTCTCCTGGCCCCAGGAAGGCTACCAGGAATACTAGGGGGTGTCTGAGTTCCTTCCGGAACATCTCGCAAGGGAACAGGCCCACCAGACCTGCCATCTGGGTGAGGTTGCCGTCCAGATGCGGCGAGTGGCAGACAGCATGGCCTCCTCTGCCAACATCAATTGCAGTCTCAAGGATGTCAGTGGCAACTGTGCTGCTGTGGCCACCTGCCTGGGGGATCTGCAGGCCACCACAGCAGGCTTCGTGGCAGAGGTCCAGACTCTGGCAGAGGCCGTACGGGACAATACTGCTGCCATCCAGGCGGAGGGGAGGCAGTCAAGGCTGCTGCAGGCCGAGACCAATGCGGTCCTCAAACGCATAGCCCTGGCGTTGGAGGGCAGGCAGCCAGCTAGGGAGAGACCAGGGGATGCTCCTCCTCCTCCTGATTCTCCCCCCCACCTGAGGCTCCCACCATGCAGCTGAGGAGCCGGGGCCATGGCACCAGGCATGGCCCAAGACAGGGCAGATGAGTGCCCTTTTTTTTGGATGCTCAGGTTATGAGTTTTGTTTGGTTTTCTACATACTTAGGTTAATATTTTTTTTATTTTTTTATTATTAGTATTCCTGTTGAGAACTCCGATGAGAGCTTTTCCTCGGGAATGCCGACCGTGTGTATGCTCCATCGTTTTTTTTCCCCCACAGAAAAACTGCCAAAAATGGGCATTTTCTGCTGGGAAAAAGTCAGCCGGGAATCCCGATGGGAAAAAAGAGCTGGTTCTCTTTTTTTTTTTTTGCTGGCCGATTCCATCAGTTTTCCCATCGGAAAAAATACACACAGACGGGATTCCCGGCCAAAAGCTCTCCTCGCAGTTTTCCCGTTGTAAAACCCGCAACATTCACCCAGTTTCTACACTCAGGTCTGTAGTCACAAGTCCTTGGGTGTTTAGATGCCTCCCTCCTGTGTCAGGCAGACATTTCTTTACTGGGCTCTCCAGACGGAAACTCCCCCTTCCTTAGCATCAGGTGAAAATCCCTCTTCTTTAGCATCAGAGTTTCTTAGCAAATAGTCCTCCCAACTTTAGCATAGCTGGACCTCGATGAGCACCAGGTAAATGTCAGCAGGGCTGCCTGAGAGGGCAGCAGCCCTTCAGGCTGGGATCTTCTCTTCATGGACATGAACTCCTTTGCCCTAGGCCTCAAATTATTTATGCTCCCTTACAGCTAGAAGGATCCTTATATATATGCTTAACATCAAGTGGCATAGTATTTTTGGACTAAAAGGTTGTAAAGTAGTGTGCTTTGTACGATATGTCAAAGAAATTGGGATGAGTAGTAGAGGAGAAGCCAGCCTCCAGCTGCTGGATGATATCTGCCCCTAAATTTTTATAAAACTTAAAGGCCTTTGTACATACCTTTTTGAGATGGGAATGAGGGATACCTTGTTGAGCGGGGGGTTACGCGGATCAGAGTTGTTCAGCGGGGGGGGCACACGGTTCGAGCAGAGATGTTGAGCAGGGGGGGGGGGGGGTTGGCAGATCAAAGTTGTTGAGTGGGGGGTTCGCGGGACCGCTGGTTTTACCGCGAATCACGGTAATCGCAGGGGGGGGGGGGGGTGTGCCGCGGAATCGCGGGACTATCGCCCTATTCGCGGGTACGCGGGATTTACCGCTAAATCCGGGACGGTTGGGAGGTATGTTTGTATGCTTCTGTTGGGAGTTAAAGCCTCTCACATTGTGAGATATTTTTCGTAGACCCATTTTGGATGTGAAATCTCTATATGCTTTATGTATAGTAGGATTCTAGGTTCATGGGGCCCGAATTGAGGGTCATACATCATGGAATTATTACATGTACATGACTGGAATATATATTACTGATATCCTGTTAAACCCCTGACAAAAAAGACGACAATCATCTCTGAAAATCGTTGGGGAAAGGATAATACTTCGATCAGTGCTATACAAATGCACTGATTACTGTGTAATTGACACTGGCAGGGAATGAGTTAAACACTAGGGGGCACTGAAGGGGCTAAGTGTGTCCTAGGGAGTGATTCTAACTGTATGGGGGTGTGGCTACCTGTGACACGACACTGATCGCTGCTCCCGATGACAGGAAACAGACGATCAGTGTCCAGTCACTAGGCAGAACAGGAGAAGCCTTGTTTACAACGGCATCCCCCCATTCTGCCGCTCCGTGACACAATCGCGGGACACCAGTGGACATCGAGTCCGCAGGTCCCGCGGGCACAGTCACGGAGCCTGCGGCGGGCATGCACTTGCCCGCTAGGCGGCAGATTGAAAGCAACGTAGCTGTACATTGCTTTGCTTGCCCATGCCATGCTGCCAACGTACATATATACGTTAGGCAGACGGCAAGTGGTTAAAGGAAGTTGAAAAATAAAAGACCTACCTGGCAGTGTCACCAGGTAATAGAACTATGTTACGGGGGGGGGGGGGGGGGTCATAAAGACTGCTGTGTAAGTGTTATTGACAGACTACATCATATACATTATGGGTTGTTGTTTTTTTGCCCAGACAACTTTCATATACAAGCTCCCCATCTCTCTGCTGGTGGAAATAAATGATTCTCACTTCAAATGAGATTTAAAATATCTTTTATTCAATCAAAGTAGTAAAACTTTTACATAGTTAGGAAATCACACAGCTCTTCCATGAAGAATCAGACAAGAGTTTCAATTAAATCCAAAGACCACCAATCATTAGTAAGGCACGTCAAGAGCAATGATGAGGTAATCGTAACACTTTAGAATGTCATTACTTGAAATAGCTTGGGCTGGAGTTGCACTTTAAACCTAAAGCCCATGTACAGGGTGACAACCTAGGAAAACAAGTATCGTAAAGCTCCAGGAATGCCACATATTTAAATAATACAATCTATTCAAGGGGAAGGTTTGATTTACACACTTCTGCACAAAATACAAACCAGTAACACAGATTTTTGTATTTTATTCAGATCATTAAAAAAAAAAAAGCCTAAACACCTAAAAGTGTGTTTTTTTTGGCATCTATGTGCAAGAGCCCTAAAGCCCATAGGCTAAATATATTCCATGTGCATCAATACAAAAGCTGTTCAAAGTCTTATTTTCTTTAGAAAGCAGCCACAGCCTGAGTAGAAAAGCTCTTCCCCTGCCAGCATGCTGCAAAAAAAGCCCTTGTTCTCAGTGTGGAAGCAGTGGTCTCTCTGCAAAAGTCCAACACACCCCCTGCTGAGTTGGATCTAGAGTTCTCCAGTTGGCAAAGCTCATCCTTCCTGTTGATTGTACAGTTAGGACCTTGACTTAGCTAAGGGCTGTTGGACCTCTGCAAAAAAGCCACTGCCTTCAAAGTGTAATGCCGCGTACACACGATTGGAATTTCCGACAAGAAAAGTTCAATTTGAGCTTTTGGTTGAAAATGCCAACCGTGTGTAGGCCCCATCTGACTTGTTCTGTTGGAATTCCCGACAGCAAAAATTTGAGAGCTGGCTCTCAAATTTTCCGACGGGAAAAGTTCTTGATGGAAATTCTGATTGTCTGTATGCAATTCTGACACACAAAAAAACACGCATGCTTGGAATCAAGTCGACACATGCTCAAGCATTGAACATTTTTCTCAGCTCGTTGCAGCGTTATACATCACCGCGTTTTTGACGGTCGGAATTTTGTGTGATCGTGTGTACGCAACACAAGTTTGAGCCAAAATTCAGTCGGAAAAAAAGATCCACGGTTTTCTTGTCGGAATTTTCGATCTATAGCTCAGGCTGTGGCTTCTTTCTAGAGAAAATGAACATGTAAGATTTTACACATACCTTTTTTTTTTTATGCATCTAGAATGTATTTAGCTCATATCAATTGGAATTTCAGTTGGTTTTTAACACTGAACATTTGAGATTTAAAGGGTATTTCTACTTTTGCAGTCAAATTTGAGAAAATCTCACTTTATGTTTGTTAGGTGTTCCCATTGACACAGCATAACTAAAAAATACATAAAAAATATAACTTTTTAGATGTTTCTAAGGATAAGGGCCCGGATTCACAAAGCACTTATGCTGACGTATCTCGAGATATGCCGTGCCCACAGAACTAAGATACACCTAAAAACTGACTTCATCCGACTGACGTAACTTGCCTATGCCGGCGTATAGTGGGCGCATAGTTATGCTGGACGCATTTGGCACTCCCATTGATTTTCGATGCAAATATGCAAATGAGGGATATACGCCGATTTACGAACGTACTTGCGCCCGGCGCATGTTTTAAGCGATTTGCGTAAGGGTTACGTCCGGCGTATAGTTATTCCCAATCTTGGAGGCACAACTCATGCAAAGGTATGGACCAGGGAACGAACGCCGTCGAATTTTACGTCGTTTACGTAGTACGTGAATAGGGCTGGGCGTAGGTTACGTTCACGTCGTAGGCAGTGATTCGACGTATCTTAGCCAGTTGTTTCGACGTGATTGTGAGCATGCGCACTGGGATGCGTCCAAGGTACGACACATGCGCAGTTCATTTTAAGTACTTGTCTGAAGCACAACCCATCATTTGCATGGGGTCACGCTACATTTAAATGTATCACGCCCACTTCCAGCCCACTTTGACTTACGCTGCCTTATGCCTACGACTATATGCTTCGCCGGCGCAACGTTGGGAGCATTTGCTCTGTGAATTCCATGCTTCCCTCTCTGCGTTGCGCCAGTGTAGTGTAAAGAAGATACGCTACGCCTGCATATATATGCGCCGAGGTCTGTGAATCTGGGCAAAGGTGTCTTGGCTGATTCTAAGACTTTCTGGACAGTCTAAAGCAGCCCATAGATGGATCAGTTTTTTCCTTTAACCGGCAGGATGAATAACAAAAACGGACCCAATTCCCTCATCCACACACCCGATGTGGATGGGGGAAGCTTTCCAGCTAAGCAGCATGCCCTCGATGACATCAGTTATGACGAAACGCGTTGAGTGGAGCTAACGTATGTGACGTCTGTATTGTATACTATCTGTATTGTATACTACCTGGATGTCTTTCCTGTATGGATTGTGGATATTTTTATCAAGCTTTAGGTGAATACTTCTAACCCTTTGTTTCAATAAAAGGATCTTTTGTATTTTATACTATGTGGGCTTGTTTCATTCTGCTCTTATGGTGATACTCTGCACTATCATACCCACCTGAGATTTTCCTATATTGCCTGTGATTCCCAAAGGTTCAATATATCTGGATAGGATACTTATTCCAGGTGCATCTGACCCTGTAATAGAGTCCACTGGCTCTGTTAAGACTTCATCTTTTAATGGTGGTAAACCACGAGGTGGATTTCTGATCACTAGTATCATCACTTTCCCTATCACATGGGGGTTTTAAGATATCAGGAGCTTTATTATATTTACTGCCACTATTGGACTTTTTTAAGTGTATTTCCTTTTTCTTAAAAACGTATTGAAATTATTATTACTACCGCTGCAAATATTAGATGTAACATATATAAAGTTGGTGGTATCCCAAAAGCTGCAAAAGTGGAAATACTCTTTAAAAGAGGATTTTGGGATTCAAAAAAAAAATCATTCTCACCTAGGTGGATGCAGCATCGGTCCTCTGTTGCTTCTAAGACTGAGAACTAAGCAATCAAACAACACCGATCACTCAGTTTTCAGTCTCCACTAAGCAGAGAGACGGTGACTAACAGTCTGCCCCTCCAGCACTCAGTGGAGCACCGGGCTGTGCAGGGGGTGGGAGCAATTGGCTCAGTCTTATAACCACATGCTGAGAGACTAAGCCAGCTGCAGATCAAGCATCTGGGTGGACCCCAACATTAACCACTTTAGCCCTAAAGAATTTGATTTTGCACTGCGTCGCTTTAACTGACAATTGCGCGATCGTGCGACGTTGTACCCAAACAAAATTGACGTCCTTTTTATCCCATAAATAGAGCTTTCTTTTGGTGGTATTTGATCACCTCTGCTGTTTTTATTTTTTGCACTATA
Organism: Rana kukunoris; assembly: GCA_029574335.1. Lineage (NCBI taxonomy): Eukaryota > Metazoa > Chordata > Amphibia > Anura > Ranidae > Rana > Rana kukunoris. The sequence goes on along the minus strand of CM056058.1, from coordinate 142,070,892 downwards.
AACAAAAAAAGAGCGACAATTTTGAAAAAAAAGCTATATTTTTTACTTTTTGCTATAATAAATATCCCCCAAAAATATTTAAAAAAACAAAATCGCAATGAGCGTATATTGATTGATTTGCGCAAAAGTTATATTGTCTATAAAATAGGGGGATATGGCATTTTTATTGTTTTTCCTTTACTAGTAATAGTGGCGATCTGCGATTTTTATTGTGACTGTGACATAATGGCGGACACATCGGACACTTTTGACGCTATTTTGGGACCATTGTCATTTATACAGCAATCAGTGCTATAAAAATGTAAATGACACTGACAGGAAAGGGGTTAACCAATAGGTGGGCAAGGAAGGGGTTAAGTGTGTCCTAAGGAGTCATTCTAACTGAGTGGGGGCTGGGCTACCCATACATCACTTTGAATTTCCTGCTGCCGCAAGCTTTGCGCCCGCAAGACCCCCAGACTCGATGTCCGCCGGTGTCCCGCAATCGAGTCACGGAGCTGCAGAACAGGGGGATGTGCCTGTATAAACAAACAGGGAAATCCCTGTTCTGCCTTGTCACACGACATTGATCACTGTTCCGAATCACAGGGAGCAGTAGATCAGTGTCCTGTCACAATGCAGAACAGGGAAATGCCTTGTTTACACAGGCACATTCCCCAATTCTGCAGCTCCGGGATTCGATCTTGGGACACCGGCGGACATAGAGTCCACGGGTCTTGCGGGCACGGTCACAGAGCTTGCGGCGGCGGGAAATTCAAAGCGATGTACGCGTACGTTGCTTTGCCCAGCCAAGCCATTCTGCCAACATATATGTTCGTGAAGCGGTCGGCAAGTGGTTAAAGTCAGGATTTTTTCAGGGCCTGAACTGGCTGAAAACGGGTCACAGTTTGCAGAACAAAGAGTGTTTCTGTGAACCACAGGAGAAGTAAGGCCAAAGAAGCTTTGACCCTACCTCTTTATTAAACTGCAAGCTAATCTTTTGATAGTAGAACCCCTGAATGAAAGCTGAGCTGCCGATGGAAAGGCCTCGTATTGGATGAGATAAAGAGTAAATAAAAGTAGTTTTGAAAAAGAATTGTATTTGACCTAAAATGTCAATGGATATAAGTTTTGAGGTAAGTTTAAACAGAGAAGTGCTTAGCTGAGTTTTTTGTGGCGTTCCTTGCCCATCATCATTGCCCTTGACATTGCCTTGCTAAGTAGATCCATAAAACGAAAATGTTGAATTTTTTCCTGTACCCCAGCCAGTTGGCATCATTAGCTATTGAATTAACCTTTAATTTGTCCCAGGTCTCTTTTCAAATAACCAACCTCTACAGTCTACAGGTCTACAGTCCTTGGATCAATACTGATGAAATATTAGTTTCCTAAGAACCAATCACAGCCATTGTTTGTGCTTTTAGAAAAAGAAAAAATCAAAGTTATTTGACAATGCCACTTGCAGTCTTCCATGAAACTCCACTGAGACGTAATCTGAAGTTACACACAGGGAGAAGCTAACATTTTACAAACCAGCAAGGCTGCTACATGCTTTTCCCAACTCCAAACCGTGCCTTTGTGCATTGTCAAGATCACAAGTTTTATTTTCAATTTGTGCCATTAAAAAAAAATGCCTGAAAAAAAGTGAAATTATCCTAGAAAACAGTCATTTCATTGTTCTTTAGTTGTAGTTTTTGCGAAAAACATGTTACAACACATTAAGAATTTCTGACCAGCTCACACATGAACAACACTTGATTGTACGTTTTCCAAGTCTTGTGCCACAGAAATAGAAAAAAAAGCACAGTTATCATAAAAGTGAACTAACGGTGCCTTGAAAACGGCATTCTGAGAATAAGAAGGAGAAAACGACATGGATTCTCTCCTACCGTAAAGGCCAAGTCTCCTCAAAAATGTTATGTGTTGGTGAACCAACTGACCCATCAGCTAGTTATTTTGTTTGGGGAATTGGCAGTTCAATGACTGCTTTGCTCACCCTATGGATTTACTGTTAATAATAAAGTCATAGGGCCAGATTCAGGAACAGTTAGGCTGGCGGATCCAGTGATCCGCCAGCCTAACTGTCACTTTGAGCCGGCGTTTTTGTTTTCTGTAACCAGAAAACAAGAAACGCCGGGTTGAAGCTCCGATGCGATCAGCGTAACTGAGTTTCGCCATCGCATCGTTACTTCAACTTAAAAATGGCGCCGGGGGCGTTCCCGCCGATTTCCGCTCATAAAATATGTTAATGAGCGGAAATCGTCAATTCACGAGCGAATTCCGGCGCGACGCAATGACGGTACGACGTTTCCGGAAGCGATACGCGGCGCGAAGATATACCTACATGGGGTTGGAGTAGGCGTCGTCATCGCGTCGGGAAAAAAAAAAAAACGTTGCTTGCGTAAAAAGATCATGAATGGGAATGTGACGTCATTGACGTTCATTCACAGAATTTGGAGCATGCGCACAGGGATGCTTTGACACTCGACGCATGCGCAGTACGTTCGTGGCGGGATCGCGTTTAGTTTAAATACTACACGCCCCGTACCCGCCCAATTTGAATTCCGCCGGCTCATTTTCGTTACGCTGCCGCAACTTTAGGAGCAAGTGCTTCGTGAATGACAGCACTTGCTGCTAAAATTTCGGCAGAGTAACGTAATTGAGAAGCGTTACTCTGGAGCAAAGATGCTCCCATCTACCTGAATCTGGCCCATAGAATTCATAATTCTATTATAAAAAGTCAATTTTAAGTCAAACCTATGGGGGAAATGAAAACACTTCCATGGTTGCTAGGAGCTTCATCTTGGTTTCCCAGACTGCATCCAAATGTTTCTATTTCTTGGCCCCATTATCCCATTAGGCAGATACCACAGAAAACTGCTCTATTAAAAATAAATCTTCCTCTGAAGTTCTAAGTCTCACCCTTCTGGCAGTGTCGAACTCCTGGCCCCCTTCTACACTCATTGGATTTTCCTGCTGAACTCTACAGCGCTACAGGACACAGTAGTGATGTGGATATTGGCAGGTAGAACCAATGTGTGTAGCAGAGACCAGAAGATCGACATTCCCAGAGGGGTTGGCTTCTGAAGACTTCAGGGGAGGATTTCTCTTCCAAAGAGCACTATTTGGTGGTGCAGGCAGTGGAAGAGGTGGGTATTTGACTTTTAAGGCCAATTTTTTTTAGTATTGGTTATCTGGAGAGAGATTACACTTTTCATTGGCCCTGGAGGTGTCTACAGAGATTTCAGGGTGCCTAAGTATATACAGTATATTCTATACTATTCTATTCTATATTATAGGCCAGAATAGTGGACAATTAGAGTTAATCCCAAAATAGTGGACAATTAGAGTTAATCCCAAAATTTGGACCACATTGGATTCAGAGCACATCTTCATGAATTTGGATGTCCCTATCTGAATTTTAGAGTTTTTTTTGGTGTTCAATTCCCCAAATGGCTCAGGCTGCCTCTACCTTATGTCTGCTTCTGCTATTGCCTGAGCACCATTAGCTCAACTGCCAGTGCCACCCGTCTATACTAGTAACCCTTGTACAATTTTTATGGCTACTAGGATCCACTTTTTGGTTTCCTGGACTGCGTTAAAATAGTCTTAATTTCTTGGCAGCATTATTTCATCAGGCAGGGCTGCCAGGACTTCCTAAACAATTCTGCACGATTCCTTGCTGCCCTTTAATACACACTGTTGGAGTTGGTTTTGATACCTATTGACTTCCGTGGGACTTCCGGTCCAGAAAATCCAAGGCTTGTAAGTTTAAAAAAAAAAGGTTTGGTGGAACTGGACTGATCAAACTTTTCAGAAGTTTGTTGATCTCTAGTGACAACCATCATATGTTACTCTTTGGGCGTGAATAGAGGATCATCAGAGTGGCAACCTACCTCCATATACCTTAAACCAAACACAACAGTAATATCCACAAATTGAAGTTAGAGAAAGCACAGAACAAATTATTCTGGCAAATATATATTGGGATCACGGTTCAAAGAAATATAGGAAACCACTAGGTGATTTGACATGATTAAGCCTGAACTAATTTGGAGAATATTTTTCTGGACTTGGCCTTTAAACCTGTAAACCTGTAACCTTATCAACATGTGCATAAAAATTGAGTAAAAAGTGTGTTGCATCACTTGCAAGTTTGTCTACCAATGTATGTTAACTTAAAGAACTTCTAGATAGAACACCCTTCCTGAGGGCTCATACATACACCCTTTTAAAACTTTTTGAAAAATTCAGTCTGTACAGAAGCTGTGTTCACTGCATTTGTAATGGGCCTTGGTTATGAGCTAAACTTTAATCAAAGTATCAATTTCTTTCTTCAAAAAAATTTCACCCAATGTCTAATTCAAAAATTCAGTAAAATTCAGCTTGCCTTCAACTTATTGCCCAACTCTAGGAAAATCAGTTTTCACTTTTGTAGAAAGCAGAGAAGGGTTATAACCTCTGGGAGTCTGTGCCTGTGACCGTATCGGGATATGTTCTCTTTTTATCTTCTCTCCTGGTGACATTATCTCTTCAGCAGAAAAACACACAGTAATATAAGCCTAGTCCATGCATAAGAGGTGCCAGATCTCTTATTAATATCCAGTATTCTTGTGGAAGTCCATATCATTGGTCAATCTGGTTTGCTTTGGTAAGGCCGCTCACAAGTATCAAAAATCCCCAGGGGAGAGGGGGGGGTCCTGAGCAAAGTTCAACTACACAAGCAGTAGTGAGAGCGCCACAACCATAGGTCAAAAGAGACCAAAATTGTATTAGATATTCAGTAGAATGAAAATTATTATTGAAAATGATTGTATTACATATTATTATTGTATATTGATGATTAATTATTATTGTAATTCAGTCAAGTCCAGACATATTTGAGGTGATCTAAGGTTTAAGGCCCTGATGAAGGGACATTTTTTCCTCTAAAATGCGTTGACTTTTTTATTTTTCCTTATATTTATTTAAAAAAAAAAAAAAGGTTTTATAATTGTGGCACATCTACTACAGCTTTTGTAGTTAGTAATAAGTCTGGCAGAGATCCCAACCCTTCCTTATGCTATAAAAAAATATGTTGACTGAAGTTAGACTTTAAAGTGTCAAGCAACATAAAACTGGTATTCATTTGTGGATAGCTCCTGGTTAATTTAACAAGTGACCACTTGTAACTTCCTTGAGCACCCCTTGTTGTATTCTGCGTAATATAAAAACAGGAACTATAACTTTGTAATGAACACTAAAGGTGGGTCCTGCAGAAAACTCAGGTGCAGAGACGTTACTGCCTCAGCCTCTGAAGCTTAGGCGAAACTCATGGGTTGTTTGAAATCCACAGCACAATTGCAATAAAAAACATTTTAGGTGAAATTTCACTAACAGCTATGTTATGACCCCAGTGATAATCCTATGGAAGTGGTTCTCAATCTCAGTCCTCACGTACCCACAACAGGCCATGTTTTGGGAATTTCTCTTAGATAAAATAGCTGTCCAAAATACCAAACCATTGACTCTGGTTTAAATCACCTATGCAAGATGAAGTTTAAGAATAGCCTCTAAAAAATATATACATTGTGTTGTGGTTAGTAGTACCAACATCCAAGAAGTTTTAGACGTATAGAAATTGGAATTTTGGTCCCCAAACCAGAAGACCAAAGGGAGGGGGCAATTGGACTATTAGAGCCCATTCACACAGGGACGACTTTGGATCCGACTTCAAGACGCTCTTGGTTGCCTCAAGTTGCGCTGCAGGGAGAAAATCTGTGTAAGTGAATGGAGCCGTCCTAATGCACACTACTGCAGTCACTCCGACTTAGAAAAAGGTTCCTGTACTACTTTAATCCGACTTCTAGGCAACTTGTAGGCAACTTGTACCCATTGATTTCAATGGAAGTTGCCTCAGAAGTCAGATCACTGTCTTAACTGAAGCAACAATACAGTAAGAGAACGTCCCACAGAGCTGATGGTTGTTTGGTTGGCCACTGGAAAGCCTCCTGTCCTGGAGGCGATTTGAAGTTGCCTTGTACTGTTCTGGAGGCAACTTGAAGTTGCCTTGTAAGTTGTCTGATGATTTATACTCAAGTCGTGTCCAAGTTGCCTCCCAAAGTTGTGCTGGCAGTGTTGCCCCTGTGTGAATGGACTCTTAGGGTACAGATAAGTAAGTAAAGTCAAGTGTAGAAACATATATACTGTATATAAAGAAATAGATAGATTTTTTATTAATACAAAATCAATAAAACACACATAGTCATGTACAATTTAAAAGCATAGTGACAAACCATACATATCACCAGTATAATGGTCCCCAAGAGGGCAAAATCACAGTTGGATTGAGGGTCATGGAAAGCATCGCAACTATTTTGGCTGTCTAATGCCGCTTCGTCAGGAGAATATCTGTAATGTTGATTAACAGTTAATCAGTAACTATACAAATAAATAGACAGTCCATTTATTTGCACGTCCCCCCTAGTTGCCGTGGGGGACTTCCCTTGGTGACGCCCGTCGCTCTCTATGGGCAAGGGTTTTTAGGTTAGCAGCTTGGCCTTCTTTTCCCCATGCATATATTATTGTTTCTCGTGACTGTACTATTGTTTTGGCTAATTGTATAGTTACTGATTAACTGTTAATCAACATTACAGATATTCTGCTGATGAAGCAGCGTTAGACCGCAAAACTAGTTAAGATGCTTTCGGTGACCCTCAATCCCACCGTGATTTTCCCCTCTTGGGGACCATTATACTCAGGGGTCAAGTCCTGGGGAAAAAAGTGTGGGAACTCCCACCCAAGATCCACTCCCCCACCAAAAATAAATAAAAAATGATACGCTCATATGGATAAATTATAAACCGCATGTTTTTTTTTCTTTTCGATCCACTGTACCTTAGTAATCCTTTAGTTCTTTCTAAATCCTGTGATAACCGCGGCAGACCTCCACAATGTCTCCTGGGAACAATGACAAAAGCTCCCAGGAGACATTGCGGCATTGAGGAAGTGACGGAATACCCGCACACTACCTGATGAATCCATATACAGGAAGCGGCCAGTAACATAAAGGATTACTAAGGTTCCCCTGCCCCTGACAGTGACTTGAGCTGGGCATCGCCGCTTAATGAAGGATTGGCTCGGGCGGCTCGGCTGCTCTAGTCCTGCAAAGGGAACTGAGTTCCTGCTGTGAAAAAAAGTGCAGGATCTCCGTTCCCACACGTTCCCGCAGGACTTCAGCTCTGGTTATACTGGTGATATGTATGGTTTGTCACTATGCTTTTAAATTGTACATGACTATGAGTGTTTTATTGATTTTGTATTAATACAAATGATATTTCTTTATAAATGTGTTTGTACACTAGACTTACTTATCTGTACCGTAATAGTCCAATTAGCCCCCCTTTGGTCTTTTGGTTTGGTGACCAAAATTCAGATTTCTATATGCAAGATAAAGGAAAACCTGCAAACATGGCCTGTTGGGGGAACTTGAGGACTGAGGTTGAGAACCACTGTCCTATGGCACCAGGTCCACTTCCTTGTTTCGTATGGTACAAAACAAAGACATCATCATTGAACCCTAGGCACTCCACATAGAACAAGACTGCACAAGACATGGACAGGATGAGATTATATCTATAGTGTGGCCTGTGAACAGATCCAGATTGTCCTCTGGTTCAGGATAACAAAACAATTTTACCAATAAACTGAGCTCCAGGCAGATATAAAAGATAGAGAGTAATACAACTTTGCATTCATTAATACATTATTAAATGTATTTTGTAATGTAAGTGCCCAAATTTGACTTGATATCAGCCATTTGTAGCCCTCGTACAGCAAAGTTAAGTCCGGGAGAGTGAGAAGCAGCACAAGTATCCAGTCAGTTGTAGTTCTCGCGCTAACAAAGGGCATGCTCATATGGGGGGGGGGGGGGCAGAGTGAGCTAATCAGTCTGCTGCTTCATCTTTCTCTGTCAAGTCACAGGTTAGAGGAAGGGCAAGACCTTTATAGGTTACTTAAAGAGGAGCTCCAGTCTCCCCTGGAAAAAAAAAAAGTCAGCAGCTACAAATACTGTAGCTGCTAACTTTTAATTTAAGGACACATACCTGTCCAGGGATCCAGCCATGTCCTCACCCAAGCCGATTCTTCAAACAGCTTTGGGTCCAGGAGCCGGCATCGCCAGTAAGGGAAAAGCGCCAAATGTGGCAGTGGAGGGGAGGAAGATGCAAACAACCAGAACTTCCCCTTTTGGGTGAAGTTCCACTTTAACTATAACAGTGAAAAATCAGGTCTTCAATATTTCATCTGTGTATTAAGCTGTTCGTCAGGGGTTCAACCTAAATGATTAACTGTAGAGAATATTATATACATTTTTCAAGGATAAGTCAACTTTTTGAAGGAGGACCAAGAAAATTTGCTATAATTTTCAGTACAATTAACAGTTACATGTATTACCCTTAGTTAATTTGACCAAAAGGCCAATGGGGATAGAGAAGTATTATCATGAAATCCTTACCATTAATGGAAAGCACACCAAGAATGCTTGCATTATGTTCATCTACACTGAATTTTTAGATTTGGTTGGAACCGCTTTAAATTCAGTAGGCCACTCTTTCAGAGTAACGTCCATTAATCTTAGACTGCTAGTGCTTATTAAGGCCACAAATGCTTCCATAAATTTAGGAACTTGCCAAAAGGTTCTGCCCTCTCATTAATCTGCACAGCTCCTGTCGGCCCGTCTGCTGTTGTATGCATCAGAGAACAATAAAATAAAGTGCATTTGTCGTAAAAGAAAACACAGTGTGCTGCTTTTTTTCACTTCTGACAATACCCACCATTGAGGAAATAAATTGTGTATATAAAAATGCGTCTAAAAAAAATTTTTTTTGCTCTACGGCGGGGTCCCGTTAAGAATGGGGATGGTCAACCCTGTTTTGAGCAGGACTATGTAAACACAAAAGCTCCCGGCAGCGCAAAGGATGACCACCAGAGCGGCTTTGAGGAAAGAAGTCCTGTTCCTGACAAAGGTGCTGGGCGCCATCATACTGAGCAGCGCGGTGCTCACGGCCAGAGTGTACACAATTGAGATGGCGGTGTTCAACGCAACAATCTTCCCAAACTTAGCGAAGGGAGCGATGATGCAAAAGAAGAGCGGGATAGTGGCTATGACCGTGGTGATAGCGCTGGAGACGATGGCTACACCAACGTGGCGAACAGCCTCTTTGACTCTCCATTGACGGCAAGCAGTTGGGTCCTGAAAGAAGAAACAAGCAGTACAATCAAAAAAGAAACATATTACTGAACTTTAGTATTTGCTATATAGGGCATACAACTGGGCAGTTACTACACCTTGATGCTCACCAAGTACTTCAACTTTCAGCTTTGATGTATGACCCTTAGCTAAAGGTGATGTACACTCAATCAGTAAAATCTCATACAGTATAAACTTTAAAATGTTAATGTCTTTTTTTTAATTTGTTACTTTTATCTAAAGAATCTCTGGTGATCCTGCTATTGTTCAGTCTCTTCCTGGTACGGGATGACAAATGTCTCCCAATTGAGCTCCTTTGTTGACTGTGCCAACACATATTGTGTAGATGTGGTCTACAGTTAATGGTCACCATCAAGAAGCCAGTACAGAGTAGACATGTGCATTCGTTTTCGTCCGAAAGCATTTTGATTCGAATATCAGGTATTTTTGTTATTGTTTTAATAAACGAAAATGAACGCACAGAATACGAAAACCGAAAGAAACGCCATAAACAAATGCTTTATTTTCGTTTTTGTTGTGCCTAACCTTAGCTCTATTAGTCCAAGATTATTCTACATAGAGAGAAAAGATTCGACATTATAGAGAGAAAAGATTCGACATTATAGAGAGAAAAGATTCGACATTATAGAGAGAAAAGATTCGACATTATAGAGAGGAAAGATTCGACATTATAGAGAGGAAAGATTCAACATTATAGAGAGGAAAGATTCAACATTATAGAGAGGAAAGATTCGACATTATAGAGAGGAAAGATTCAACATTATAGAGAGAAAAGATCGCTGCTGGAATTGGGTGGGGGAAGTAAAATAAAAATAATTATTAAAATGAATGTTATTGGCTGATTGTAACCAAAGAGGAGGAGTAGTAATATAGCTAGAACTAACTTGACGATTCAACATGAACGACGAAGATTTGACAAAGCATCGAAAAACGTTGAATCTGTCATTAAAGGCTTATGGTGTCTGTTGATAGTTCTAAGAAGATTTGACGGAACAGCTAAACTGTACAATGCCGCAATCGTACATTGAGGGTCAAATGCTCGGCCCATAGGCTATAGAAAAAATTCTATTGATGGTTGACTAGTAATAATATATAATAAATATAATTGTTACTAGTGTCATACAATATTAGAATTCTACTAAAGCTTGTAGGCGGAACATTTGACCGGAAAAGTATGATTGAAGCGTTGTATAGTTTCGCTGCTCCGTCGAATCTTCTTTGAACATTCGACAGACAGTCAGATACCATAAGCCTTCAATGAGAGATTCAACCTCAATTTGTTCCGATTTTCGCACGAATGCAATTTCCAACGAAAAATGAAATAGATAAAAACTAATTTCGGGAGTAACTAAATAAATGTATTTTTCGGACGAAAACGAAAACAAAATATTTCAGGGTGCACATGTCTAGTACAGAGCAATAATGTTCAGCCAACACTGGAGGAAATGCATGTTGACAGGAAGTGGCTAGCAAGGGGTGGAGTAAAAGTTAAAAACTGTATTTTATGAAAAAAATGGTGGCAGTTTATGATACACAATGTCAAAGGATCCATAAGCCACACATCATTAAGCAGACCCATGTGCATGAAATGAGATGAATGCCAGCCTCAGCTGACACTCAAGCCAGGCCACACCCCCATTGTTTTTCGTTCTGCCACTTGGAACATGAGTAAGCTTCAAGGGGTGGAGCGAAACATGTCAGGGCAATGGCCAGGCTGGAGTCCAGGCTGAGGCTGCCATTCATCTCACTTCATGCACATGGGTCTGCTTCATGATGTGTGGCTTATGGATCTTTTCTTTCGACATTGCTGCGGCTTGGAGCTAGGATGAGCTCCCTGTCCCTGCCCGCACTCACAACCATCTAGTTAGACACCCAAATTTGTATTTTATGATACACATTGCTTTAACGCTGGTAGGGTTTACATCTGCTTTAAAAGTCTCCAGCAAATATATTTTTTCTTTTGTTTCATTCATTAGAACCTAGTGAATAAAATGGCGATCATTGTAATATTTTATGTGTCAGAGCGTGTTTGTTCTGAAGTCATTCAAATGCAAATTTTTGGGAATAAATAAACTTTTATGAATTTAAAATTAAATAAAAAAAAATGTATAGTTAGCCCAATTCTTTTGTATAATGTAAAAGATGACATTACGCCGAGTAAATAGATACCTACACTCGTGGAATGGCGTCAAAATAAGGTGCTTCAAAAAATCTCCATAGGTGATTTCTACAGGTTATCAGTTTAGAGTTAAAGAGGAGATCTTGTTCTAGAATTATTGCTCTCACTCTAACGAGACCTCACACGTCGCAGGCACGACTTATGTATGCGTTCGCTTCAGGGATGGGGCGCTTTAAATTTTTCTTTTCAATATTTTTATTGAATGTATATAAAAAGAGTAACATCAGCAAAAAAGTTGATTGTCCTACGCATAAGACTATTAACCATTGTAGTCCCCTTTTGTGAGGCTAGACCTTCAGGTTTTATTGATTCGAACAGAGCCTATCTCCAGGACCCTCCGAAGCAGATGGTCCCAGTGAAAGTGAGTGAGACTGACCCATGCTGCGCCAAGCCCCCTAGAATAATCACTCCACCCTTATGGGTTCATACTGTGGAGTAACATTGCCTATGGGCTCAGCCCAGTGATGGGCCCCGTCAGTTCCCTTCCTCCTCTCCTCTCCTCTCCTCTCCCAAGGGATGTGACCTTCGACATAACCTACCCCAGATGAGGGTGAGGGGAAATGTTTTCATTAGAAATTAATTTAGATAGTGCCAAAGTGTTCTGGTTTGGGGCGCTTTAAATTTTTTTACTTATTTTTGATCACTTTTTTTGCTGTCACAAGGAATGGAAATATCCCTTGTGACAGTAATAGGCATGTGAAAGGTACTCTCTAAGACCCCAAAATCTCTCCTTTGCATGTAAAAACATTCAAAACACCAAGTTTGGCTGTTTTGAATGCTGTCATTTTTTTAAATCTGGCACCTTTAAGTCTTTAATGTCATGACATCCCTTCCAGGTTACTAGATCCGAAAACCCAATCAAAGCTGATTCCAGCATTGTTCAGGTCTCTGGCCAGCTGGCGGATGCACTGGCTGGTCACTCTGGCCTTCCGGTGGGGCGGGAGAGCACGGACAAGCCGTGGAAGGCAGCAGGAGGGGCGGGCGTCCCCTCCCTCTGCTTGTAATAACTGCCGAACTGATTAGCCACATCGGTTGTTATTACTAGAAACCCGACCGTCGGCTCTAAAAACGGTATCGGGGTGATGCCTGTAGCTGCCACCATCATCCCGGTACAACCCCTTGAAGCCGAAGGCTGCATATTTGTGTTATGTCAGTGTAAAGGGGTTAAAAATATCAGGTTATAATCATGAACGTTAAGCAAGTTTATTCTGATTGCGTTAAAAAATGTGATGGATTGTATGAAATTGCTATATCAGCCATGTTGTAACTTTTTTAATTGGCTTATCTCTTTTTGGCAAATACAACTGGCAACAGTATTTAAAAATGTTCTTTCTTGGAACCAAAGCAATAAAAAATGGACGTGACTTCCCAGAATCCTCTCCCCCATGATGATGTCATTGTCTCGCTTGATTTCCCAGGGGCCTGCAGCTCATAATACGCTGGATTTACTGCAATGAGAATGAGATGAGAGGCTTGTCAAGGGCATTCCTGTAGATGGCGGGGGAAGAGCAATGATTCTTATCTTATACCAGTAATGATCATGTAAATATGGTAGAGTGACCCACCAATCAGCAATGGATTTGTGTGTGTCGATATCTACAGAGCTGAAAAGCGAAAGAATCTGGAATCAGCTTCATAAAATTCCTATCATGTAAAACCACAGTGTGAGTTTTTTTTTTTTTTTACAGTTACAGGGATTTATCCTGGCCGCACACTAGTAGATTTTCATACCATTATTCTCACTACATTCAACACCTTGAAGAATGTTGTGCGAAAGTACTTAAACATTTTTAATTGCTTTTAACCACTTAATGCAGGTTAAGGACCTTGTCCTTTTTTGCTATTTGGCACTGCGTCAATTTAACTGACAATTGCGCGGTCGTGCGACGTGTCTCCCAAACAAAATTGGCGTCCTTTTTTCCCACAAATATAGATTTCTATTGGTGGTATTTGATCACCTCTGCGGTTTTTATTTTTTGCGCTATAAACAAAAATAGAGCGACAATTTTGACAAAAAATGGCGTCCCCCAAAATCCCCCAAAAATATGTAAAAAAACAAAATCGCAATAAGTGTATACTGATTGTTTTGCACAATTTTATATTTCACTTTTCTCACATATTATCTGTATGTTGTGTGCTAGCAGCTGCCCTCATTGTATCTAGCAGCGCGGTTTTCTCTCCCCTATTTTTTTCACTATAATAAATATATAAAAAACGTTTTTTTTTCCCAGTTTAGGCCGATATGTATTCTTCTACCTATTTTTGGTAAAAAAAAAAATGCAATAAGCGTTTATCGATTGGTTTGCGCAAAATTTATAGCGTTTACAAAATAGGAGATAGTTTTATTGCATTTTTATTTATATTTTTTTTTACTACTAATGACGGAGATCAGCAATTTTTTTCGTGACTGCGACATTATGGCGAACACATCGGACAATTTTGACACATTTTTGGGACCATTGTCATTTTCACAGCAAAAAGTGCTATAAAAATGCACTGATTACTGTGAAAACCACAATTGCAGTTCAGGAGTTAACCACTAGGGGGCGCTGTAGGGGTTAAGTGTAACCTCATATGTGTTTTTAACTGTAGGGGGGCAGGGCTGGACGTGTGACATCAGTGATCGTCTTTACCTATATCAGGGAACAGACGATCAGTGATAAGCCACAATGAAGAACGGGGAAGGTGTTTACAGCTAGAAATGTGTTTGTTAAATCCTGCTCCTTCAAATTTTCTCATCACTATGGTTGAAAGTAAAGAAAGATTTGACCTTGACTATGACTATAAAAGTTAATGTTCTTAAAAAAATAAAAAAAATTCTATTGGTGTATAAACCCTTACAATCCACTTTTTACTACAGGTAAGCCTATAATAAGGCTTACCTGTAGCTACCGTGGATATCTCCTAAACCGGATATTCCCTGTATCAGCATGTGCCAATGTCATTGGCACATGCGCACTGAAGCAACGGCTCGTTCGTGCTGTTGCTTCAGCTGACGTAGGAGTGACGCGGGAGTGATGTCTTTGTGGCTCCGGCCAATCACAGCGCCAGAGCCCGCGATACCCAGAAATAACTGCCGGAGCAGTGTGCGGGGACAGCAGTGGGGGCTACGATCTAAGGCGAGTATTGCATAATGAGCTTGTATGCTATGTCTTGCAAGTTTTTTTTTTTTTTTTTTTGGGGGGTGGGGGTTACAACCACTTTAAATTTGTAAGCTCTAGTACTACTTATTAGAGCTGACCCAACTTACTTAGGCAGGCTGGCAGGAGAGAAAATTGCTCAATTTCCCTACCAACATAGTTAGTGTTGATGGTGGAATCCCTACCGCAGGGCTATTGTGTTCTCTCAGCGGGGTGGGATCCCAGGGGTAATAATCACTGTGTTCTCCCAGGAGTTCCCCTGCTGGGAGAACACAGTGATTATTTTTAGCGGCTATAACTATTGGCAATAATTGGAAGTGAAAGTCCGACAATCTGGTTGTACCCAAGTCGATCAATGGATCGACTTGGGTACAATTAGCCTGCCCATAGTTAGTTCAAATCTTGGCCAGTCCTTGACCAGCTTTAAAGTGGGTTCTAAAGTCAGAAGGTTTTTTATCTTAATGCATTCTATGCATTAACCCTACTCTTGTGTTAGGGTCAGAACCGACCCGTTTTCAGGTTTTGAATGTCTATAAGTATCACATAAATTTGTTTATTGCATCAAGATTTTTTTACTTTGTCAGGAATCTCTATTTAAACAATGTAATAGAAAAATAATCCTTTTCACTAAATTATAAAATACTGTGGTGAAAATTAAGACGTTTATGGAGTTACGGTCAATTCCGACCCAGTTATAACATAGGATTATAGGACACTAATAAGTGCCAAAACTGAAATCGTAAACACTCTCTCTGCTTAGTAACACTGACAGCCAATCACCTCTCAACCCTGTGAGCTGTAGTTAGGGAGGGGTCTATCTCTTTGCCTGCTTGTCTGCTTCTCTAAATAAAGTAAAGAAAAATAGGACCAATACATTTCAGAGTTGCTGACTTTATTTTACCATTTTTTTTAATTTGAAAATGAGAGGTATGCTATCAAAAGAAAGGTCTAAGGGGTCGCACCAAAAATATTAAAACCAATCTTTTCAAGGATAAAGAAGCCTAACAAGGTAACCAAGAGGTAAGAAACAATTTGGATGATAAATAATTATTCAGAGGGTATTTTATGGCTGATTTAAGACACGGGTCAAAACCGACCCATTAACATCATGGATAGTAACAGAAAGCTAACATAAGAGGAGGGTTAAGATAAAAACCTTTCTGTGTGCAGCAGTCCCCGTAATACTTACCTGAGCCCCATCTCTATCCAGTGATGTTGCACGAGAGACATGAAGTCCAGGGACTTTCCTTCCTCATTGGCTGAGACAGCAGCGCCAAGCCAATAAGGAGAGAGGGGTGGCGGGGACAAGCTGCGGCTCCATGTCTGAATGGACATACAGAGCTGCGGCTTAGTTCAGGTGCCCCCATACCAAGTTGCTTGCTGTGGGCACACTCGGCAGAAGAAAAGAGCCAGAAGTGCTGGCAAGGGACCCGAGAATAGGCATGTGCATTTCGTTTCGAATCGAAATTCGGACGAATTTTTCATTATTCGGAAATTCGGATGCATACGAATTCCCGAATTGCAATATTAGCGAATTTACCGAATCAGAACGAACGTTTTCGATTCCGAATCGAAAACCCGCGGACTAAATTCGATCAGAATTCGAAAAAAAAATTATTTTCCGATTTAATTCGAAAAAAATTCTATTCGAAAAGCGACTATTTGTTTTCTAATCTGGTTGAAATATTTTCGATTTCGACTGGATTTTTCGAAAACGAACGAATTCCGAAAACGAATTCAACACATGTAACGAACCTAACTTAACGAAATGTATTAAATGACGAACTGAAACAAAACAAATTTTTCACTTTTGCACATGCCTACCCGAGAAGAGGAGGATCTGGGCTACTCTGTGCAAAACCATTGCACAGAGCAGGTAAGTATAACATGTTTGTTATTTTATTTTTTTAGTTTTAAATAAAACTTTAATCTTGAGCTATAGATAAAAGATACTGCTCCTAACGCTTTGGTTAATCTCTTGGACTAGTAAATAGCCCAGAGAATCTCCTCTCTCAACCCATATAGAAGGGAATGGCCCTAGATACAGGATAATGAGGATGATTCTTTCCAGTGCCAACTCCACCAACCCCCACCTTCCAACATCTTCCCCGGAGTCCTCAACCCTTCCCCCCTTCTTTTTTCCCCGACCACTGCTCTTTAGTATTCCCAACAATCTTCCCACTTCTCCTTTCTTCTTGATAAATCTATAGCCTTTCATTTCGTTCCTTTTATTCTACACCGCTACTTTTTTTTCTACTCTATTCCTTATCCTTATCTCTCTTTCTTCTTCTTTAATTTCCCTAAAGCAGTTTCATATTTATGTCAGAGGAATCTTATATGCTTCCGCTCGCCTATTCAGAGAAGGACTACCACTCCAGATAGCTTGTCTTCCTAACACAATCTCACTATCAATTCTCAATTCTCTGCCTTCAATCTAACTGATGGTAATTATTGGGGACCTGGTTTTCTGTTTGTAATATTGTATCTCTCGCCAACTGAGAACCTGTTTTCTAAAGCAAAATGTATTTATTATCTTGTCATTTTGCTATGATTTGTATCATCGTGTTTATTTTGTTACTTAAAAAAAAAAAAAGAATGTAAAATCTTGATACATAATGATTAAAGAACTTGGTTTCTAGAGCTGTCTTAAGGTTTCGTGGCCTAGTGAGTTACCTCCTTGAGATGTTGAGGAACGCTCTCTGCCGCGAGGAGGTATCCTTCTACCAAATGGACACAGTAATCCACAGATGAGCCAACCAGAATAGATAGGGATATGGCCTCTACTGCTCCCATCTCCCATCCCAGCCAGTACATTAAGGTCACCACGAGACACACCACACCTGTAACACAAGAGGAGAAAGAAGGAACATACAAACTTAGTTCCATGTCTGTAATTCTGCAAAACTAACAGTATTACTTTAGCATTGTCAGCAACCATGTGGCTAGGAACCAGGTCCGCCCAGCTGTACCATTGAGCTATGCCAGGAAAGGGATGTTTAAATGCCCATGCAGGACAAAGCAACAAGTTCATTTTAATAGCGGTGAAACCCAGCTACACTCCCCCCCCCCCACACACACACTATGGAAGAGAGTTGGGCCAAACAACCCCCAATTTGGTTTGTGCCAGAACATTGCAAAAGTTCGGACCCAAACCCTGAACCTCTTCGAAGTCTATGGGACCTGAATTTGAAAAATCAAAACTCCCCATTTTAAAGGTTTGTATTCAAGTTTTGGCCAATAAGAACAGTATGGGGGGCAGGTACTGCCCTGGAGGAGTTGTATTAATGCAAAAAAATATATATAACTATCATTTTTACAGGAGCAGCGATTATATAAATATATAAAAATGAAAACTCCCTTTAAATATAGTGCCTGGGGGGTCCCCTTAGTCTGATTGTAAAGTGGTGCACCTGTACCACGTATAGAACCTGCTGCAGCAAAACTGAAATGTATAAAGAAAAAATAAATTACATTTAAAATTGCCGAAAATATAATACCATTTCATTTTATAAAAATGAAAACTCCCTTTAAATATATTGCCTGGGGGGTCCCCATTAGTGTGAGTGTAAAGTGGTGCATCTGTACCACATATAGAACCTGCTGCAGCAAAACTGAAATTTATAAAGAAAAAATAAATTACATTTAAATTGCCGGAAATACAATACCATTCCCGGCAATACAAAAATGTAAAAAAAAAACTGCATTCCTCACCGATCCATACCAGGCCCGCTGGGTCTTAGATCGATTTCAAGAGGAACCCCATGCAAAAGTTAAGAAAAAATACTGCATGGTCCCCCCCCAAAAAATTCACACCAGATCCTTGTCTGAGCATGCAGCCTAGCAGGGGGAGGGGGAGCGAGCCTGAACCATACCAGGCTACATGCCCTCAACATTGAGGTGTGCTTTGGGGTGCCAAAAGAACCACATGACTGGCTCAACATTGATCTCTTGGTCCCATACTGCGATAGGGCTCCACCATGGTTTAGGGTGCCGTACAGGCTGCAAGTGTTCATCAACAAGTGTTTTGGTTCCCAGAGCATTCACCCTGCTCACAGCTCGGGAAATCCTCTACACTGCCTGGTAGCCAGGGTTTGGAGGTTCTTCCCACTCAAAACTCTTTGAACCTTCAAAATTTGAGGTCCCTAATACAGACTAATTATTCCAGAGAGTACTGGATATTAGTCTCGAAATGCCTCACCCTGCATGGGTGAAAACTCCTGAGTACCAAGCATTGTCTCCAAATCCATCTCCCTTAAAGGGACTGTAACGGTCACCACCGCTTACAACCTGCCATCAACCCACGACAGCTTATGCGACACACTGACAAACCAGCAGACACGATCCATATCAATTCCCCAGAAAATTAGACTGACAGCTCTATCCTCTGGTTTCAAAATGTATGAATGCTTTAATGGTCTCTTAGCTTTCTTTATATACAGTACAGCATGTTAAAGTTAATCACAGGAACAATGAACTCTCCACCCACACATTACACCATGGGGGGCTTCAATCACATTATTTTAGATAATGACATCCAGTTGAGCTAATTACTAATTGTAACAGAATGCATTATCCAGACAGCATGGCTCTGCATATAACTTGACAAGTTCCCCTAAACATAATTGAAATGCTAATTCAATACACCTGAAGAGAGACGTCTGACCTTTAGAGTCACAACAAATATATCATCAATGGGCTTTAAACAGTGTTAACACACAATGAAAGGTCTTTCAAAAGCCCGACTCACTTAGCATCTCAATAGCCTGGGCTAAGCATTGAAAGAGTCATTCTTATTGACTGGTAGGGTCAGAATAACCCAACACTTGTAATATCTCAAGATATCCTGCAATAGATGAATTATCAGTAATGTCCCATCTCATGTAATTTATAGTCACCCTATGGCCCTATTGGACATAAGGTGACCCTAGACATAAGAGTCCTTGGTGACGCCGACACAGGAGCACCCCGCATCCCTCAAAAGTCTCTGGGTGTCACGGGTCATCCCGTTACAGGGACCACAACTTAAGTACTGGGGGAATATCACTGCCATCCAGTGTCCAATACACCCCTGATAAAGAAAAAAAATTATTCAATGTTTTATTAATGATTACACGACAATATTAAGTGCTTATATGCTAAACGTAGGTTCTTTATACAATAACAGATTCTCATCTCCTTGCACGTTAATTTCTCTGCTTTAAATTTTTAGTAAATTTCTATTCCAAATAACCCTTTATTCTATTCAATGCCCTCATTGTGATCAGAGGCTGTTGATTTCCTTATCACCCTGTATAAGCTCCCATAAACAGAGCTGACTGCACAGACACCAACTAGAGTGAGAATATACAATTTCCTGTATGAAATATAATCAGTTCTCAATATATTTCTAAAGGCATTTCATTGTATGTAGTTTGCTCAGAATAGACATTGGCAATACAAGCACACTCCCTCTATATCTGCAGATGAGACAAAATTCAATTTTCTAATGAGTGTAATGTATCTGTTCGAGCCGCGCCTAAATAGATCCCACATCTGATGGTCTCAGCCTTCATTCTGCAGGTCATCAAGCCTTAACAGAGCATGAAGCATCTTCAATAATGGACAACGTGCAATACTGAACACAACAGAATGGAAAGTCAAACAGTGATTTGATGAAATTGCATATTATGCAGCAGATATAAATGTATTATGGAGCCATTGTAAGTGTACCTAAAATGGTAAAAAGCACCGGGAGGAGCAGGAGAATGTGTGTAGTGAAGATCGCCACAGCTGCCACGCAGATAACCAGTGACAGAATCAAGCCGTACAAAGCACTCTGCACTCCTGAAAGACAGAACAAAATAAAAGTCTACACATATTCAACATTAGCTAAAGTAGAAAAGAAAATGATATACATACACTATATTGTCAAAAGTATTGGGACACCTGCCTTTACACGCACATGAACTGTGATCATTATGTGAGCGTCTTAGTCCGTAGGGTTCAATATTGAGTTGGCCCACCCTTTGCACCTATAACAGCTTAATTTCTTCTGGGAAGGCTGTCCACAAGGTTTAGGAGTGTCTATGGGAATGTTTGACCATTCTTTCAGAAGCGCATTTGTGAGGTCAGGAACTGATGTTGATGAGAAGGCCTGGCTCTCAGTCTCTTCTCTAATTCCTCCCAAAGGTGTTCTATCAGGTTGAGGTCAGGACTTCTGTGCAGACCAGTCAAGTTCCTCCACCGCAAACTCTCTCATCCATGTCTTTATGGACCTTGCTTTGTGCACTGATGTGCAGTCATGTTGAAACCGGAAGGGGCCATCCCCAAACTGTTCCCACAAAGTTGGGAGATAAAATAGTCCAAAATGTCTTGGGTATGCTGAAGCCTTGAGAGTTCCCGTCACTGGAACTAAGGGGCCAAACCCAACCCCTGAAAAAAAAACCCCACATGATAATCTCCCTTCCACAAAATGATTTGGACCAACGCACAAAGCACGGTCCATAAAGGCATGGATAAGCGAGTTTGGGGTGGAGGAACTTTCTAAGCAATGGGCCAGTTCACTGTCCTTCAGACTTTAGGAGGGCCAGACTGTGGCCAGTGGGAGTAGAAAATGCCCAAGACTTGGTGGTAAGTGGGTGTAAAGTAAGTATTGGTATTAGTAGGAAGAATAATCTCCATCATTGGTTTTAGTGGGATAAATAGTTCTCCATCTTTGGTGTAGGCCCATTTGCCCATTTATTGGTGTCAGTGGGAGGAATAGCGCCCTAGGGGCCGAACAAAGGCAAGCAAAGGGCCACATCTGGCCCATGGTCTGCTGTTTGGAGACCACTGTTTTAAACCTGTAAGGGGGGATACTTCCCACTGTGACTATAAATGTAAGGTGCATTATTCCCACTGACTATCCCACCAACCTACTGTGAGCTCAAGTAATAGCACTTATAGTATCAGCAGGGGTTCCTTTAGGCCATTGGTTCCTCCATCTTAAAAAGTTTGAGAAACACCAGTCTACATCATTCAATTATTTTGTGTGTGTGCTGTGTGCCGTGGTTCCTTCTGTCAGCACCTACACCATTATTTTGCCCTGTAGTTGTGTAGGGGTCAGCAATAGGAAGCACAGAGTGTATAGGGGAGCCAGGCACCCAACCCACACAAAGGTGCAAATGCTAAAGATTCTTCAGGCAGAGGTGTCTCTTGAATGCAGTGGAGAACGGAGGTGCAAACAGTGGGACAGAAAGCATTAAAAAGGAGGAGATAGCTCTTACCTGAGCTGTAAAGAGTCTTGTGATTCAACCCACTAAAACTAATAGTTGTGGCGGTGATGGCATTTACACTAGACATATGCACAACACATTTTTGATTTGTTTTGGTTCGTTTCCTCTCGTTCCGTAGATTAGTAAAGATTCGTAATTTCGTAAGAAGCAAGTTTTCCTATTCGGACCTGTTTTTTCGTAACAGTTTTATTTTCGTTGATACTGAATGATTCGTAATTCTGTCTAATTTATTTTCGTTGATTCGAAATTCGTAATCTTGTTAGATAATAATTTTCTTTTAATAGTTTTGAAATTTTGTACTTTCGTAAATACATCGTGGCGCGGTCATTTGCAATCTCGTATTTTAGCTTAATTTTCAACATGTGGCTAATCCATATTAAGATAGACTTTCTCTTAAGCCCCGTACAAACAGTCAGACTTTTTGCCAACAAACTTCAAAATGAGCGTTTTCCAAAAAATCCGACCGTGTGTACGCTCCATCGGACAAACTTTTTCGGTTTTCATCGAACAAAAGTTCGCTCTGCAAACAAACTCCCTTCGGACTAAAATCCACAGAAAAGTTTGTTTAACCACTTGACTACTGGGCACTTAACCACTTGACCACTGGGCACTTAAACCCCCTTAATAACCAGACCAATTTTCAGCTTTCGGTGCTCTCACAGTTTGAATGACAATAACTCAGTCATACAACACTCTAACCAAATGAAATTTTTGTCCTTTTTTTCCCACAAATAGAGCTTTCTTTTGGTGGTATTTGATCACCTCTGCGGTTTTTATTTTTTTCGCTATAAATGAAAAAAGAACGTAAATTTTGTAAAAAAATGAATTTTTCTTCATTTCTATTATAAAATTTTGCAAAAAAGTAATTTTTCTTCATAAATTTGGCCTAAAATGTATACTGCTACATATCTTTGGTAACAAAAAAAAAAAAAATTGGATAATATTTAGTCTGGGTGAAAGTTATGGGGTCTACAAGCTATGGTACCAATTACTGAAAATTGATCAATTTGATCACATCTGATGTACTGACAGCCTCTCTCATTTCTTGAGACCCTAACATGCCAGAAAAGTACAAATACCCCCCAAATGACCCCTTTTTGGAAAGAAGACATTCCAAGGTATTCAGAAAGAGGCATCGTGAGTTTTTTGAAGTTGTCATTTTTTCCCCACAATTCTTTGCAAAATCAAGATTTTTTTATTTTAATTTTTTTTCCACAAAATGTTCATATTATTAGGTTATTTCTCACACACAGCATATGCATACCACAAATTACACCCCAAAACACATTCTGCTATTCCTCCCGAGTATGGCGATACCCCATGTGTGAGACTTTTACACAGCGTGGCCACATACAGAGGCCCAACATGCAGGGAACGCCATCAGGCGTTCTGGAACACCCAGACCAATTCTGACATTTCTCTCCTACATGGAAAAATCATCATTTATTTGCTAGAAAATTACATAGAACCCCAAAACATTATATATGCTTTTTTAGCAAAGACCCTAGAGAATACAATGGCGGCCGTTACAACTTTTTATCTCGCATTGTATTTGCACAGCAATTTTTTGAACGCGTTTTTTTTTGGAAACAAAACAGTTTTGTGCTTAAAAAAAAAAAAAACAGTAAAGTTAGCCCAATGTTTTTGCATAATATGAAAGATGAAGTTACGCCGAGTAAATAGATACCCAACATGTCACCCTTCAATATTGCACACGCTTGTGGAATGGCGCCAAACTACGCGACTTAAAAATCCCCCTTTAAATGTTTTTCCTGGTTACATCTTTTTAGTTGGAGAGGAGGTCTAGGGCCAAAATTATTGCTCTCGCTCTAACGTTCGCAGCGATACCTCACATGTGTGGTTTGAACACCGTTTTCATATGTGGGCGGGACTTACGTGTGCGGTCGCGTCTGTATACGAGCACACGGGTACAGGGGCGCTGTAATTTTTTTTTTATTTTTTTATTGTTCATTTTACTTTATTTATTTTAGTTTGACACCTTTTTCCCCAAAAATAAATGTTTTGGTTACTTTTATTCCTATTACAAGGAATGTAAACATCCCTTGTAATAGGAATATAGCATGACAGGTCCTCTTTACAGTGAGATATGGGGTCAATAAGACCCCACATCTCCCCTCTAGGCTGGGAAGCCTAAAAAAAAAACGATTGCAGAGTATTGCGCGGGGGAGTATTGCGCGGGGGAGTATTGCGCGGGGGAGTATTGCGCGGGGGTACTGCAGAGTATTGTGCGGGAGTATTGTGCGGGAGTATTGTGCGGGAGTATTGTGCGGGGTACTGCGGGGTACTGCGGAGTATTGCGGAGTATTGCGGGGTACTGCGGAGTATTGCGGGGTACTGCGGAGTATTGCGGAGTACTGCGGAGTATTGCGGGGTATTGCGGAGTATTGCGGGGTATTGCAGAGTATTGCGGGGTATTGCAGAGTATTGCGGGGTATTGCGGAGTATTGCGGGGTACTGCGGAGTATTGCGGGGTACTGCGGAGTATTGCGGGGTATTGCGGAGTATTGCGGGGTATTGCGGAGTATTGCGGGGTATTGCAGAGTATTGCGGGGTACTGCGGAGTATTGCGGGGTACTGCGGAGTATTGCGGGGTACTGCGGAGTATTGCGGGGTATTGCAGAGTATTGCGGAGTATTGCGGGGTATTGCAGAGTATTGCGGGGTATTGCAGAGTATTGAGGAGTATTGGGGGTATGCAGAGTATTGAGGAGTATTGGGGGTATGCAGAGTATTGGGGGGGGTATGCAGAGTATTGGGGGGGGTATGCAGAGTATTGGGGGGGGTTATGCAGAGTATTGGGGGGGGTATGCAGAGTATTGGGGGGGGTATGCAGAGTATTGGGGGGGTATGCAGAGTTTTGCGCAGGGAAGGAAGGAGTTAATGCAGGGATGGCTGAGCAGGGATGGATGGATCTGTGACTGCAATAGTCACAGATCCATCCCACACTGCTGCAGCCATCCGCGCTCTCCTCTCACGCTGTACCGATCGGTACAGCGAGAGGAGGGAAGAACCGGCGTCAGCAAGTGACGCGGTTTGTTTACATGTGATCACGCCGTCATTGGACGGCGCGATCACGTGGTAAGGAGCCGCCACCATTGGCTCCTTACCGAGATCACTGACGCTGCGGGTCCCGTGGACCCGCCGAGCGCCGTGACCGCGTGTGCGCGCCCGCTCGGGCGCGCGGATCTGACGCACGTCAGATTTGTTTACACACGTGGTCGCGCCGTCATTGGACGGCGCGATCACGTGGTAAGGAGCCGCCGCCATTGGCTCCTTACCGCGATCATCGGTGCTGCGGGTCCCGTGGACCCGGTGAGCACCGGTGATCGCGTGTGCGCGCCCGGTTGGGCGCGCACACCTGACTCTAACGGAGGACGTCCATGGACGTCCTGTTAGAGTACAGGAACCGCCCTATAGCCGTATTTCGGCTATAGGGCGGTGATTAAGTGGTTAAACACCCTTAATAACCAGACCAATTTTCAGCTTTCGGTGCTCCCACAGTTTGAATGACAATAACTCAGTCATACAACACTATAACCAAATGAATTTTTTGTCCTTTTTTTCCCACAAATAGAGCTTTCTTTTGGTGGTATTTCATCACCTCTGCGGTTTTTATTTTTTGCGCTATAAATGAAAAAAGAACAAAATTTTGCAAAAAATAATAATTTTTCTTCATTTCTATTATAAAATTTTGCAAAAAAGTAATTTTTCTTCATAAATTTGGCCTAAAATGTATACTGCTACATATCTTTGGTAAAAAAAAAAAAAAAATTTGGATATTATTTAGTCTGGGTGAAAGTTATGGGGTCTACAAGCTATGGTACCAAATCCTGAAAATTGATCAATTTCATCACACCTGAAGTACTGACAGCTTCTCTCATTTCTTGAGACCCTAACATGCCAGAAAAGTACAAATACCCCCCAAATGACCCCTTTTTGGAAAGAAGACATTCCAAGGTATTTAGAAAGAGACATGGTGAGTTTTTTAAAGTTGTAATTTTTTCCCACAATTCTTTGCAAAATCAAGATTTTTTTTTTTTCATCAAATTTTCATATTATTAGGTTATTTTTCACACACAGCATATGCATACCACAAATTACACCCCAAAACACATTTTGCTATTCCTCCCGAGTATGGCGATACCCCATGTGTGAGACTTTTACACAGTGCAGCCACATACAGAGGCCCAACATGCAGGGAGCACCCAGGCCAATTCTGACATTTCTCTCCTACATGTAAAAATCATCATTTATTTGCTAGAAAAATACATAGAATCCCAAAACATTATATAAAGATACCTCACGTGTGGTTTGAACACCGTTTTTATATGTGGGCGGGACTTGCGTATGCGTTCGCTTCTGCATGCGAGCTCGCAGGGACAGGGGCTGCTGTATGCCCAGAGTATTGCTAAGTATGCCCAGAGTATTGCGGAGTATGCCCAGAGTATTGCCCAGAGTATTGCGGAGTATGCCCAGAGTATTGCGGAGTATGCCCAGAGTATTGTGGAGTATGCCCAGAGTATTGCGGAGTATGCCCAGAGTATTGCGGAGTATGCCCAGAGTATTGCGGAGTATGCCCAGAGTATTGCGGAGTATGCCCAGAGTATTGCAGAGTATGCCCAGAGTATTGCAGAGTATGCCCAGAGTATTGCAGAGTATGCCCAGAGTATTGCAGAGTATGCCCAGAGTATTGCCAGAGTATGCCCAGAGTATTGCAGAGTATTGCAGAGTATTGCCAGAGTATTGCGGAGTATGCAGAGTATTGCCAGAGTATGCCCAGGGTATTGCCAGAGTATGCCCAGGGTATTGGCAGAGTATGCCCAGAGTATTGGCAGAGTATGCCCAGAGTATTGGCAGAGTATGCCCAGAGTATTGGCAGAGTATGCCCAGAGTATTGGCAGAGTATGCCCAGAGTATTGGCAGAGTATGCCCAGAGTATTGGCAGAGTATTGGCAGAGTATTGCGGAGTATTGCGGAGTATTGCCAGAGTATTGCCAGAGTATTGGCAGAGTATTGGCAGAGTATTGGCAGAGTATTGGCAGAGTATTGGCAGAGTATGCCCAGAGTATTGGCAGAGTATGCCCAGAGTATTGGCAGAGTATGGCCAGAGTATTGCCAGAGTATTGCCCAGAGTATGCCTGAGTATTGCCTGAGTATGCCCAGGTGAGTATTGCCCAGAGTAATGCAGAGTATATGCAGCAGGGATGGCTGAGCAGGGAGGGATGGATGGATGGATCTGTGACTACATTTGTCACAGATCCAGCCCGCAGCACTGGCGCTGCCATCCGCTCCCTCCCCTCTCCTCTCACACTGTACCGATCGGTACAGAGAGAGGAGGGAGGAACCGGCGTCAGCACATGACGCCGCTCTGTTGACAAGTGATCGCTCCGTCATTGGACGGAGCGATCACGTGGTAAACCGCCGCTATCAGCGGCGATTTACCGTGATCCGTGATGCGCCGGGTCCTCTGGACCCGGCGGTCACGGATGTTCCCGTGTGCGCGCCTCAGGAGGCGCGCGGGAGCGCGATTCTGACAGGCCGTTAATTAACGGCCAGTTAGAATACAGCAACCGCCCTAGAGCCGTACTTTCGGCATAGGGCGGTTGCAAAGTGGTTAAAGCCCGATTGTGTGTACGAGGCTTTACACTGTCCAATGTGACTCAGCACAAAAGAGATAATCTGATTGGCTAAGATATTAAGTAAGATAATCAATCACTAACTACACTGCCCAGTGCCCATTCGAAAGAAGGATTCGAGTACACAGATTTACGAACAGACAAAGGAACGGTTTTACAAAACACACAAATGAAAATACGAACATACGAATGAAAATACGAAATTACAAACAGACAAAGGATTTATAATACGGAATGCAAATCGTTTGTTATAGATGTCATTTTTGTTCTTTTGCTGTTTCGGTGTTTTGTGTTTTAGTAAGTTTGTCCAACGTACGTTCGTATTTTCGCTTGTTCGTTATTTTACTTATTCGTAATTTCGTAATTTTCGTAATTTAGTACTTTCAGCTATTCGGATGTTCAAATTGATCCGAATGTACGAATACTAACAAATTCGTATGAAAATCCATTTGTTACGAACCGAATTGCACATGTCTAATTTACACCAGTACTCCTTAAAATGCCCCATAAGGAAGGTTGTACACAAAGCATCGTGGTAGCTCTCACTTGCCTATAATTTCCATGAAGATCTCCTTCCAGTGCTCGCAGGTCTGAAATCCATGTTTGAGAGCCGAGTCCGCAGGGAGACGCAGCAGCTGCTGTTGGAGGAAAGACTCCCACTTCAGATAGTCCTTGTATGTCTGGAAAGACGATTTGCCCTTGTAGGTGGTCTGCGAGAGAAGAATTATTCATTATACATGCATGTAGCAGGAAAGCACTGGGGGGGGTCACCAGGATGGCAGTTTTTCCATGCTTGTTCTTTTTTTTTATTTTTATCCCGTGGAAGACGCTGGAGGATTGAGTAACAATCTTGTTATGCTTACTTACAGGGCTTCTGGAGGAATTCATGAAATCGTAATGAATATATGAATAACCCAATAGGTAAAAACCTAAGAGAGGAGCTAAGGCTTTGTGTCCAAGACAAGTGACTTTCCTCATTACAAGGGATATATACATATACATACATTAATCCTGATGGTCCAAATCACAGCTTTTGATAATTTCCCAATTTTAGTCAACACAGGGGAATATGACGACACTCGTTGGGAGGAGAATTACTAAAACTGGTGCACTAGGAATGCAGTGCAGCTGTCCAAAGTAGCCAATCAGCTTCTAACTTCAGTTTGTTCAATTAAACTTTGACAATAAAACCTGGATGCCGATTGGTTTCTATGCAGAGCTGCAGCAGATTTTGCACTCTTTCCAGTTTTAGTAAGCCTCTCCCTCTGCCTCCTCCAATTTAAAATACAGCAAGTACGAAGAAATAAGGCCAGGTGTAGGGGTGAGAATATTTGACATTTTTTGTTTTCTTGAAAATTTGCCAACAATCTGACCATATAAAATCTTTCAAATAATTTTTTTTGTAAACTGTGAAAATTTTGGCAAAATGTTGCCATTTTTACTAAAAGAATTGGAGACAAAAATAAGGTAAGTACAGGCTAATAATGTTAAACCACTAGCTCACGTTGTAAACCTGCCATTAGGTTGCCTCTCAGGTCTATGAGATTGGCAGTCTTTACTGGACAATAGATTTATGGTTTCATAAACTTTCATAAACTTTATGTTATTTTTTGGGGGTTTAAAGGGCTTAAATGTTAGGCCGCGTACACACGATCAGACCGGTCCGATGAAACTGGTCTTAAGATCAGTTTCATCGGACCAATTCGATGGTGTGTATGGCCCATCGGACCGTTGTCCGTCGTACCAAAGTTTTAAAACTTGCTTTAAAATCTGTCCGTCGGACAAAAACGATGGTTAGTACACAAAAGCATCGGACCAAAAACCTGTGCATGCTCAGAATCAAGTCGAAGCATACTTCGTTTTTTCATCACGTCGTTGTGTTCTACGTCACCGCGTTCTGGTCTGATTGGATTTTTGGTCCGATGGTGTGTACGCACATCAGACCATCAGACCACTTCAGCGTGGTCCGGTCTGATCGTGTGTACTTGGCCTCACATGAGGGTTCTGAAGGCACCTTTCAAATATTCCAGGCCTGTTGTGCAAAAAAAAAAAAAAATGGCCCATCATTAGACTCATAATTTTCCTTTTTTTTCATTAAAAGACAGAAGAAAAAGAAAAAGACTGGAAAAAAAGTCAAATAAAAAATAAAGCCACAAAATACAATTATTAATCTAATAAACACACAAAAACACCCACAAAAGTAATAAACTTAAGTAACCAAATTAATTCCACAACCTCTAAATACCCTTAAAAACACACACCCTCTACATAAAGAAAAAATACAGTAGGTAAGCAAGGGACTCAACGTATAAATATGAGATTTCTCAAAATCAATTGCAATCGAAAAGTTCCACTCTTGTTATGCAGAGGGATTTAGTTTTCCAATTTTTCACCTGAGCCATTTCCATCAGCAGAACAGCTTATTGAAGGGATTATGGCGTTTTAGATGGTTCACAGGTAACAGTCTAATGCTAGCCCCATGCATTTCTGCCATCTCATAATGCAAAGAGAATGTCTCATCAACCAATGGAGAGGTACCCATATGTCATGGGAGACACGGGAAGAACTATTGTCCTTTGTAAGCTGCTGACTGAAACATAGACAGGTTGCTTTCACCAAACTCAAGGGCCCAGATTCAGAGAGCCATTACGCCTGTCTAACTGGTGTTAGACTGGAGTAATTTCAAATTACGCGCGTTTTCTAGCTAGTCGAAAACCTCAAACCATGAATAGATGGCTGCGGGCTTCAATTCGACTGGATTACGTGTTCGTACGCCTTCGGATCTACGCTGCAATAAAATTGTGGCCACTGGGTGGACTTCCCGTCGTTTTCCGCGTCGGGGTATGCAAATGAGCCTTTGCCGGCGATCCCCGAAATTACGATCTTCAATCGCAATCTCTTACGGCACCTTTAGTCATCTTTTATTTGCGTAACACTATACCAGTTTTTTGCTGCTCTAATATTAGACAGCCCATGTTAAGTATGGCCGCCGTTCCCGCGTCGAATTTCTACGTTTTTCGACGTCTTTTATTATTTTTTACGTAAGTCGTCCGGGAATAGGAATGTTCGTAAACGACACTACTCAAACAAAGAATGACGTAACGACGTGATTTCGCGCAATGCACGGCGGGAAATTTCTGAACGGAGCATGCACAGTTCGATCGCCGCGGGGACGCGCTTAATTTAAATGCTTCACGCCCCCTAATCGCGTATTTCGATTACGCGGCGAGAAATAGACTACGCCGCCGTAGCGTACGGGCAAAAATCTACCAGGATTCGGTGTAGAGCCTGGTAAAATACGGCAGCGTAGAGTATTTCGATTACGCAGCGCAATATTAAGTGTATCTGAATCTGGCCCATGGTGCCCACATTGAGAGAATGGACTTATCAAAGTTTTTTGTATTTTTTTTTTTTTTATATCAATGGGTCACCTTAAAGGAAATCTAAAAGAAATATGGTGGATGCCATTGCCTCTGTTTGACACATTGGTCCCAGTAGTAGTATTTTTACGATCTCTTTGACCCTTACCGATTCAAATGCCATAGAGATCCATTGGACTTTTCCATCCTTTACACCGACGGCACCATGGGAGAGCTGACCCGGGAGAAGGTTTGGCTCGGGAATGTTCTTACATTCGGGGTGTAACATTTGAAGAAAGGATGATATGCTGTACCCTGAAAGACGAAATATCAGATGATAGGACTGTGAACAAGTACTCACCCTATCCTGCCAGGCACCCATTTACTGCATATACTAGCCAAGTTGTTCTCTGCCTGTGCACAGTGGCTTTGTGGTTAGCACTTCCACCAAGCACCACTAGGCCAATTTGAATTCCAAGACCCATGACACCACCAATTGACACTACCTGTTCCCAGGACCCATGATATCACCAATTGACACTACCTGTTCCCAGGACCCATGACACCACCAATTGACACTACATGTTCCCAGGACCCATGACACCACCAATTGACACTACATGTTCCCAAGACACATGACACCACCAATTGACACTACCTGTTCCCAAGACCCATGACATCACCAATCGACACTACCTGTTCCCAGGACCCATGACACCACCAATTGACACAACATGTTCCCAAGACACATGACACCACCCCTTGACACTACCTGTTCCCAAGACCCATGACATCACCAATTGACACTACCAGTTCCCAGGACCCATGACACCACCAATTGACACAACATCTTCCCAAGACACATGACACCACCCCTTGACACTACCTGCTCCCAAGACCCATGACACCACCCCTTGACACTACCTGTTCCCAAGACCCATGACATCACCAATTGACACTACCAGTTCCCAGGACCCATGACACCACCAATTGACACAACATCTTCCCAAGACACATGACACCACCCCTTGACACTATCTGCTCCCAAGACCCATAACACCAACAAATGACACTATCTGCTCCCAAGACCCATGACACCACCAATTGACACTATCTGCTCCCAAGACCAATGACACCACCCCTTGAAACTATCTGCTCCCAAGACCAATGACACCACCCCTTGACACTATCTGCTCCCAAGACCCATAATACCACCAATTGACACTACCTGCTCCCAAGACCCATGACACCACCAATTGACACTACCTGCTCCCAAGACCAATGACTCCACCCCTTGACACTATCTGCTCCCAAGACCAATGACTCCACCCCTTGACACTATCTGCTCCCAAAACCCATGACATCACCCCTTGACACTACCTATACACAAAATCCATGAGAAATTTGAAAAATCTTAAATTTTTGAAAATTCGTAAATTTTTCAATTAGAAATTAGAAAATTCTGAAAATTTTAAATCTGAAAATTTGGAAATCTGAAAATCCAAAATTTGAAAAATCGAAAACTCGAAAATCAGAAAATTCGAAAAAGCTGAAAATAAGACAGAAAGTTTGAAAGAATGAATGTTCGGATTTTACGTTATTTTCGGAAATTTTGAAAATCCGGAATTTCCAAATTTGAGTTTTTTAATTTTTATAATTTCTGAAATTGCGAATTTTAGAATTTCGGAAACTCAGAATTTCGGAAATATTCGTAAAAATTCGTAAAAATTTGCAAATTCTAAAATTTGGATATTCCCAAATTAACGAATTTGTCTAAATTCATTAAAAAAACAAAATTCTGAACTATACAAAGTGCACGTCTTAATAAATACTTCATACCAACATGGTGGTTCAGCATCACATATGGGTATTACCTAGAACACCTCTGTCCCAGCAGAAAGACAATATGCTCTACCGCAAATTACATGGGAGACTGGAAGTAATGTGTTAACGCGTTTCGGCTGAAAGCCTACTCACAGCAGGATGTCCCAGTCCATTTACAAGATATTTTTTTGTCTTGTGGCCAAATGCATAAAAAAAAATTCTTACCTGAAGGAAGGCACTGAGCTCCGCCCGGCTTCACCAAATCCCTGTTGCTGGCCATCACCTTGCACAGACTACACAGGTTACCGATCTCTTTAAAGAGGTCAAACTTGTCATCGTAGATGACCCTGCCCTTTCCGGAAAAGACACAAAGAGGGCGAAAAACAAACATCAGACAATGACATGCACACAGCTTCAATAATAAATGTTAAAGTCTGAAAACTGCTATCCAATCAAGTGTCTTCCTGTTCGCCCACTTTGGGGTTCATTTACTAAAGTAGGGTGGCATGCTACTTCACTCCCCTACATACACTCACTGGCCACTTTATTAGGTACACCTGCTCAATCACTTGGTATCACAAATTGCTAATCAGCCAACTACATGGCAGCAACTCAATGCATTTAGGCATCTAGATGTGGTGAAGACGACTTGCTGAAGTTCAAACTGAGCATCAGAATGGGGAAGAAAGGGGATTTAAGTGACTTTTAACTTGGTGCCAAAAGGGTTGGTCTTAGGCCGCGTACACACGATCAAATTTATCTGCTGGAAACGGTCTGACAGACCGTTTCAGCAGACAGATTCGATCGTGTGTACGGGCGGACAGACAGATTTTGCCAGCAGACAGATTTTAAAGCATGCTAAAATCTGTCTGCTGGGAACCCGTCCGTCCGACATGTCTGCTGCTTAGTACACTAACCAGCAGACGCATGCGCAGAAGTGTTTTACTTCCTGGTGCAGTGACATGGCGGCGTCAACGTCATCGCCACGTCACCACGCTGTCTGCCGGCGGGGATTTTGGTTTGATCGAGTGTACAGCGATCAAACCAAAACAGCCAGCAGACAAATCTGATCAAATCGGTCTGTCCGACCGATTTGATCGGATTTATTTGGTCATGTGTACGCGGCCTGAGTATTTCAAAAACTGCTGATCTACTGGGATTTTCACGCACAACCATCTCTCGGGGTTTACAGAGAATAGTAATAAAAAGAGAAAATATCCAGTGTGTGGCGGAACATTCCTTGTTAATGTCAGAGGTCAGAGGAGAATGGGCAGACTGGTTTGAGATGATAGAAAGGCAACAGTAACTCCAATAACAACCAAGGTATGCAGAATACCATCTCTGATTGCACAACACATCAAAGGTAGAAGCAGATGGGCTACAGCAGCAGAAGACCACGCTGGGTGCCACTCCTGTCAGCTAAGAACAGGAAACTGAGGCTACAATTCACACAGGCTCACGTAAACTGGACAATAGAAGATTGGAAAGACATTGCCTGGTCTGAAGAGTCTCGATTTCAGTAGTGACATTCAGATGGGCGGGTCAGAATTTGACGTAAACATGAAAGCATGGATCCATCCTGCCTTGTATGAATGGTTCAGGCTGGTGGTGTAATGGTGTGGGGGGAGATTTTCTTGGTACTTTGGGCCCCTTAGTACCAATTGATCATCATTTAAACCCCACGGCCTACCTGAGTATTGTTGGTGACCATGTCCATGTCCATCCCTTTATGACTACAGTGTCCCCATCTTCTGATGGCTCCTTCCAGCAGGATAATGTCACCATGTCACAAAGATCCAATCATCTCACCACTGCACTATGAGGTCACTATACTCCAATGGTCTCCACAGTCACCATCAAGAGATTTGCATCATGGATGTGCAGCAGACAAATCTGCAGCAACTGTGTGATGCTATCATGTCACTATGGACCTAAATCTGAGGAATTGTTCCAACACCTTGTTGAATCTGTGCCATGAAGAATGAAGGCAATTCTGAAGGCAAAAGGGGGTCCAACCCAGTAATAGTATGGTGTACCTAATAAAGTGTCCGGTGGCTGTATATACAAAGCAGTATGGCCTTACAGCATCCAACACAAATCAGTGAAAGAGGAAACAACAGCTGGACAATGAGAGTTTGAGCCCAGGTTCACACTGGGTACGATTTAGTTCAATTTGAGATGCGATTTCACATGTGAAATTGCATCTCAAATTGGCGGCATTTGCCGGCAATGACACCGTCCTAATCGGTGCGACGCCGCATCTGCGGCACTGCACCGATTTCAAAAAGTAGTTCCTGTACTACTTTTTGCGATTTCAGGACGCGATTTACATTGACATCTGTGCAGATGTCTCTTAAATCGCGGCTGAAATCGGGACTGCCAGCGGGAGTAAAATCGTGCTAGTTCAGCTAAACTCGCACAATTTCACTCCCGCAGCCCAGTGTGAACCAGGGCTGAAGCAGATTGCCAATACTGGTCGTTCTTTGATAAATAAGGTCAGCTATATCCAGATAATGATATTATTCCCCTACCAGTTCACCCAGTACATGGTTATCTGGTTCCCTGGTGCGATTTATCCCTCGAATTCCGAACACCACAAACACCATGGCTCCGGTGTCTACTAGAGGCCGGACAGCAGGCTTCCCGCAGGCTGTGTTCAGGCAAGGGTTAAAATCCAGGGTTGGTGACAACTTCTTTGAAGTGGCTGAAGGAAAAAAAAAACACACTAATAATATATATATATATATTTATTTAAATACAGATGCTGCTAGAAATCCAGTTTCCTTCCTGTGACCTGAACTGAAAACCTTATACAGTAAGGGGAGCTAGGGTGATCACATTTCCAAACTACCATTCATTTTTTTAGAAGAGACCCTAGAGAATACAATAGCGGTCATTGCAACTTTTTATCTTGCAAAAAGTAAAATTAGCCCAATTTTTTTGCATAATGTGAAAAATAAAGTTGTGCCGAGTCGACATAGAGAGAAAAGATTCGACATAGAGAGAAAAGATTCGACATAGAGAGAAAAGATTTGACAAAGAGAGAGAAAAGATTCGACATAAAGATAAAAGATTCAACATAGAGAGAAAAGATTCGACATAGAGATAAAAGATTCGACATAGAGAGAAAAGATTTGACATAGAGATAAAAGATTCGACATAGAGATAAAAGATTCGACATAGAGAGAAAAGATTTGACATAGAGATAAAAGATTTGACATAGAGAGAAAAGATTCGACATAAAGAGAAAAGATTCGACATAGAGATACATGAAGAAGAGTCGACATAGAGAGAAAAGATTTGACATAGAGAGAAAAGATTCGACATAGAGAGACATGAACATTCGACATAGAGAGACAAGAAGAGTCAAATTTTTATTTATTTTTTAAGATTCTGTCGATATCTTCTTTTTTTTTTTTTCTTAGAACATTCGACAGGCACCATAAGCCTTCAATGACAGATTCGACATAGGCCGCGTACACACGATCAAATCTATCTGCTGGAAACAGTCGGCTTGACCGTCCCAGCAGACAGATTCGACCGTGTGTACGGGCGAGCCGACGGATTTGGCCACCCGACAGATTTCAAAGCATGCTTTGAAATCTGTCAGCTGGGAACCCGTCCGCCCAACATGTCTGCTGGTTAGTACGCTAACCAGCAGACATGTCTTCTCGCACACGCGCCGAATGGTTTCGATGCATGCGCGGAAGTGTTTTACTTCCCGGTGCGGTGACGTGGGGGCGTCAACGTCACCGCCACGTCACCGCACCGTCTGGCGGCGGGGATTTTGGTTTGATCGTGTGTACACGATCAAACCAATATGTCCCCAGCAGACAGATTTGTTCAAATCGGTCAGCCCGACCGATTTGAACAAATCTGTCTGCTCGTGTGTACGCGGCCATAGAGAGACATGAAGATTCGACATTGAGAGACATGAAGATTCGACATAGAGAGACATGAAGATTCGACATAGAGAGACATGAAGAGTCAAATTTTTCTGTCGAATCTTCTTTTTTTTTTTTTTATCAGAACATTCGACAGACACCATAAGCCTTCAATGACAGATTCAACCTTAAAGCGGAGCTCCACCCTTAAAACCACTTTGTTTCATCCCATCCAGCATACTGGCGTCAGCGCCAGTATGCTGTTTTTTTTTTTTTTTTTAATGCATGTCCTTACTTTATAATAAATCATTTAATTCCGTGCGCACAGCGGTATGTCGCCGCTATAAGGCGTCACGCCTTCCGGAAACAGCCGATTAGTGTTCGGCTCTTCTCGGCGCCTACGCACAGACCCAGAAGCTGACTGCGCAGGCGCCGTATATAGCCGCGTCACGCCCTCCGAAAAAACCCGAACTAGGACCGGCTATTTACGGCGCCTGCGCAGTCAGCTCCTGGGTCTGTGCGCAGGCGCCGAGAAGAGCCGAACACTAATCGGCTGTTTCCGGAAGGCGTGATGCCTTATAGCGGCGACATACCGCGGTGCGCACAGAATTAAATGATTTATTATAAAGTAAGTACATGCATTAAAAAAAAAAAAAAAAAACAGCATACTGGCGCTGACGCCAGTATGCTGGATGGGATGAAACAAAGTGGTTTTAAGGGTGGAACTCCGCTTTAATTTGGATTTTCGGACAAATGCATTTTTTTAACGAAAAACAAAATAAATGAAAACGAATTTTGGGAGTAACTAAATAAATGTATTTTTCGGAAGAAAACGAAATTACACAACAAATTATTTCAGTGTGCACATGTCTAGTAATTTCTAACATTTGTGACGTGTTTTTTTCTGGATTTTCGGTTGATATTCTGTCTCTATCATATAAAATACACCTATGATAAAAATATAGGCCCGAATTCACATACATCGGCGCATATATATGCCGCCGTAGCGTATGTCTTTTACGCTACGCCGAAGAGGGAAGCACGGAATTCACAAAACAAATGCGCCCAACTCTGCGCTGGCGTAGCGTATATTCTTAGGCGTAAGTCAGCGTGAGTGGAAGTGGGCTGGAAGTGGGCGTGATACATTTAAATGAAGCGTGACCCCATGCAAATGATGGGCCGCGCGTCACACAAGTACTTAAAAAGAACGGTGCATGCGCCGCCCCGTGGACGTCTCCCAGTGCGCACGCTCACAATCACTTTGAAACAACTGGCTAAATTACGCCGAATCACTGCCTACGGTGTGAACGTAACCTACGCCCAGCCCGATTCATGTACTACGTAAACAACGTAAAATACGACGGCTGTGTTCCCTGGTCCATACCGTTGCATGAGTTGCGCCTCCAATATGGGAAATAACTTTACGCCGTACGTACGACTTACGCAAACCGCGTATATTATGCGCCGGGCGCAAGTACGTTTGTGAATCGCCGTATTTGCCTCATTTGCATATTTGAATCGAAAATCAATGGGAGCGCCAGATGAGTCCAGCGTAACTAGGCGCCCACGATACGCCGGCGTAGGCAAGTTACGTCGGTGGATTGAAGCCAGTTTTTAGGCGTATCTTAGTTCTGTGGGCACCGCGCACAGATACGACGGCGCCAGGGGCGGACTGACCATTGAGGAACCCGGGCACTGCCCAAGGGCCCCATCAGGGTTGCCAGGCTCATTAAAACTAGGGACAGTATGTAAAAATCTGTTTTTTTTACATCTGTCCCTGATATGTCCAAAACCTACATGCTTTTGATGTGAAAATCCAGAGATTTTAGCTGCCCCGCCTCTGTACTGCCTCCTGGCGTGGTGGCCATCTGTAAGCCCAGGGGCCCCATAATCTTCTATTGCCCGGGGGCCCCAGGAGTTGTCAGTCCGCCCCTGGACGGCGCATATTTAAACTTACGCGGCGTATCTCGAGATACGTCGGCGTAAGTGCTTTGTGAATCTGGACCTTAGACCCTTCATTTCTTTGTGAGTGAGAAAACGTACAAAACCTGCAGGGGATGGAATCATTGTACACAAGGCCTTATTAAGAGTTCATTTTTCTTGGATTCTGCATTCCCATGGAAGGAACCAAGCAAAGCTCTTGTACATATACTGTAGCCTCCTGCCCTTTGCCAGGTCCCGCTGACAGCCGCGCTCCACTCCGCCAGTCGGAGCCGCTTTTACAATACGGAAATCACTGCCTTCCGTCGTCGCGGCGTACATAAAGGAAGCGTCTTGCTGGGAGTTTTATTTCAGCAAAAAGCTAATTCCGGGCGATCGTTTTCATTTTAAGAATATTTTCTTTGGCAGATGCGGAAGCCAGACGATGGAGCCGCAACTGTTGGCTTCATTGTCGTTTAATACGGCGAGGCTGGAGTTTTCGCTGCTTCATTATCTGCTCTATGAATCTGCTTTAGCTCCGTAATAAAGAAAACACATCTGTGTCTGGGAGCCCCTTATGTTCTGCTGTTTATTATTCCGCCGACGGCGCACGTGTTGCTTGAGTTTAGTAAACGGCAGAGCCGCGCAAAGATCGAGGGCCTGCAATCTGGATGACAGAAAGCTGAACCCCAGCCTTCCCTTTGCTTACTCTGATTTCACTTCACACTGTGAGCTGCTCAATCAGATAGAGCCTGCCTAATTTCCTGGCTGGAGGACATCCAGAATCATTTAGCACATTCCTCTGCAGCCTGACTGTCCCTGGTCCGATTCTTTCATTCATTGTATTTCACTCTTGGAGGCTCAGCTTTACATGTGGGTATTACCCAACACAGATCAGCCCCTTCTACAACGTCTGATTACTGGGGGGAGAGGAGACTGAGGAAATGCTTCCTCCTGAATCAGAGGCATATCTGCTGAAATTAGCGCCTATGGTTAGCACTAAACCTGCCCCCCTGTTGAAACATTTGAAATCCATCTTTCAGATAACCTTAACAAAAAAAACAGCCAACAAAACTAGTGATATTCATCATCCCTTGTGATACCTTGGGTAGTGACATATTTTCTATGGAGAAATCTGGGGTTTATTAGACCCCTGATCCCTCCTCTGCACTCCAAAGCCAGGTAAATGCAGAACCAATACTGGAAGTGATGAAATCTTCATCACTTAAGGCCTCAATTTTCACAGAGGAGAGGGAAAATCTGATCTTCCTCCTTCTTTGTGCGCTGCCAATCCGACCAGATGGAATGGGAGAGCCTGGGACAACAGGGGAGGGTTGTGGGATAGCGCTGCCATAGTCCATTAGCAAAGGTGCTGAAAAAGAGATCTGCCTATGCTCGGGAGGAGGGAAGAAGAGACCCTTAGACCCTGGTGAGTGCCTTGCTGCCCAGCCACTCAACAGTGCCCCCTTCATATGGCGCCCATGGCACTTTCCATGGCTGCCATACCCTAGATACACCACTGTCCTGAATGCAGCAAACTGAAGACATCATCTCAGCCTACACAAAGTCTCAGACTGGAGCTAAGGAAGGTTTTTCATCATATAGACAAATTTTGGCGGGAGGGCACCCCCTCGTTCTGGGACAACGTCATATGATGGCGCCCCAGTCTCACCACGCTTACGCAGCCCCGATCCAATGACGTGGCTCTTTACCCATGTGATCGGCTGTGTCCGATCACAGCCAATCATATGTAAACACGGAAGTGCCATTTATTGTGGCTCTCCACGTCTCACTCTCTGTACAGGTCCAGTGCCATGATTATCTGTGCAGCCCCAACAGTGCCCAGCAGTGATGCCAGTCAGTGTCCATCAGCAATGCCACTTTTTGCTCATCAGTGCCACCTATCCAATGCTGCATATCATGCCCATTAATGCCACCTAACAGTGCCCATCAGTGCCAACTATCAGTGCTGCATATCAGTTCCCATCAGTGTTGCATATTAATGCCATCTCATCAGTGCCCAAGAGTGCCGCCTTATCATTGCCCATCAGTGCAGCCTCATCAATGCCCATCAGTGAAGGAGAAAAATTACTTATTTACAGAAACTAAAGACATTCTGTTTTCAAAAGTTATGGTCTTTGTTTTTTTTTTAGCAAAACATTAAAAACCAAGTGGTTGTTAAAGGGGGTTGTAAGGGTTATTTGTATTTTTTAAATAACAAACATGTCATTCTTACCTGCTCTGTGCAAAGGTTATACACAGAGCGGCCCCAATCCTCCTCTTCTGGGGTCCCTCAGCGGCACTCCTGGCTCCTCTTCTTCTCAAGTGCCCCACCAGAGACTCGCATTCCATGGGGGGTAATTGTGCTGAAGCAGTCCCGAGCCTTGCTGTTGCGTCCATTGACACAGACAGCAGGACTCGGCACAACCACCCCGAATCTGGATGGCTCCTGCTGCTATCAATCTATCCAATGAGGACCCAAGACAGCGGCTGG
This sequence comes from Rana kukunoris, assembly GCA_029574335.1. Classification (NCBI taxonomy): domain Eukaryota; kingdom Metazoa; phylum Chordata; class Amphibia; order Anura; family Ranidae; genus Rana; species Rana kukunoris. The sequence goes on along the minus strand of CM056058.1, from coordinate 142,029,954 downwards.
ATCTGCCATGCTTGTCCGCATCGATGGAGCGATCAGGTTCAGGTAAGAAAAAGGGGGGGCTTCTGCACTACTGAAGGTTTTTGCACCTAATACGCATTAGGATGAAAAACCTTAAGGGTTTACAGCCCCTTTGAATACCACTAAAATAAAGCTCTATTTGTGTGAAAATTAAAATGTCATATGGATGCAGTGTTGCATGACCGCGCATGACGCTAAATATTGGCCTGGGCAGGAAGGGAGTAAAAGTCCACGGTATTGACAGACATACTAGCCGTGGACAGTTTATGCTGTACTAATAGGCCATGTAAACCTGCAAAAATGTACACCGATGTGCTTTTGTTGTCTGTTTAATCTGAAGTTCTGCTCTTTTTTTTTTCAAATAAAAAAAATTTTCTTATGAAAAAAAAAAAAAAAAAAAGTCCACGGTATTCAAGCGTTTAAAGTCATTGTAAACAATCAGCTCGTAATACAACCCATTTAGTTTAAATAGAAATGAAAGGCAAAACATATTTGTATAGATATAAAAAAGCATTATAAATACTTGTTTTCCCTTTTTTGATAAGTGATCACATTCCCTCTGTTCTCAGCTGCATAAGAGCTGGGGGAGGAGAAGCAGCAGCAGTACACTGAGCTTCCCATTGAATGGCTGTGCAATGGGGGTGTGTCATGACATGATCATTAGAGGAGAGCACACTGAGTTTCCAGCACAGCTAGAGAACTGGCTACGATGTGCTTTCCTGCTTAGTGTGGTCAGTTTTTAATAGGAAAGCAGAGGGTCTGGCAGGAACACCAGGGGTTTCACAAAAAGGAAGCAATACAAAGAGAACAGAAGACTTTCTCATACAAGTACATGATACAGCAGACACATCAGGAATATGAAATGTTGGGGTACCAAACACTTAAAGGATAAAAGGTGAAGTTTTTTTTTTTTTTTTTTTTATGACACAGATGGCAGTACAGACAGTTCTTATTTCTCTCCAGTGACAGTCCCATATTGCCTAGACAAGAGCCATTTCTCACCTTTTTCTGTAGGTACATAGAAGGCCCCTCTGTTGGACACATCAGACCCGGACCCCTGGCACCCAGCAGGAGAGGTGCAGATCTTTCCATGCACAGGGTTCTTGTGCACCAAAGTGAAGTAAAGTTTCCTGAGAAGGATATAAAGAAAAAAGATAAAATTTGACATTGTGATAAATAATCCATTGATTGCCGCATACAAAAATTGTATTTGAAATACCCTATTGGCATGTGTTTTTTGTGCTACTCCTAACCACTTAAGACCCGGACCAATACGCTGGTAAATGACCCAAGGTGTTTTTGCGATTCGGCACTGCGTCGCTTTAACTGACAATTGCGCGGTCGTGCGACGTGGCTCCCAAACAAAATTTGCGTCCTTTTCTTCCCACAAATAGAGCTTTCTTTTGGTCGTATTTGATCACCTCTGCGATTTTTGTTTTTTGCGCTATATACAAAAATAGAGCGACATTTTTGAAAAAAAAACACTATTTTTTACTTTTTGTTAAAAAAAAAATCAAATAAACTAAATTTTAGTCAAACATTTAGGCCAAAATGTATTCAGCCACATGTCTTTAGTAAAAAAAAAAAATCGCGATAAAAAAAAAATAGCTACCTAGCGGGAACAGCGACACTAATACAGCGATCAGAAAAATGATCGCTTAGTGACGCTGGCAATAGGGAGTGAAAGGGTTAACTAGGGCGGTGATCAGGGGGTTAAAACTTTATTAAGGGGGGTGGGGGGGCTATCCTGAACCTAACACTAACTGATTTTACACTGCCTGTCACACTGACACTAAATGCAGTGATTAGATCACTGCATTCAGTGACACTGTGACAGGGGGGGTGGTGGGGCAGATCGCAAGGGGTTAAGTATGCCTATGTGAGTGTGTGTCAGTGTAATGTTGGTGCACACTTACTGTTAGGTGTTTCTCCCATCGCAGCGGTTGGAAATACCGCTGCGATGGGAGATTACATCACTTCCCCCTTCCTGTGTTTACACAGGAGGAGGAAGTGACAGGAGACTGGGAGCGCACGCATTGGCTGGGAGCGATCGCGGGGGGGCGGGTAAACGCCGACATCCGCCCGCTCGTCCCGGATCGCTCCCGGAGCCAGGGGGACCCCCGCACGCCGCGGAGGGGGTCCCGATGGGACCCCCGAACCGCACGAAGGCGGGGACGTAAATTTACGCCCTTGTGCCTGTACGAGCCATTCTGTGGCCGTATATGTGCGTGCGGGGGTCCTTAAGTGGCTAATATACATTATTATGTGACTGCCATCTGTCATTTCAAAGAAGCAAGACTGGTTGGCAGCAAATACAGAACTTCTGAACCTTCTCCTTTGTAGTCTTTACTCGTGGAGGTGGTACCAGGACCAGGCTGGAAGCTTGATTTGTGTAGAGCGGATATGCTGGTCCCAAGGGGGCAGTGTTAGCACAGCAGAGGACGGTTATTGGGCAAGTAAGTGGGTTGAAGTTACGCTAGTTAGATGCTGCCCCAGACGGGAAGGCAAGAGTTAATGCCTATATCGGTTTTTGGGTTTTGGTGGGTTATCTTTGGGTCCGACCAACTGACCTTTTTATATTAAAGAGGGAAAGTGGTCCGGAGCTAAGAGACCCCAATCCCCCCTACCCCTGAATAGAGAGGTCCAGAGTCTATAAGAAAACCTCACAAGGGAGAAGAGTGAAGAGCTGCAGATCGGATGAGCAGAGGAATGTTGCTTGCCACTGCCGTGACAAAAAATCATCAGGAGCTGGGATTTTTCCCTAAAGATTCCAGCACTGGGAAATGCCACTAAAAATCCGATGGGGCATACACACGGTCGGAATTTCCGATGGAAAAAGTCTGTCTGACTTTTTCCATCGGAAATTCCGATCGTGTGTATGGGGTTTAAGGCAGCTGCTTTAGGCCCCACAACCACGACAGGGCCCAGGGCAGCTTCCCCTTTTGCCATGCCTTAAAGACGGCCCGGGTATCTCATGTGTAATACAGTGATTTCATTCCAAGCGCCTATCGTAGCCCAGAAGAACCTACCCCAGGGGGTAGTCCTCTCATAAAACCCAGACTTGGCGCTCAACGAGTTAATGGAAAAAACATGGAGGAAAGGTTCATCCATGTTATCTTTATGCCTGATGTAGGGCTAAAGATAAACCTTTTCTTCATATTTTTCCATATTTCTATTACGGTTGAGCATTTCCCTCACAGCAGCCTTAGCCTGGACCCAGGGCATGGATGAAAACGGCACAGAACAAGGGTACCTCCAGGGCCGCCTTTAATATTGATTGGTCCAACAAGTTAATGGAAAAAACATGGAGGAAAGGTTTATCTTTAGCCCTACATCAGGCATAATGGTTAACATATATCTAGAGATGAAAAAAGGGAAAAAATAATTGCGCTGATCTAAATAAGTGAATGGTAAGCAGCTACAAAACAATGTGACAACAATTAAACAAGTGATAAGGAAAAATAAGTAACACTAGTGTCACCTAAAGTGATGGGAAAAAAATTGTAAACATAGTATAAAACATGGAACACAAATTAATGTGCAAATGAATGTCCATCTAAGGCAGTGGTTCTCAACCTTTCTAATTTCGTGACCCCCTGATTAAATTTCCCAAGTTGTGGGGACCCCTAACCGTAAAATTATTTTTGTAGCGTGGGTTGTCAGCACCCAAGGCAAGACAAGAAATTTGCACCCTTAACCCAAGGACATTTAGCGATCCCTGAGTCCCTTCCTCTGGTATGGTATTAAACCCCTTATGGTACATTTTAGGATGTACCAGTCTTTCTCTTTGTTCTCCTTTCTTTCCCTTTTATCTCTGGCTATCCTAATTTCTTGTTTGTATTTCCCATCCCGCCCTTTTTCTTTGTTCCTCCCCTCTTTTCCTCTCCCTTCCATGTATTCTCTGTTTATTCCTTTTCTTACTCCCTGGTGGGGGGAATGGGATGAGTGACAATGCTGGGCGGGAGTTGGGATGAGTGGCAGTGCTGGCGGGGAGTTGGGATGAGTGGCAGTGCTGGCGGGGAGTTGGAATGAGTGGCAGTGCTGGCGGGGAGTTGGGATGAGTGGCAGTGCTGGCGGGGAGTTGGAATGAGTGGCAGTGCTGGCGGGGAGTTGGGATGAGTGGCAGTGCTGGCGGGGAGTTGGGATGAGTGGCAGTGCTGGAGGGGGGGTTGATATGAGTGGCAGTGCTGGCGGGGAGTTGGGATGAGTGGCAGTGCTGGAGGGGGGGTTGATATGAGTGGCAGTGCTGGCGGGGAGTTAGTATGAGTGGCAGTGTTGGCCAACTTAGGTGCTCTTGATCAAGGTCACCGACTGATGTGAGAACTGTAGTGGGGACTTTTAAAGGCAACTATAATTACAGGTTGTTACTCACTGTGTCTCTGAATTGTTGTGTCTCGTAGCAGTGACACCTATGCCGAAATCAGCAGAAAGGGTCTCCTCCAGCGCCTCCCACTTCACATTCCTCACCAGTCAGCTGACCTCTAGTCCCTGCCCCCAAGCCATGCCGTGAACTGAATGGGCTGCTGCGGGCTTCAGGGACATATCCTCATTTGACCCCCAAGGGGGTCCGACCCCCAGGTTGAGAACCACTGATCTAAGGTTAAGATGCTGAAGAGCATGGAACCACATCAATCAACATGGACAGGACATTCTTCTCAACTGTAAGTAGAAATACTCTTACCGAACCCATGGGGGGATGGGGTTGCTGTGTTCGGTAGGGGCAGTCAGATGCTTATGTTAGGTAAACTGCCTATGTGGTTGACCATGTTGGTCATGGAGGGGCGGGTGTTTTGCCACGGCACTTTCTTTTTCAATGTTTGTATGTCTTGTTTAAAAATCTTTAATAAAAATAATAAAAAAAAAAAAAAACATGGAACCACATCAATCAACATGGACAGGACATTCTTCTCAACTGTAGGGAGTAGATGAAATACTCTTACCGAACCCAAAGGATCTGCCTGTCAGCGACAGCAGATCGTGAAAGCATGGACTTTCCAAAGAGGATCAATTCGACTTGTCCGAGGGCTGGATGATCGAACACCACACGATGGACCTGGATGTATCCCAATAGTCTCGGACTGGAACCTCTCGAAGAAGGGAGAGACCCTCCTACTTCAAGTAAATGTTGGGTGGTGAAAGAAAATAGCCCACAAGAGGATATGGGAGAATGATGGTGAAGCTAAAAACTTGGTCCAGCAGATCATACAAGGAAAAAGAAAAAATGCTCCAGATGGTGTAATAAAACCAACAAAATGCTGTACATAAAAGTGATCACAAGATATAAAAAAGAATAAAAGCAATATGGGAAATAGGCGTACCAAGCCCTACGCGTTTCGTCACAGAGGGACTTCAACTGCTGCCCCAGTTGAAGTAGGAGGGTCTCTCCCTTCTTCGCTTTTGGTCCATCCGTTGGATTGATTTTCATCGAGAGGTTCCGAGGTCCGAGACTATTGGGAAACATCCAGGTCCATCGTGTGGTGTTAGATCATCCAGCCCTCGGACAAGTCGAGTTGATCCTCTTTGGAAAGTTCACGCTTTCACGATCTGCTGTCACTGACAGGCAGATCCTTTGGGTTCGGTAAGAGTATTTCATCTACTCCTTAGGCCTCATACACACGAGGCAATAGATTTGTTCAAAACGGTCTGTCCGGCCGATTTGAACAAATCTGTCTGTTTGGATTTTGGTTTGCTCGCGTGTACACACGAGCAAACCAAAATCCCCGCCAGCAGACGGCGCGCTGACGTGTCGGTGACGTGGCGGTGACGTTGACGCCGCCACGTCACCGCACCAGGAAGTAAAACACTTCCGCGCATGCGCCGAATCCATTCGGCGCCGGTGCGAGACGACATGTCTGCTGGTAAGTGTACTAACCAGCAGACATGTCGGGCGGACGGGTTCCCACCCGATAGATTTCAAAGCATGCTTTGAAATCTGTCGGGTGGCCAAATCCGTCGGCTCGCCCGTACACACGATCGAATCTGTCTGCTGGGACGGTCTAGCAGACCGTTTCCAGCAGACAGATTTGATCGTGTGTACGCGGCCTTACAGTTGAAAAGAATGTCCTGTCCATGTTGATTGATGTGGTTCCATGCTCCTCAGCGTCTTAACCTTAGCCATTTCACATTAATTTGCGTTTTATGTTTTATACTATGTTTACTATTTTTTTCCCATCACTTTAAGTGACACTTACTGTAATGTGTGTATTATTATTAGCGCTACTTATTTTTCCTTATCATATATCTAGAGATGCATGGTGCTCCATAACAAGACAATAATCATAATCCATCTGGAAAACGTGCCTTCAGCTAAGAGCTTTTTCTGCAGCCAAAGTTTAGCTTTAATATCAGCTAACCATAGCACAAGTAAAATCTAAACAAATCTTTGAGGTAATTGAGTACATCATCTTCTTTTAATTATAAACCACTTGCAACTTTTAGCAAAAGCTCTTTATCCAGAAATGGCAATTTGATGCGAGGCGCACATTAGGCGCATATTTTACAGGAAACTCTGTTTTTTTTTTTGTTTAATGTTAATGAAAGACACAGATGTGATCGAATTCCGAGCAGGACTATCAAAATCTAAATGAACGTTTCTTCCTACTTTCTACTTTGTCATTTCTAAAGCGGCAAAGTGCCCATGAATGTTTTATCAATCCTGCATTAAATATTCCATTCAAAAGACACTCAAAGCTGGAAAAACAAGATTCCTCTCTCCGATACAGAAATGAAAAGCAAGGAGGGTAGGATGCGTCCTCCTGAACTTTGTGTTGCTCGGGCTGACCTTCTGAAATGACCCCTGTCTTTCATGCTGGTACAAGACGTAACAGTAGCAGTTCACTAAATGTCTTGTTGAGAAAATCATTGCAGGATAAATAAGTAATTCAGTATAAAATATTGAATGCAGCACAGTGACGTAAATAAAATATCTGCTTATAGAACACTGAAAAAATTTGAATAAATGTATTAAATGTCCATGTCTACTTTATTCTTTACAAAAATTGCAACCTAACCACTAAGAACCGGAAGGATTCGCCCTGTTAACCACTAATGTGGATGTAAACCCAAACTTTTTTTTTTTATGTCACAATGTACAGTATAATATTTCCTATCATCTGTGCCCAGTCTTGCCACATAGAGTTAATCCAGCTCTGAGCAAGCCTCTTTTATTGTTCAATGAAATAAAACGGACTTACAGAGAAAAACCTTAGTCCGTTCCGCCCCCTTGCTGTGAGTGACAGATTATTTACATATCTCATGCACTAGCCTGGAGACAGGCATTGTTTTTTAATTCCCACCCCCACTCCTTTTCTGAAGTCATGTGGTTACTTTTCTGGATTTTGACTGGATGTTAGTGATCACAGCAGAATTTAGTGTAAGGAATACACAGGAAAAAATGCATGTTGACAAGGGGAGTGTAAGGCCACGTACACACGACCAGACCAAACCGATGAGACTGGTCTGACGGACCATTTTCATCGGACCACCGCTAAAGTGGTCTGATGTGTGTACACATCATCAGTCCAAAATCCCATCGGGTCAGAACGCGGTGACGTAGAACACAACGACGTGCTAAAAAAACGAAGTTCAATGCTTCCAAGTATGCGTCGACTTGATTCTGAGCATGCGCGGGTTTTTGGTCCGATGCTTTTGTGTACTAACCATCGTTTTGGTCCGACTGACAGGTGTCCATCGGACAGATTTTAAAGCAAGTTTTAAAACTTTGGTCCGGAGGACAACGGTCTGATGGGCCGCACACACTATCGAATTGGTCCGATGAAACTGGTCTTCAGGCCAGTTTCATCGGACCGGTCTGATCGTGTGTACGCGGCCTAAAGGAGGGCGGGGAGTCTACTGACATCACGACTCCACCCACAGAGCTCCAGACAACAGATCTACCCACAGAATCTGCAGTTTTTCAGTTCTTATAACAGACAGAGGGGAGACATTTGACAGGTAAGGATACATGCAGGAGTCATCTATATCCTTATAGATCAGCACTGTGGAAGGAGTTTAGAAAGGATGTGAGTGGGTTTACATCCACTTTAAGGGCCAATCCTCTTTCTAAGATTTGTTGTTTACAACTTAAAAACATATTTTTTGCTAGAAAATTACTTAGAACACCCAAACATTATACTTTTTTTTCTAACACCCTAGAGAACAAAATGGCGGCCATTGCAATACTTTATGTCACTTTCGGAAAAAATACACCTTTTTGAATGAAAAAATAAGATAACAGTAAAGTTAACCCAACCTTTTTTTTATATTGTGAAAGATAATGTTACGCCGAGTAAATTGATACCCAACATGTCACGCTTCAAAATTGAGCCCGCTCGTGGGATGCCGACAAACTTTTACCCTTAAAAATCTACATAGGCGACATTTAAAAAAAATCTACAGGTTGCATGTTTTGAGTTACAGAGGAGGTCTAGGGCTAGAATTATTGCTCTCGTTCTACCAATCGTGGCGATACCTCACATGTGTGGTTTGAACAACGTTTTCATATGCTGGCGCTGCTCACGTAAGCGTTCACTTCTGCACACTAGCTCGGCGGGACGGGGTATATTTAAAAAATAAATAAAAATTCTTATTTATTTTACCTTTTGCGCGGAAGTGTTTTACTTCCTGGTGCGGTGACGTGGCGGCGTCAACGTCACCGCCACGTCACCGACACGTCAGCGCGCTCTCTGCTGGCGGGGATTTTGGTTTGCTCGTGTGTACACGCGAGCAAACCAAAATCCCAGCAGACAGATTTGTTCAAATCTGTCGGACGGACAGATTTGAACAAATCTGTCCGCTCGTGTGTATGGGGCCTTAGGCTATTATTGCAATAGTCTAAGCCAGGTACGAACTTGCAGATCAGGGAAATTGTCAAAATGTATTAAAAGTCAGCAGCTGCAGTATTTGTAGCTGCTGGCTTTGAATTATTATTTTTTTAGGAGTACGTCCGTTTTAAGCATTAAAAAAATTATCATTATTAAAATTAATCACTTTAGGCTATTAGTGCAATAGCCTAAGCCTAAGATCAGGAAAAATGTCTGTGTAAAAGAGTATTTATTTTTGGCCAGCAGATGGAGCTGTCAGCTTTTTGCACATGTTTTCCTCTGGCTCCTTGCTTCTTTGTTGTAAAAAAAATGGGGTTTGAAGAACTAATTTCAAGCTGAAATTTATTAGAGAGTAGGTTAATATAATGACTCACTCTTGAAAGGAGATAACTACTGCTGTGATGTCTCCCTAGATAGCTATCTCTTTAAGAGTCGGTTCACACTGGGGCGACTTGGGATCAGACTTGAAGTCGTCTCAAGTCGTCCCAAGTCGTGCTGTCCAGAAAAGCAATGTAAGTGAATGGGAGCGGTGTTAATACACACTACTCATGTCGCTCCGACTTCAGAAGAGGTTCCTGTACTACTTCAATCAGACTTCTAGGCGATTTGTACCCATTGATTTCAATGGAAGTCGCTTCCAAGTCTGATCACTGTTTTAATTGAAGCTACTTTCAAGCAAGATAACATACATTTCTCAGGCAAACCCCTCCCTCCCCCTCCCTCTCCCAGAGCTGATTGTTGTTTTATTGGCCACTGGAATGTCTCCTGACCTGAAAAGGACTTCAAGACGTGTTGTAAATCGCCCCAGATCGCCCTGTGGTTCATGCTCAAGTAGTGTTGAAGTTGCTTCTGAAAGTCGTGCTGGAAGTCGTGTCGCCCCAGTGTGAACCGACTCTAAGTCTGTTGTTATACATTAAATGTTAATACGAGAACAAATAATGGATAACATAAATCATATATTATGCAGAAACAGTGATGTAAGGGCCGTAGCTGGACATTTTGGATTCCAGCAGCGATTGTTGTTTTTGAACAGCATGAACCCAGGTAAGTATAACTCATTTTCCTATCTTGAGGGCATTTTAAACATTAAAAAAATACCATTATTAAAATTAATCACTTAGGCTATTATTGCAATAGCCTAAGCCAGGTAAGAACTTGCAGATCAGGAAAATTGTCTGTGTAAGGCCTCGTACACACGAGCAGACAGATTTGTTCAAATCTGTCTGTCCGACAGATTTGAACAAATCTGTCTGCTGGGATTTTGGTTTGCTCGCGTGTACACACGAGCAAACCAAAATCCCCGCCAGCAGACGGCGCGCTGACGTGTCGGTGACATGGCGGTGACGTTGACGCCGCCACGTCACCGCACCAGGAAGTAAAACACTTCCGCGCATGCGCCGAATCCATTCGGCGGCGGTGCGGGACGACATGTCTGCTGGTAAGTGTACTAACCAGCAGACATGTCGGGCGGACGGATTCCCACCCGATAGATTTCAAAGCATGCTTTGAAATCTGTCGGGTGGCCAAATCCGTCGGCTCGGCCGTACACACGATCGAATCTGTCTGCTGAAACGGTCCAGCAGACCGTTTCCAGCGGACAGATTTGATCGTGTGTACGAGGCCTAAAAGAGTATTAATTTTTGGCCAGCAGATGGAGCTGTTAGCTTTTTGCACATGTTTTCCTCTGACTCCTTTGCTTCTTTGTTGTAAAAAAAAATGTGGTTTGAAGAACTCAATTTCAAGCTGAAATTTATTAGGGAGTAGGTCAATATAATGACGGAGGCCGCGTACACACGTCCGAGAACCTTGTCGGGCTAAACCCATCGTTCCGCCCGACGAGGTTCCCGATGAGCGGTCGAAAAAGCTTGTCGAGCCAAAGTCCTCATTAAACAACAAGGAAAAAGAGAGCGTGCTCTCTTTTTTGGCTCGACGAGCTTCCCGACGGAACGCTCGTCGGAAGTGTACACACGATTGAGAACCTCGGCATAATATGTCTCCCAGCGAGCTTCTCGCTGCATTCTGCCGAGAAGCTCGGTCGTGTGTACGGGGCCTCACTCTTGAAAGGACATAACTACTGCTGTGATGTCTCCCTAGATAGCCATCTCTTCAGATCGGTTTTATGTACATGAAATGTTAATACTAGAGCAAACAATGCATAATATAAATCATATGTTATGCAGAAACACTGGTGATGTAAGGGCCGTAGCTGGAAGTGTTGGATTCCAGCAGCGATTGTAGTTCTTGACAAGGGCGGATCCAGAGTCTAGTCTCGGGAGGGGCACTGCCAGAAAATAAGGTGTTGCTTACAGAACTCAATTAGGTGTCCGATGTGTCCGCTGCAATGTTGCAGTACTGCTAAAAAATCAATGATCCACGCAATTACTAGTAAAAAATATTTAAATATGAATGCCATAAATCTATCCCATGGTTTGTAGACGATTGTCAGGGACTGCAGACGTGGTACAAGAGATGGTCAGAGACTGCAGACATGGTACAGGAGATGGTCAGAGACTGCAGACGTGGTACAAGGAAATGGTCAGAGACTGCAGACATAGTACAAGAGATGGTCAGAGACTGCAGACATGGTACAAGAGATGGTCAGAGAATGCAGATATGGTACAAGAGATGGTCAGAGACTGCAGACATGGTACAAGAGATGGTCAGAGACTGCAGACGTGGTACAAGAGATGGTCAGAGACTGCAGACGTGGTACAAGAGATGGTCAGAGACTGCAGACGTGGTACAAGAGATGGTGAGAGACTGCAGACATGGTACAGGAGATGGTGAGAGACTGCAGACGTGGTACAAGGGATTGTCAGAGACTGCAGGCATGGTACAAGGGATGGTCAGAGACTGCAGACGTAGTAGAGGAGATGGTGAGAGACTGCAGACGTGGTACAAGGGATTGTCAGAGACTGCAGGCATGGTACAAGGGATGGTCAGAGACTGCAGACGTAGTAGAGGAGATGGTCAGAGACTGCAGACGTGGTACAAGGAGATGGTCAGAGACTGCAGACATGGTACAGGAGATGGTCAGAGACTGCAGATGTAGTACCTCCGCTTTAAGCATTAAAAAATTATCATTATTAAAATTAATCACTTAGGCTATAATTGCAATAGCCTAAGCGAGGTACGAACTTGCAGAACAGGAAAATTGTCTGTGTAAAAGAGTATTTCTTTTGGCCAGCAGATGGAGCTGTCAGCTTTTTGCACATGTTTTCCTCTGACTCCTTTGCTTCTTTGTTGTAAAAAAATGGGGTTTGAAGAACTAATTTCAAGCTGAAATTTATTAGGGAGTAGGTCAATATAATGACTCACTCTTGAAAGGAGATAACCACTGCTGTGATGTCTCCCTAGATAGCCATCTCTTCAAATCTGTTGCTGTACATTAAATGTTAATATTATGAGAACAAATAATAGATAACATAAATCATATATTATGCAGAAACAGTGATGTAAGGGCCGTAGCTGGAAGTGTTGGATTCCAGCAGCGATTGTTGTTTTTGAACAGCATGAACCCAGATGTGTATAAGTAATTTTCTCATCTTGAGGGTTGTTTTAAGCATTAAAAAAAAATTACCATTATTAAAATGAATCACTATTTGAAAATATAATCATTATGGGCAGTTTCAAAATTAGGTGTCCATATAAAGGTTTGCTGTCCATGAAAAATAATTCATTTAGACAGACAAGCCTGCCTCTTCCCCAGACAAGACCAGAATACCAAGCACGCGGATCACACGAGAGCCGGCCGCAGAGGCGCTGAGCCGAGCCGTCTATCCAGCCCTGGGAATAAGCAAGATGCAGCTTAGACAGATCACTTGAAAGAAGAGTTGCAGTGTGCTGATGGATGGAGAGGCCAAATAAACAGCCTAATTCAACATGCTGGAAATGATCAACGTGTCTGCAGGGGGAGCGGGCCTTATTGCAGATTCTCCTTCTCCTTCCCAGGGGTACATTTCAATTACAATAACCCCCCGGGGGAACATTGATTGGGACGCCACTGCATCTGTGTGGTCACACCATTCTCTACACTTTATATAATAAAATGAGTGTATTCTATAAGTGTGCTGAAACTGTATTTCCTCAAATCCAAGCAAACCAAACTTACCTTGTGTTTGATAATTACTGGTAAGCCTGTATATAACAGCAGCGGCAGTATTTGTAGCTTGCTGGTTTTTAATATATTTTTTTAGGAGTACCTCCGTTTTAAGCATTAAAAAAATTACCATTATTAAAATTAATCACTATGGGCCAGATTCTCTAAGAAATTCGCCGGCGTAGCGTAAGCCATTTACACTACGCCGCCGCATCGTACTAGAGCAAGTGCCGTATTCCCTAAGCATTTGCTCCGTAGTTTGCGTTGGCGTAGCGAAAATGGCCCAGCGTAAGCCCGCGTAATTCAAATGGGGCGGCTTGTATTTAAATTAAGCACGCCCCCGCGTCGAACGAACTGCGCATGCGCCGGCCGGGCAAAAAGCCCAGTGCGCATGCTCCAGCTCACGTCGGAAAGCGCCGTTGAAACCGACGTTAAAACGACGTGATCGTCACTACGCAATGCCGTATTCGCGAACGAGTTAGTAAAACGACGTAAGTGACGGAAAAAGCCGACGCTGACCCGACGCCATACTTAACATGGCATCCGACGGCATCCGACGGTACTTCGTAAGGTTACTCCTCATAGAAGCAGGGGTAACCTTACACGAACGAAAACGACATACGCGACGACGGGGCGGCGTAAAAGCGATCGGGAATCGGCGTAGTAGCCTCATTTGCATAGGCAAATGAGAAAACAACGTAAAGGCCACCTAGTGGCCGGAGTTGTCATTACAACTACGATCCGCAAGTGTAATGGTATTAGGCGGCGTACACACGTACGAGAACCTCAACGGGCGGAACACATCGTTCCGCCCGTCGAGGCTCTCGGCCGGCCGTCGGGAATGGCAACCAGCCATTCATCCAGGCGGGCCGTCGAGCAAATAGAGAGCCTGCTCTCTATTCGCTCAACGGGATTCCCGACGGGCGGGGCGAGCCAGGAGCGTACAAACGGCCGAGGTTCTCGCTGGAATGCAGCTCCCAGCGAGGTTCTCGCTGGTTTCTAGCGAGAACCTCGGTCGTGTGTACGCCGCCTTACACTTGTCGGATGTTCAAGCGTATCTATGCCAAAGTGATGCTAAGCATCACTCGCATAGATACGAGCCAAAAAAAACGGCGATACGACGGGGTATCTGAGATACTCCGTAGTAGCGCCGCTGAGAATCTGGCCCTTAGGCTATTATTGCAATAGCCTAAGCCAGGTAAGAACATGTAGATCAGGAAAATTGTCTGTGTAAAAGAGTATTTCTTTTTGGCCAGCAAATGGAGCCATCAGCTTTTTGCACGTTTTCCTCTGACTCCTTTGCTTCTTTGTTGTAAAAAAAATGTGGTTTGAAGAACTAGTTTCAAGCTGAAATTTATTAGGGAGTAGGTCAATATAATGACTCACTCTTGAAAGGAGATAATAATGCTCAATGACCCATCTTTGTCTGTTATTGGGCAGTGAAAGAGCATCAGAACACTAATATGGTCAACGGGGGCGGACTGACAACCCATGGGGCCCTCAGGCAATAGGAGATTATGGGAGCCCCCAGCCAATAGGAGATTATGGGGCCCCCAGGCAATAGATTATGGGGCCACACAGTACTGTATACACACACACATATACAGTATACATACACAGTATACACACACAGACACATATTATACACACACAGTATACACACACAATATACACACACAGTATACATACACAGTATACATACACACAGAATACGCATACAGACACACAGTACACACACACACACACAGAGTGGCGCGCACACTGGAGAGGCAGGGGAGCTATAATCTTGGGATTTTTAGACCAAAAGGATGTTGTTAAGGGACATTTCAGGGACAGATTTTTACATACTGTCCCTGGTTTTACTGAGGCTGGCAACCCTGATGTGGCCCCCTAGAGACATGGGGCCCTCGGGCAGTGCCAGAATGGTCAGTCCGCCCCTGATGGTCAACAGTCTGCTCTTTTCTCCTATCAGGAAGCTACCAGGAGTCTGAAATCACTGTGCTGTGCAGAACCTCATGATTGGCTCCTAGTATTACTACAATCTTTCCCAATCTTAGCACTGCTGCATAGGCAATTGCAGGAGGCTGGTATAAAAACAAACTCAAATACTTCCACTTGTTTTTTTTTTATATGTTTTTTTTAACCACTTAAGACCCAGGCCATTATGCAGCTAAAGGATAAAGGGCCTTGCCCCTTTTTGCGATTCGGCACTGCATCGCTTTAACTGACAATTGCGTGGTCGTGCGAGGTGGCTCCCAAACAAAATTGGCGTAGTTTTTTTCCCACAAATAGAGATTTTGTTTGGTGGTATTTGATCACCTCTGCGGTTTTTATTTTTTGTGCTATAAACAAAAATAGAGCGACAATTTTGAAAAAAATATATATTTTTAACTTTTTGCTATAATAAATATCCTCAAAAAAAATATAAAAATTTTTTTTTTTCCTCAGTTTAGGCCGATACGTATTCTTATACCTACAAGAGAGGGAGAGGTATTCTGCCGAGAAAACCGGTCGTGTGTACACTTTTCGCCGAGAAAACTGTCGAGGAACTCGTCGAGCCAAAAAGAGAGCATGTTCTCTATTTCCTCGATGGGCAATGGGACAATTTGCCTCGACAAGTTTTTTGACAGCCAAACAAGGAACTCGACGGGGAAAACAATGTGTTTCGCCCGTCGAGTTTCTCGGTTGTGTGTACGCGGCCTTAGTTTTTTTTTTGGGTATGAGTCTATCAGCATTACACATCTTGACTTGGCAATATTTTCCCGCTCTTCTTTGAAAAAACACTCTAAATCTTTCAGATTGTGAGTGCATCTCCTGTGCACAGCCCTCTTCAGCTCACCCCACAGATTTTCAATCGGATTCAGGTCTGGGCTCTGCTGGGCCATTACAAAACTTTAATCTTCTTCTGGTGAAGACAATCCTTTGTTGATTTGGATATATGATTTGGGTCATTGTCATGTTGAAAGATTAAGTTCCTCTTCATGTTCAGCTTTCTTGCAGAAGCCTGAAGGTTTTGTGCCAATATTGACTGGTATTTTGAACTGTTCATAATTCCCTCTACCTTTACTAAGGCCCCTGTTCCAGCTATAGAAAAAAAAGCAGCCCCAAAGCATGATGCTGCCACCACCATTCTTCACAGTGGGTATGGTGTTCATTTGGTGATGTGCGGTGTTGTTTTTGCACCAAACATATCTTTTGGAATTATGACCAAAAAGTTTAACCTTGGTTTCTTCAGACTATAACACTATCCCACATGATTTTGGAAGACTTCAAATGTGTTTTTGCTAAATTTATTTGGATGTTTTTCTTAGTAATAAAGGGCTTCCGACTTGTCACTCTACCCCATAGCCCAGATATATGAAGAATATGGGAGATTGTTGTCACAGCCCGTATTTGCCAGATATTTCTGCAGCTCCTTTAATATTGCTGATGAAGGGGGAATCTGTTTGACTTTCGAAAACACATTGGATTTTTTTTTTTGCTATTAACCAATTTTATCATTAAAAACGTTTGACTCCTGGACTTTTTTGGCACTCTCATTGGACTGTATATATGTAGATTCTCAATGCTGGGCTTTCCCCCTGTTCTGTGGAGTTGTGTTGAACAAGAACCAGTGTGCCCAGTGCCAATGCAATTAGTTGACTCATTGAAAATCTGTATCCAGCACTTGGTTTTAACTTTTGTCTAGCAATAAAAACCTGACATTGTCTCCAACCCTTCCTTGCCTAGAGTTGCACTTTAATGGACAATAGCAAAAAGTGTGGTGGTTTTTATGCAGCTACATGTGATGCGATTTCCAAGAGGTCATTTACCTGGTGTAATTCTGCTCCCTGTCAGCAGCGTAGAAGCTGAAGTCGAATTTCCACCCTCGGCGAGAGTCGCAGGCTGAGGAGGTGATCATCCACTTCTTGGGACAAACGTCACTCTGCAGCCCTATGGTGGACACACAAGCGGTCAGCTTCCTGGTGTAGTTACCGTAAGGAATCTTATACACCTAAACAATTAACGAAAACACATATTTTACAAGGTGGCACCCTCTGTTCTGCACTCCTGAGCGTTCTCTGAGTTCTCAGCCCTAACAACATAATAAGACCGGGGTAGCTAGGTTGGCGCTAAGGGTGACCATGCTTGCAGAGAGACTTACACAATCTGGATAATTGGCTTGATGATCTCAATCACTATAAAAGGTGCCTAATAAGTCAGCCTCAGGAGAGCAGCATCCCTAATAACTGATCATTTTAGATGGCTCCCCATTGTTCCCTAAAGACTAAGAAAAAATCTCCCGACAAAGAGTGGTGCCAACTAGACAGGGTTGCACATTTCTGTTCCTCAGGGACTATGATTTGCACAAACCTATAGAATTCCTGTACATATTAAATGGTGAGAGTACTGTGGTTATGGGGGTAGACTGGTAGGCTGAATCACACAATGGGGTTGATTTACTAAAACTGGAGAGCGCAAAAGTGGGTGGAGCTATGTATAGAAACCAATCAGCTTCCCATTTCTTTTCTTCTTTTTTTTTTTTTTTTAAGTTAGAAGCTGATTGGTTATCATATACAACTGCACCAGGTTTTGCTCTCTCCAAATAATCTTGTATCTTGATATCTTTTAATGTGACAACAGTGAAGAAATGACACTTTGCTACAATGTAATGTAGTGAGTGTACAGCTTGTATAACAGTGTAAATTTGCTGTCCCCTCAAAATAACTCAACACACAGCCATTAATGTCTAAACCGCTGGTAACAAAAGTGATACACCCCTAATTGAAAATAGACACTCCCCCTTGCTCGGTATTGGACGGATCGCTCCAATCCCGAGAGGGGGAGTGTTTATACATGGCGGTGCGGGCATTTACAAGTATTCAAAACGAAAGCTTGTAATGCACGTTACGCTATAATGCAGGGATTAACGGCGGTATGCGGCGGCGGCGGTATAATAGCTACAGGTATGAGGGACATACATGGCTACAATATGGGGGACATACATGGCTTGCAATATGGGGGACATACATGGCTTGCAATATGGGGGACATACATGGCTTGCATAATGGGGGACATACATGGCTTGCAATATGGGGGACATACATGGCTTGCAATATGGGGGACATACATGGCTTGCAATATGGGGGACATACATGGCTGCAATATGTGGGGGACATACATGGCTTGCAATATGTGGGGGACATACATGGCTTGCAATATGTGGGGGACATATATGGCTTGCAATATGTGGGAGACATACATGGCTGCAATATGTGGGGGACATACATGGCTTGCAATATGTGGGGGACATACATGGCTGCAATATGTGGGGAACATACATGGCTTGCAATATGTGGGGGACATACATGGCTTGCAATATGTGGGGGACATACATGGCTTGCAATATGTGGGGGACATACATGGCTTGCAATATGTGGGGGACATACATGGCTTGCAATATGTGGGGGACATACATGGCTTGCAATATGTGGGGGACATACATGGCTTGCAATATGTGGGGGACATACATGGCTGCAATATGTGGGGGACATGCATGGCTGCAATATGTGGGGGACATGCATGGCTGCAATATGTGGGGGACATGCATGGCTGCAATATGTGGGGGGACATGGCTGCATTTGGGGACACATTAAAAAAAAAGTATCGGTATTCGGTATCGGCGACTACTTGAAAAAAAGTATCGGTACTTGTACTCGGTCCTAAAAAAGTGGTATCGGGACAACCCTAATTTTTACCATTATGGGCATGAGTGGGGGCCCCTTGTCAAGTTTAGCCTAAGGCCTAACAAAGCCTAGACAACCACCGGCCAGGGTTGTGGGGAAGAGGCTCTTGTCCTTGAATTCTTTTTCCCATCATAGTCGTGAGTGGGGCCCCATGTCAAGTTTTGCCTAAGGCCTCACTAAGCCTAGACAACCACCAGCCAGGGTTGTGGGGAAGAGGCTCTTGTCCTTGAATTATTTTTCCCATCATAGGCGTGAGTGGGGCCCCATGTCAAGTTTTGCCTAAAGCCTCACAAAGCCTAGACAACCACCGGCCAGGGTTGTGGGGAAGAGGCTCTTGTCCTTGAATTCTTTTTCCCATCATAGTCGTGAGTGGGGCCCCATGTCAAGTTTTGCCTAAGGCCTCACTAAGCCTAGACAACCACCAGCCAGGGTTGTGGGGAAGAGGCTCTTGTCCTTGAATTATTTTTACCATTATGGGCATGAGTGGGGCCCCATGTCAAGTTTTGCCTAAGGCCTCACAAAGCCTAGACAACCACCGGCCAGGGTTGTGGGGAAGAGGCTCTTGTCCTTGAATTATTTTTCCCATCATAGGCGTGAGTGGGGCCTCATGTCAAGTTTTGCCTAAAGCCTCACAAAGCCTAGACAACCACCGGTCAGGGTTGTGGGGAAGAGGCTCTTGTCCTTGAATTCTTTTTCCCATCATGGGCGTGAGTGGGGCCCCATGTCAAGTTTTGCCTAGGGCCTCACAAAGCCTAGACAACCACTGGCCAGGGTTGTGGGGAAGAGGCTATTGTCCTTGAATTATTTTTCCCATCATGGGTGTGAGTGGGGCCCCATGTCAAGTTTTGCCTAAGGCCTCACAAAACCTAGACAACCACCGGCCAGAGTTGTGGGGAAGAGGCTCTTGTACTTGAATTCTTTTTCCCATCATGGGCGTGAGTGGGGCCCCATGTCAAGTTTTGCCTAAGGCCTCACAAAGCCTAGACAACCACCGGCCAGGGTTGTGGGGAAGAGGCTCTTGTCCTTGAATTATTTTTCCCCATCATGGGCGTGAGTTGGGCCCATGCCAAGTTTTGCCTAAGGCCTCACAAAGCCATAAGAGCCAAAACATCTCCAATAAGAAGACATAAAAAAGCCAACAGACTTACGGAGCTCAAAAATCTCCCCCACCTTTGTGGCTCCAATATTGTATGTAGCTAAGACTCGAAAAAGGCAAAGTCACCAAAAGTAATTATTTGGAGAATAAACCTCACAAAGTGCCCAGGAACAGCAGCCATAGAAGAGCAAGAGGGAAATTTATGAGAACTTAAAATGCTTTGGCTGTTTTATGTCTATTTGTAAGAATTACCACCGGTATTAAAGATTTTTGGACTCGTATTCCCTTGGCTCTCATTAGACTTTTCACTACCAACATTAAAAAAAAAAAAATTACAGAGGTTCTCACCTTTCCTCTCTATCCAAAATACAGCAAGTTTTGGCTATAAATACACTTTAATTTAAACATTATAGGAAATATGATGAAAATACAGCATGGATTTCTCTTCCTAAGAAAAATTATTCTGTGGACCCCCAAATCCCGCCATGTCAGGGCCCCTGAAGAACAGTAGTTGTGCAGCCCTGTTAAGGAAGTGAATGGTATCCCGAGGGTCCCATTAGAAGCAACGCTCAAGTTAAGCATGGTCAGTTTTAGCGCCTGTTCACAATATGTTAAATTGTAATATTTATTTCCTCTTAAAAAATACATTAGGCTTTTAATAAGCCGCTATGAATGTGTAGTAAAGCTTGTTAAAAAAAACATTATATTATGTTATATATCAAGTTCATAGTTATTGTTTATTATGCTTTATATTTTTTATTAAAAACAGACCGAACCTAAAAATACATTGGATTCTGTTAAAATAAAATGCAAGTAGTAATTATGTGCTCTCACCCATGGCAATGAGAATAGATCATTTAAAGGGGTTGTAAAGGTACAATTTTTTTTCCTAAATAGCTTCCTTTACCTTAGTGCAGTCCTCCTTCACTTACCTCATCCTTCCATTTTTGCTTTTAAATGTCCTTATTTCTTCTGAGAAATCCTCACTTCCTGTTCTTCTGTCTGTAACCCCACACAGTAATGCAAGGCTTTCTCCCTGAATGAATGAATGAATGAAAACTTGTATAGCGCGGCACATGCGAACTGAATCGCCTCTGGGCGCTTGTTGCTCCTGTCTCCTTTGATATCAAAAGAGAAAAGTCTTGACCTTTTTCCTGAATGCTAGGTGGTTCTCCTCCAACCGAATGCTGGTTGGTAAAGCGTTCCATAGTCTTGGACCTTGGACCGCGAATCTTCTTTCTCCTTTGGACTTGAAGTTGGCTTTCGGAACCTCGAGCAGGTACTGATTAGTGGATCGCAACACGCGATTGGGGTTATGAGCTTTTATTATTTCGCATAAATAAAGGGGGGCATTCCCATGGACACATCTATGCGTAAGACAGAGGGCTTTAAAAGCAATTCTGTCTTTAACTGGCAGCCAGTGAAGGGCTCTCAGTGAAGGTGAGATGGATTCCCAGGGTTTTTTCCCAGTCACAAGTCTGGCGGCCGTGTTCTGAACGACTTGCAGACGAGCGATTTGGTACTTGGGGAGGCCGAGGTAAAGGGCATTTGCATAATCCAGCCTGGAGTTTACAATTGCTCCCACCACGACCGCTAAATCATCTTTAGGGATGAACGGAGTGAGTCTGCGTAGTAGGCGCAGTAGATGGTGAGATCCGCTGACTACTGACCCTATTTGTGCGTCCATTGTCATAAAGGAGTCAAAAATGACCCCTAGGCTTTTGACTTTGGCGCTAGGGGTGATGAGTTTGCCCAAAATAGGCGGGGGGGTCCACGCTGTTGAAAGTTGATTCCTGCGCTTGGCGTGAAACAGGAGAAGTTCTGTTTTCGCTCCGTTGAGTTTAAGATAACTCTTTGTCATCCAGTCCTCTATCAAAGAGAGACATGTCTCTAGATTGAGGTGGTGATCCTGCCTGTTGCAGATGCGGAAATAGAGTTGTGTGTCGTCTGCGTATGAGTGATAGAGCAGTTTTCGGCTGCTGATAATCTCAAAAAGAGGACGAAGATATATGTTAAACAGCACTGGTGACAGAGGCGATCCTTGAGGGACTCCTCATGTTACTGTGCGTTTCTCAGACGTAAAAGGTCCTAACTTCACTGTTTGCGATCGGTTTTCCAGAAAAGAGGAGAACTAAGATAAATCGCCTTCTGCGACTCTGGCTACTTCAGCAAGCCGAGTCAGTAACAGTTTGTGGTCTACAGTGTCGAAAGCTGCACTTAGGTCGAACAGAACTAGAAGACAAGATTCTCCTTCGTCTGCGGCCTTGAGAACATCGTCCCATACTTTCAGCAATGCTGTTTCCGTCCCGTGTCCGGGACGGAAGCCTGATTGCAATGGGTCAAGTAGCTTGTGGGTATCTAGATGCAGTTGCAGCTGTTGTACCACTACTTTCTCCATTACCTTTGAGAGTACATTGAGGCTTGTTATGGGACGGCGGTGGAGTGGGTCCTTGGGGTCTAGGGAGGGTTTCTTCATGATGGGTTGGATTATACCCTCTTTCAACTGTGAGGGCACTATGCCCTCCAAGAAAGACTGGTTGATAAGCTGCGTGATGGGAGGAGCCAGGATGTAGGTGCATTCCTTCAGCAGTTTTATGGGGATAATGTCATTTGGCGCTGTGCCATTGTGTGGAGTGTCGTGCTCGCCCCCTCCCTTGGACTACAGGAGACTCAGGACGCCCACTAACACACAGCTCCTTTCTCTATCTGCAACGTAGAGAGCGTCCTGACTCTCCTGTAGTCCAAGGGAGGGGGCGAGCATGACACTCCACACCAGGGAGAAAACCTTGCATTACTGTGTGGAGTTACAGACAGAAGAACAGGAAGTGAGGATTTCTCAGAAGAAATAAGGACATTTAAAAGCAAAATGGAAGGATGAGGTAAGTGAAGGAGGACTGCACTAAGGTAAAGGAAGATATTTAGGGGGGAAAAAAAATTACCTTTACAACAGATTTTTCAACATTGGGCCGGATTCAGAGAGGCTTACGCCGGCGTATCTCGAGATACGCCGACGTAAGTACAAATATACGCCATTGCATCTTTGTGCCGATTCTCAAAGCGAGATACGCCGAAAAACATGGCTTCAGTCGTCCGACGTAACTTGCCTATGCCGGCGTATCGTGGGCGCATAGTTATGCTGGACGCATTCGGCGTACCCATTAAAAATATGCAAATGAGTAAGATACGCCGATTCACGAACGTAGATGCGCCAGTTACGTGGTTTGCGTAAGGGTTACGTCCGGCATAAAGATAAACCACCAAAAAGATGGCGCAGCCAATGTTAAGTATGGACGTCGGAACAGCCGTCGAATTTCACGTTGTTTACGTCGTTTTGCGTATGCCGATTCGGAATGGGACGGGGCGTAGGTTACGTTCACGTCGAAAGCATTGACTATTTGCGACATGATTTTGAGCATGCGCACTAGGATACGTCCACGGGTGGCGCATGCGCCGTTCGCTCACCACATAATTTACAGGGGGGCACGGTTAATTTTAATACAACACGCCCCCTACCTGCCTACTTTGAATTACGCGCACTTACCCCGGCACATTTACGCTACGCTGCCGTAACTTAGGACGCAAGTGCTTTGTGAATACAGCACTTGCCTCTCTAAGTTGCGGCGGCGTAGCGTAAGGAAGATACGCTACGCCTGCACAAATTTACACCGGGCTTTCTGAATCTGGCCCATTGAGTCTGCCTTTCCATTTTGCCTTGGAAGCCCCTCAAGGATCTTGTGCAAATATCAACTTGAACCGAATGTTGGTTATAATGTGAGATCAGCTGCATTCTGCAGATCATAGAAACTTTATTGCCTGATGATCAAGAAGAAGGATTTAAATAAATCCACAGGAACTATAAAACCTGTTTAACAATTCAAGTATTCTTAATTTTTTAACTTTACAATAAATCCTGACCAGTTGCTCTGAAAGTTCTGCATATGCTTTACTTTTCATAAAAAAAACTGTGTGGTCTCTGCAGCCCCCGGCCATTTGCGTGCCCTAGACAGCTGCCTCTGCTGCCTTACTGCATTCCCAGTTAGGCTGACTTGTTCTGAGGATCACCAAGATGTAATCTCTCTTCCAGCACAACAAAGCAGAGACGGAAGCCTCATAGCGCTATCTCTCCATCTGTGTTATCTGCACTGATGCAAATCTGCGGCGAGACAGAATTACGCAGATGTGAGCTGCCTAAAGAGCTCTGAAATGGGAGCGTTCTGCCAGGAAAACCTTCCTCTTCCCCAACAACGTCACATCTGCCTGTCCTAAAAGCAGTCTGGCTAATCCTTAGGTATGACGGGCTTCTCTCAAGCGTTGCTGGAAAGTCTTTAGGGTACAAAAAGGAAGCAGCGATTCTAAACAAGTGCGACAGGCGCTGCTGTAATATAAAGCTTCAGTGACGGCGAAGGAGAAGGCCGCAAGGAAACCACTGTGAGGCCCTCGTTATTTTGTTCATTCATCAGCCCTAAAAATACTGTATGCTAATCTCCAGTGACAAGAAAGACAAATACGTTACGGTGAGCCCGGTGGTGTAAATTTGTCCCACCCCAGCCGCGGTATGCCGTTCTCGTCTCAGGGTCTGATGAGGAACTTGTAGCCATTCACAGTGAACAGCTGCGGCTTCCTCATCAGACCCTGAGACATGATTCATCCAAGTGCCACATATGTGATATGGGGTCAGAGGGACATAGGATGAGGTGGCACTGGTTGGCAAGAATGAGGAGGCACTGATAAAGCTGCACTGATAGGCGGCATTGATTGGCACCGATAGGTAGCACTGATGGGCACTAATTAGCAGCACTGATGAGCACTAATTGGCAGCACTGATGGGCGCTAATTAGCAGCACTGATGGGCACTAATTAGCAGCACTGATGGGCGCTAATTAGCAGCACTGATGGGCACTAATTAGCAGCACTTCTGGGCATGGATAGACAACACCAATGGGTAATGATTGACACTGATATGCAACACTGATTGGCACTGATAGGCAGCACTGATTGGCACCGATAGGCAGCACTGGTAGGCACTGATAGACAACACTGGTGGGTAATGATTGGCACTGATATGCAGCACTGATTGGCAGCACTGATATGCAGCACTGATAGGCAGCACTGATTGGCAGCACTGACTGGCACTGATATGCAGCACTAATAGGCAGCACTGGTAGGCCCTGATAGACAACACTGATGGGTAATAATTGGCACTGATATGCAGCACTGATAGGCAGCCCTGATTGGCACCAGTGTTGTAAGTAACGGCGTTTAAATAAACGCCGTTACGTAACGATTGCCCTCCTAGGGGTAACTAGTAATCTACCTGATTACTATTACCCCATCGGCAACGCCGTTGCCATTACATTGGGGGGGCAGTTCGGACAGACTCACACTCTGTCAACTCAGGGCGGGATGGAGCTGGCCTGTGATTGGGTCACAGGCCAGCTCCGGGTCATGTGTTGACGTGTCGCCGACGTTGTGACGCTGGCGCATGCACGCGCCTGAAGTCTCCCGCCCGCAGCAGTGTAGTGTGACGGGTCGGGAGGGAGCGAGTCTGGCTCTCACCTCCTCACCGTCACCTCAGCCGCCGACATCTCCCCCGGCCGCCGCGGAGGCTCCACTCCACTCCACCACCAATGGTCCGGACTCTGGGGACACTCACTGCGCCAGCAGTGCACCGACCGTGGGCCGTGGCCCTGCACAGGTGAGGAGCCGAGGCGAGCGGCATCGAATTGGGAAGGGCTGGACAGATGAGGGGACACTATACCGATCGCTCCACATGCCCAGGCAGGCCCAGCATCATCACACTTCACCTGCCCAGGCAGCAATACTGTACAATATAGTTTCAGTGTGCAGTGTGTGTGACACTTCTGCAGTGCACACTGAATCTATATTGTACAGTATTGCTGCCTGGGCAGGTGAAGTGTGATGATGATATTATTAATTGTACACAGTATTGCATTTGCTGGGCCTGCCATATACTGTACTGTACACTATACTGTATAACTGCACTACAAAATTCCTTTACAAATATGTTATTAGTAATCACATTTTAAAATATGCATTATTTGTAAAGGAATTTTGTAGTGCAGTTATACAGTATAGTGTACAGTACAGTATATGGCAGGCCCAGCAAATGCAATACTGTGTACAATTAATAATATCATCATCACACTTCACCTGCCCAGGCAGCAATACTGTACAATATAGATTCAGTGTGCACTGCAGAAGTGTCACACACACTGCACACTGAATCTATATTGTACAGTATTGCTGCCTGGGCAGGTGGAGTGTGATGATGATATTAATAATTGTACACAGTAGGAAATGTTCTAAAATACTGTATATAGTGTTTTTATTCTTCAATCAGTTAATATAAACATCTTTGATATTAAAGATGTTATAGAACGTAATTGCATTGTAGAATATAAAAAAAAAAAATCTCAGTTACTTTTCCGAGTAACTAGTTACTTTGCCTATGAAGTAACTGAGTCACTAATTCACTTACTTTTTCGGCCAAGTAACTTGTAATTGTAACTAGTTACTTTTTTTAAAGGAAGATGAACAACACTGATTGGCACTGATAGGCAGCACTTATTGGCACTGATAGGCAGCACTGGTAGGCACTGATAGACAACACTGATGGGTAATGATTGGCACTGATATACAGCACTGATTGGCACCACTGATGGGCACTGATAGGCAGCACTGATTGGCAGCCCTGATTGGCACTGATAGGCAGCACTGATGGGCACTGTTGGGGCTGCACTGATAATTAAAACACTGATGATCAATGTGGATGTCCCCTATTACACTTGCCGGTTACCAGCTCTCTCCTCTCCTCACGTTGTGAGAGCGTGAGGAAAGGAATGCCGATATCCAACAAGTGTGTTACTGAAAAAAATTGTACATCTATATTCGGAACCTCTGTTTAAACATTTGGGGAATGTAAACCCTATTCTGCATTATATCACTATAACTTGTAATTAATCTTTGAAAGTAATTTTTTCAATTTTTTTTTTATATAATGTTATCTCTTTTATGAACTTATGAATATTATTATATAGATTTATTTTTATTTGCACTGTTCCCTTGATGATGGAGAAGTGTGTGAATCCTCCCAACACACTTTTATACTCTTTGATCATCCAATAAAATACTTTTCTGCACTGTATTACGTGCCTTTGCTGCATTTTACATATCAGGAATGAAAACCTGACAGGGGTTCTAACCAGTGTTAATTTTGGCAGCAAATTTCGATTTAGTTTTAGTTTTATGCCGCGTACACACGATCACTTTTTGTGATGTAAAAAAACGTCGTTTTATCTCACGAAACAAAACCACGTTTTTCAAACTTCATTTTAAAAAACTGCGTTGCCTACACACCATCGTTTTCTGAAAATGCTCTTGCGAAGTGCGGTGACGTACACCACGTACAACGGCACTCTGTTCCATTAAAGCTCTGTCTCATAACTTGCTTCTGAGCATGCGCAGGTTTCAAAACGTCGTTGGGAAGAATTGGGCCCCATCGTTGGGAAGAATTGGGCCCCATCGTTGGGAAGAATTGGGCCCCATCGTTGGGAAGAATTGGGCCCCATCTTGGGTGTTGTTGGGAAGAATTGGGTCCCATCTTGGGTGTTGTTGGGAAGAATTGGGCCCCATCGTTGGGAAGAATTGGGCCCCATCGTTGGGAAGAATTGGGCCCCATCGTTGGGAAGAATTGGGCCCCATCGTTGGGAAGAATTGGGCCCCATCGTTGGGAAGAATTGGGCCCCATCGTTGGGAAGAATTGGGCCCCATCGTTGGGAAGAATTGGGCCCCATCGTTGGGAAGAATTGGGCCCCATCGTTGGGAAGAATTGGGCCCCATCGTTGGGAAGAATTGGGCCCCATCGTTGGGAAGAATTGGGCCCCATCGTTGGGAAGAATTGGGCCCCATCGTTGGGAAGAATTGGGCCCCATCGTTGGGAAGAATTGGGCCCCATCGTTGGGAAGAATTGGGCCCCATCGTTGGGAAGAATTGGGCCCCATCGTTGGGAAGAATTGGGCCCCATCGTTGGGAAGAATTGGGCCCCATCGTTGGGAAGAATTGGGCCCCATCGTTGGGAAGAATTGGGCCCCATCGTTGGGAAGAATTGGGCCCCATCGTTGGGAAGAATTGGGCCCCATCGTTGGGAAGAATTGGGCCCCATCGTTGGGAAGAATTGGGCCCCATCGTTGGGAAGAATTGGGCCCCATCGTTGGGAAGAATTGGGCCCCATCGTTGGGAAGAATTGGGCCCCATCGTTGGGAAGAATTGGGCCCCATCGTTGGGAAGAATTGGGCCCCATCGTTGGGAAGAATTGGGCCCCATCGTTGGGAAGAATTGGGCCCCATCGTTGGGAAGAATTGGGCCCCATCGTTGGGAGTTGTTGGGAAGAATTGGGCCCCATCGTTGGGAGTTGTTGGGAAGAATTGGGCCCCATCGTTGGGAGTTGTTGGGAAGAATTGGGCCCCATCGTTGGGAGTTGTTGGGAAGAATTGGGCCCTATCTTGGGTGTTGGGAAGAATTGGGTCCCATCTTGGGTGTTGTTGGGAAGAATTGGGCCCCATCGTTGGGAGTTGTTGGGAAGAATTGGGCCCTATCTTGGGTGTTGTTGGGAAGAATTGGGTCCCATCTTGGGTGTTGTTGGGAAGAATTGGGCGCCATCGTTGGGAGTTGTTGGGAAGAATTGGGCCCCATTGTTGGGAGTTGTTGGGAAGAATTGGGCCCCATCTTGAGTGTTGTTGGGAGAAATTGGGCCCCATCTTCGGTATTGTTGGGAAGAATTGGGCCCTATCTTGGGTGTTGTTGGGAAGAATTGGGCCCCATTGTTGGGAGTTGTTGGGAAGAATTGGGCCCCATCTTGAGTGTTGTTGGGAAAAATTGGGCCCCATCTTCGGTGTTGTTGGGAAGAATTGGGCCCCATCGTTGGGAGTTGTTGGGAAGAATTTGGCCCCATCTTGAGTGTTGTTGGGAAGAATTGGGCCCCATCTTTGGTGTTGTTGGGAAGAATTGGGCCCCATCGTTGGGAGTTGTTGGGAAGAATTGGGCCCCATCGTTGGGAGTTGTTGGGAAGAATTGGGCCCCATCTGGGAAGAATTGGGCCCCGTCATTGGGAGAGTTTGTGCCCCTTCATTGGTGTCAGTGGGGGGAATTATGCCCCACCCACTGTTAAATATCAGTGGATGAAACAAAAGCAAGCAAAGGGCCACATCTGGCCCCAGGCCGCAGTTTGGAGACCACTGATTTATGGTATTGAGATATGAAGTCAAATTTAAATGTAGTTTTAGTCTTAGGGCCAGATTCAGGTAGATGGGAGCATCTTTGCTCTGGAGTAACGCTTCTCATTTACGTTACTCTGCCGAAAATTTAGGAGCAAGTGCTGTTATTCATGAAGCACTTGCTCCTAAAGTTGCGGCAGCGCATCGCAAATGAGCCGGCGGAATTCAAATTGGGCGGGTATGGGGCGTGTATTATTTAAACTAAGCGCGATCCCACGGCAAACGTACTGCGCATGCGTCGAGTGTCAATACATCCCAGTGCGCATGCTCCAAATTCTGTCAGTGAACGTCAATGACGTCACATCCCCATTCATGAACGTTTTACGCAAACGACGCAAATTTTTTTTTCCCCGACGCGATGACGACAGCTATACCTAACATAGGATACTCCACTAGGGGGCTGCTTTATCTTTACGTCGCGTATCGCTTACGGAAACGTCGGAAAGTCACTGCGTCGTGCCCGAAAACGATTGTGAATTTTCGATTCCCGCTGATTAACATATTTTTTCAGCGTTAATCAGCGGGAACGCCCCCGGCGCCATTTTTAAATTTAATTTGTGATACGATGGCGGAATTCAATTGCGCCGATCTTATCGGAACACCAACCCGGCGTTTCTTGTTTTCTGGTTACAGAAAACAAAAAAGCCGGCTTAAAGTGACAGTTAGGCTGGAGTATCACTGATACTCCAGCCCAACTCTACCTGAATCTGGCCCTTAGTCTTTTGTCTAAAATGGCATTGTAGTTTTAGTCCCATTTTAGTCTTTTGACTAAAAAGCCATTTTAGTTTGAATCCTCGTACACACGGGCCAGAATCTCATAGTTTTACCTGACGAGATTCTTAGCAAGAATCTCTTGCCGCTCGAGTGTACAGACGCTCCTTTCAAAAGAACCGCGGTGACGTCATCGCGTACGACGAGCATGCGCTCATCACATTCGATT
Organism: Rana kukunoris; assembly: GCA_029574335.1. Taxonomy (NCBI): domain Eukaryota; kingdom Metazoa; phylum Chordata; class Amphibia; order Anura; family Ranidae; genus Rana; species Rana kukunoris. The sequence goes on along the minus strand of CM056058.1, from coordinate 141,999,960 downwards.
GCGTCGCCACCATCTTGCTGCACCCTACCTATGCCTAGGAAGCTACCGCGCATGCGTGGGTTTCCACGGAGACAGGTAAGTATACAGACGCTCGGGTTTCTCATCAGGAAATAGGCCGACAAGAATCCTGACGTGAAAATAGAGACCAGGATATCTCTATTTTTCTCGTCAAGATTCTAGGCAGATTCTGGATAGTATTTATTTAGTTGACTAAAATGTTTTAGTTGTTTTATTTGACAGAATTAACACTGGTTCTAACCCCTCACCACTTTATCCAAAATTTCAAGAAATTGCCTTTAGTTATACTTTAACTGCTTGCCGACCAGCCGCCGCAGTTTCACGGCAGCAGGTCGGCTCTGCTGGTCGAGAGTACGTAGCTATACGTCACCTCGTCCAGCAGCCAATAGGGGCGCACGCGTGCGACCCCCCCTTGTCCCCGACTTCCGTGCATGTGGCCGGCAGGCTCGATCGCCGCCGGGCACCCGCGATTGCTCGTTACAGAGCGGGGACCTGTGTGTGTAAACACACAGCTCCCAGTCCTGTCAGAGGAGAAATGCCTGACCGTCTGTTCATACAATGTATGAACAGCGATCTGTCATTTCCCCATGTCAGTCCACCCCCCCTACAGTTAGAACACACCCAGGGAACATACTTAACCCCTTCCCCTCCCCCTAGTGTTAACCCCTTCCCTGCCAGTGGCATTTTTATAGTAATCAGTGCTTTTTTCTAGCAAAATATATATATATATACAAATGCCAGTGTCCGCCATAAGGTCTCAGTACCGAAAAAAATAAAATCGCTGATCGCCGCCATTACTAGTAAAAAAAAAATATTAATGAAAATGCCATAAAACTATCCCCTATTTTGTAAACGCTATGGGCCAGATTCAGCAACACTTGCGCTGGAGTATTTCGATATGCGCCGCGTAACTGTGAAGATGCGCCGTCGTTTCTATGTGCCCGTACCCACCAAACTAGATGCGCCCAATAACGGGCCATTTGCGACCGGCGGAACGTTCCGACGCCAGAGTATCGTCAGCGCTTAATTTCGCTTGGCGCATCAGTCGCGCCTATTGATTTCCCCTGCAAATATGCAAATTAGGGATTTTTCACAATTCACGAACGGATTAGCACCATACGCTGGCTACATGCGCCGCGCGTATCTCGTCCGTCCGGCGCAAAGTTATTTCTACAAATAGCTGCTTTATCTTTACTCCAGATGGCCACAGGTCAGCAGGAGAGCAGCTACAGCAGCGTTACCGACGGTAAGAGCTAGCTGAGCACCCCCACTTGCAGGACAACACCTCTGTCCATGCTTGTCTGTCAAATTTTACAGCCATGGAGGAAGACATCATAGGTCTCCATAGCCGAGATGACGGCTGACAGCTCCTGGCCTTTAGAGTTCAGCTTTCTCCTGTGTTTGCGGGGAACGGGAGCAGCCATCTCAGAACAAAAGTAACTTCACTGCGGGGAGGGGGAACAGGATATACTTTAGTGCCGGAATGGCGCATCTACGGGCGCATTTAAACGCCCAATGGAACGCATTGCGCTGACGTTTCCCGTGAAGTGGTGCCGACGGAAGTTGTGAGCATGCGCACAAAGGGGGCGAGTGGAGCCTCACTCACTGCGCATGCTCCGTGGTTGATGCGCTGAACGTAAGCCTCTGCGCTGGGCTCCGCCCATCATTTACATATGATCACACCCACTTCCCCTTGCGTCGGGTTACGCCAGCGCATTATCGTTACTCTGGCGCAAGTTTACGCGCAACTGCTATGTGAATAACAGTACTTGCGCTGAACGGGTCGTCAGAGTAACGTAAATGAGAAGCGTTACTCTGGAGCAAAGATGCTCTCATCTACCTGAATCTGGCCCTATAACTTTTGCGCAAACCAATCAATAAACGCTTATTGTAATTTTTTTTTTTAGAAAAATATGTAGAAGAATACGTATCGGCCTAAACTAAACTATATATTTTTTGGGGATATTTATCATGGTAAAAAGCAGATTGGCTGGGAGCGATCCGGAGGGGGCGCACAAAAACGAACAGCCGCCCCCTCATCCCGGGTTTGCTCCCACAGCAAACCGGACTGCCGCATGTACCGGGGGGGGGGGGATCCCGATCGGACCCGCGACCCACGTCTAGGCAGGGACGTACAGGTAAGTCCATCTGCCTGTACGTGCCATTCTGCCAACGTATATGTACATGCGGCGGTTGGGAAGTGGTTAAAGCGACGCAGTGCTGAATCGCAAAAAGTGCTCTGGTCTTTGACCAGCAATATGGTCCTGGGCTTAAGTGGTTAAAGGAGTTGTAAAGAAAAATTATTTTTGCCTAAAATGAATGTCTGCAAGGTAGACAGACAGAATAGTGTAATGATTTTGTTAAAAAATCTCCGACGTTCTAGTTTCTGTTCTCTCATTCACTTCCTGGTTTGCGGCGCTCGTTCATGTAAGAACTACATTTCCCAGGATGCATTGCGGCACGCACAGTAATTCACACCTCCTTGAAGTCTCTAACATGTAGAGAGCGTCCTGACACACAGATGTAGTTCCCAGGAGGGGGGGGGGGGGGCGAGCACGTCACTGACCACTGCAGTAAAGCCTCCCATCACGGTGGTGAGTTACAATCAGACAAGCAGGAAGTGAACAGAACAAAGAAGAAATAGAGCAACTTCTGAGAAAAAACGAACAACGAGGAAGGGAAAAGAGGAATGTCTGCAGGTAAAGGATGCTTATTATAATTTTTTTTTCCTTTACAACCCCTTTAAGTTGTTTTGGGGTGTTTTTTAGGGTGGGCTTTAAATGGCTCCTGAGGGTTGCAGAAGCTGGACCGGTGCTTTTGTTAAAAAAATGATCTCTCATTAGCTTCATTATGTTTCATTTTTTTAACCACTTTACGCCCTGGCAATTGACAAAAGACGGCCACAAGGTGGCTCTCAATTGCCGGGAGGACGTCTATGGACGCCCTCCCCTCCTCCGGCCACTGGGGGGCACGCGAATGCTGAAATCTACCTGAATTCGTCTTAGAGCCAGGTAAAATACAGCGGCGTAGTGTATCTCTGATACTCTGCTCCAGGGCAATTGTATCTGAATCTGGCCCTATAACTTTTGCGCAAACCAGTCGCTTAAATGAAACTATAATAATACATTAAATAAAAAGACAAAAAAAGAGTTCTGCTTCTTTTTAAATTCATTTTATCTAAGCAGCTCATCAAACAACTTATGATTTGCCAAATTCCACTGAAATCTCTCCTCTTATATTTATTATCCAGGAAAATAATAATCAAAACTCCCCAACCACTTATTTTTCCATTTTTTTTTTGTTTTTATCGCTCTGTTTGTTCAACTGTTTGCTTTGTCGGTGACAATGGAATCAGTTTGACGAGAAAGATAAAAGTACGCAGCATTCAACAACAGAAGTTTAGAAAGATTATATTTCATTTAGAGACTACTAAATTATGCAGGAAATGATGACATCTGTCAAAAATACTAAAAACAAACCAAACAAACAAACCGGGAACCCAACTAAAAAACGTTTCTACATGAATCTTTTAGCAGTTCTAAAAGGAACGTGAAGACTGCTGTTGCTAAGCTCCCTACGAAAATATCAGGCGCCTGGCTGTGTCTGTTTTTGGTCCTTTAGAGATGATGTCTCAGAACAAGAATATTCAGTATTTCACAAAAGTAAGTACACCCCTCACCGTAGTAAATATTTTCTTCTATGTTTTCATGTGACAACACTGAAGAAATGACACTTTGCTACAATGGGCCAGATTCAGGTAGAGTTAGGCTGGAGTATCAGTGATCCGCCAGCCTAACTGTCACTTTAAGCCGGCGTTTCTGTTTTCTGTAACCAGAAAACAAGAAACGCCGGGTTGGAGTTCCGATGCGATCAGCGTAATTGAATTTCGCCATCGCATCACAACTTTAATTTAAAAATGGCGCCGGGGGCGTTCCCGCTGATTTACGCTGAAAAAATATGTTAATCAGCGGGAATCGGCAATTCACGATCGTATTCGGGCGCGACGCAGTGACTTTCCGACGTTTCCGTAAGCGATACACGGCGTAAAGATAAAGCAGCCCCCTAGTGGAGTATCCTATGTTAAGTATAGCCGTCGTCATCGCATTGAAAAAAAATAAATCGCGTCGATTGTGTAAAACGTCCATGAATGGGGATTTGACGTCATTGACGTTCACTGACAGAATTTGGAGCATGCGCACTGGGATGCATTGACACTCGACGCATGCGCAGTACGTTCGCCGCGGGATCGCGCTTATTTTAAATAATACACGCCCCGTACCTGCCCAATTTGAATTTCCGCCGGCTCATTTGCGATACGCTGCCGCAACTTTAGGAGCAAGTGCTTCATGAATAACAGCACTTGCTCCTAAAATTTCGCCAGCGTAACGTAAATGAGAAACGTTACTCCAGAGCAAAGATGCTCCCATCTACCTGAATCTGGCCCAATGTTGTGTAGTGAGTGTACAGCTTGTATAACAGTGTAAATTTGCTGTCCCCTCAAAATAACTCAACACACAGCCATTAATGTCTAAACCGCTAGCAACAAAAGTGAGTACACCCCTAAGTGAAAGTGTCCAATTTGGGCCCAATTAGCCATTTTCCCTCCCCGGTGTCATGAGACTTGTTAGTGTTACAAGGTCTCAGGTGTGAATGGGGAGCAGGTGGGTTAAATTTGGTGTTTTCGCTCTCACTCTCTCATACTGGTCACTGGAAGCTCAACATGGCACCTCATGGCAAAGAACTCTCTGAGGATCTGGAAAAAAAACTGTTGCTCTACATCAGGGGTCCTCAAACTTTTTAAACAGGGGGCCAGTTCACGGTCCCTCAGACTGTTGGGGGGCCAGACTATAGTTTGAAAAAAATATATAAACAGATACACAAATACAAAGAAATTTACAGACTCCCCAAATATTACATAGCCCCCCATCACAGAGTCCCCCCATATCACATAGTCCCCCCATATCACAGAGCCCCCCCTCATATCACAGAGTCTCCCCACATCACAGATCCCCTCATATCACATAGCCCCTCATATCACAGAGTCTCCCCCCATCACAGATCCCCTCATATCAGAGCCCCTCATATCACAGAGCCCCCCCATATCACAGAGTCGCTCACATCACAGATGCCCCCACATCACAGAGTCTTCCCACATCACAGATCCCCTCATATCACATAGTCCCCCCCCCCATATAACAGAGCCCCTCATATCACAGAGTCTCCCCCCATCACAGGTCCCCTCATATCACAGAGCCCCCCCATATCACAGAGTCCCTCACATCACAGATGCCCCCACATCACAGATCCCCTCATATCACATAGTCCCCCATATCACAAAGCCCCTTATATCACAGAGTCTCCCCCCATCACAGATCCCCTCATATCAGAGCCCCTCATATCACAGAGCCCCCCCCCCCATATCACAGAGTCTCCCCCATATCACAGATCCCCTCACATCACATAGTCCCCCCCATATCACAGATTGCCTCATATCACAGAGCCCCCCTATATCACAGAGCCCCTCATATCACATAGTCCCCCCCCCCCTCATATCACAGAGCCCCTCATATCACAGAGTAACAAAATCATTATCATCCCTATCATCGCAAGCCAAGACCCCCTCCCCCCTTCCTCACTCACCATTGTACACCAAGACCCCCCTCACAGCCTTCTCCTTACTGTGCTGTGTCACAGTCCGTCCGGCTCTGTCACGCTATGCTCACAATGTTGCTGACAGTTCTGGCGCGCTCGTGTGACAGACAGCACACTGGCTCTATCACACAAGCTAGTCTAGGAGGAGCAGGGCGGGACATTTATCATAGCACGCCCGAACTGATCTCCGTGACACAGCAAGGATCGCTGTGTAACCGGCATTGCCTGTCAGGGTCGGGCGGGCCGGTTTAGAGTCCTCCGCGGGCCGCATGTGGCCCGCAGGCCGTAGTTTGAGGACCCCTGCTCTACATAAAGATGGCCTAGGCTATAAGAAGATTGCCAAGACCCTGAAACGTTGCTGCAGCACAGTGGCCAAGACCATACAGCGGTATAACAGGACAGGTTCCACTCAGAACAGGCCTCGCCATGGTCACATGCATGAGTGTCACATGCTCAGTGCCATATGCAGAGGCTGAAGGGGTGGGGGGGTCAGCCTGTCAGTGCTCAGACCATACGCCGCACACTGCATCAAATTGGTCTGCATGGCTGTCCTCCCAGAAAATGAAGCACAAGAAAGCCCACAAACAGTTTTCTGAAGACAAGCAGACTAAGAACATGGATTACTGGAACCTGTCCTGTGGTCTGATGAGACCAAGATAAACGTATTTGGTGTCAGATGGTGTCAGGCATGTGTGGCGGCAACCAGGTGAGGAGTACTAAGACAAGTGTGTCTTGCCTACAGTCAAGCATGTTGGTGGGAGTGTCATGGTCTGGGTCTGCATGAGTGCTGCCAGCACTTGGGAGCTACAGGACCAGGAATGCCAACATGTACTGTGACATACTGAAGCAGAGCATGATCCCCTCCCTTCAGAGACTGGGCCGCAGGGCAGTATTCCAACATGATAACGACCCCAAACACCTCCAAGATGACCACTGCCTTGCTAAAGTATCTGAGGGTTAAGATGATGGACTGGCCAAGCATGTCTCCAGACCTAAACCCTATTGATCATCTGTGGGCATCCTCAAACAGAAGGTGGAGGAGCGCAAGGTCTCTAAGGCCGCGTACACATGATCGAACATGTCCGCAGACCAGTTTCAGTGGACATGTTCGATCGTGTGTAAGGCCTATCAGACCGTTTTCCAGCGGACCAAAGTTTTAAAACTTGCTTTAAAACCTGTCCGACGGAAACCTGTCCGTCGGACAGGTTCGATGGTTAGTACACGAAATCATCAGACCAAAAACCCGCGCATGCTCAGAATCAAGTCGACGCATGCTTGGAAGCATTGAACTTCGTTTTTTCATCACGTCGTTGTGTTCTACGTCACCGCGTTCTGACCCGATGGGATTTTAGTCCGATGGTGTGTACGCACATCAGACCAACAGACCACTTCAGCGTGGTCCGATGAAAACGGTCTGCCGGACAAGTTTCATCGGACATGTCTAAACGTGTGTATGCGGCCTAACATCCATCAGCTCTGTGATGTCATCATGGAGGAGGGGAAGAGACTCCAGTGACAACCTGTGAAGCTCTGGTGAACTCCATGCTCAAGAGCAGGGGTCCTCAAACTACAGCCCTCCAGCTGTTCAGGAACTACAATTCCCATCATGCTCAGTCATGTCTGTGAATGTCAGAGTTTTGCAATGCCTCATGGGATGTGTAGTTCCACAACAGCTGGAGGGCCGTAGTTTGAGGATCCCTGCTCAAGAGGGTTAAGGCAGTGCTGGAAAATAATGGTGGCCACGCAAAATATTGACACTTTGCGCCCAATTTGGACATTTTGGGCCAGATTCACAGAGCCCTTACTCCGGTCTATCTCGCGTTAGACCGGAGTACTTTCAAATTACGAGCGTCGTTTCATTAGTCTGAAGCCTCAAACCCTGAAACGACGGCTTCGGGCTTCAATCCGACTGGCTTACGTGTTTGTACGCCTATGGATCTACACTGAATGAATGAATGACTTGTATAGCGCAACGCATGCGAACTGAATCGCCTCTGGGCGCTTTTTCCAGCCAGTGTCTGCTTGGCTGGTGCAGTCATTTTTACCCCGTAGGATCTTGACACGCTAGGGACACACAGTCATACACACATATATACATGTATACTGGGCCAATTTGGACGAGATCCAATTTACCTACCCGCATGTCTTGGAGTGTTGGAGGAAACCGGAGTACCTGGAGGAAACCCACGCAGACACAGGGAGAACATGCAAACTCCAGGCAGATGGTGTCGTGGTCGGGATTCGAACCAGCGACCCTTTTGCTGCCAGGCGAAAGTGCTACTCACTGCACCACTGCCGCTGCAATCATTTTGCGGCCGCTGGGTGGAGTTCCCGTCGTTTTCCACGTCGGGGTATGCAAATGAGCTTTTTCCGACGATCCACGAAGTTACGAGCGTCATTCGCAATCTCTTACGGCATCTGTAGTCATCTTTTTGCCGCGTAAAGTTATTCCAGCTTTTATCTGGTCTATAGTTAGACGGCCCATGTTAAGTATGGCCTTCGTCCCCGCGTCGAATATCAACGTTTGTTTTTATTTTTTACGTAAGTCGTCCGGGAATAGGAATGTACGTAAACAACGCTACTCAAACAACAAATGACGTATCGACGTTAGTGCGCGCAATGCACGTCGGGAAATTTCTGAACGGAGAATGCGCAGTTCGATCGCTGCGGGGACGCGCCTAATTTAAATGCTTCACGCCCCCTAATCGCGTATTTCGATTCCGCCGCGAGAAATACACTACGCCGCCGTAACGTACGGGACAAAATCTACATGAATTCGTCGTACAGCCAGGTAAAATACAGCGGCGTAGTGTATCTCTGATACTCTGCGCCAATGTAATTGTATCTGAATCTGGCCCTTTCACTTTTGTTGCCAGCAGTTTAGACATTAATGGCTGTGTGTTGAGTTATTTTGAGGGGACAGGAAATGTACACTGTTATACAAGCTGCACACTCACTACACAACATTGTAGCAAAGTGTCATTTCTTCAGTGTTGTCACATTAAAAAGTATAGTAACATATTTACAAAACTGTGAGGGGTGTACTCACTTTTGTGAGATATTGTGTATCCAGTTGAAGACCAGACATTTTCTGGCACTTTTTGTTTACAAGTTTAAATCGGTAATTACTTGTAACCCCCAAACATTATATATATATATATTTAGCAGAGACCCTAGGGCAGTGATGGCGAACCTTGGCACCCCAGATGTTTTGGAACTACATTTCCCATGATGATCAACTACACTGCAGAGTGCAGGAGCATCATGGGAAATGTAGTTCCAAAACATCTGGGGTGCCAAAGTTCGCCATCACTGCCCTAGGGAATAAAATAATGATTGTTTGGAAAAAAATACACTTTCACGAACTTAAAAAATAAATAGAAAGAATATCACCATTTTCTGAAATCTGAATTTTAAATAGAATACATTTGAATTCAAATAAAATAGAAAAGTATAGAGTGGAGTAGAAAAAAAAATGAAAATAATAGAATAGAAAAAAACAATAGACTAAAATAGAAAAAAATTGGAAGGAATATAACCTTCTTCCCAAATTCTAATTTAGAATATAATAAATTATTTAAAATATAATAAATTTGAATAGAATAGAAAATAAAAAATTAGAATAGAATATACACAAACAGAATAGAATCGAAAAAATGAATAGAATATAATCATATTCTGGAATTCAATTTTCAAATACAATAAATATGAATTTGAGTTGAATAGAATAAATTTGAATTAGATTAGAATAGAAAAGAAAAACAGGATAGAAAAGAATAGAAAAGAAAAGCATAGAATAGAAAAGAATAGATACAAAAAAAACTGAATTGAATGGAATAGAAAGAAGATAACCATCTTCCAAAATTCGAATTTTGAAATAGAATAAATAACAGCTTTTTTTGGGAAAAAATACACTTTCATGAACTTAAAAAATAAATAGAAAGAATATAACCATTTTCTGAAATCCGAATTTCAAATAGAAAACATTTGAATTCAAATAAAAAAGAAAAGAATAGAGAAGAGTAGAAAAAAATAGAAAATAATACAATAGAATAGAAAAAAAACAATAGACTAAAATAGAAATAAAAAAGGAAAGAATATAACCTTTTATAATATAATAAATTTGAATAGAATAAAAAATAATAAATTAGAATAGAATAGAAAAAAAAGAATAGAATAGAAACTAATAGAAAGAATCTAACCATCTTCTGGAATTCAATTTTCAAATAGAATAAATATGAATTTGAGTTGAATAGAATTTTAATTCAAATAGAGTGGAAAATAACAAAATAGAATTCTCAAATTCGAATTTGGAATAGAATAAATTTGAATTAGATTCAAATAGAATAGAAAAAAAAGAGGATAGAATAGAAGCTAATAGAAAGAATATAACCCTTTTCTGGAATTCAATTTTCGAATAGAATAAATATGAATTTTAGTTAAATAGAATTTTAATCCAAATAGAATGGAAAAAATAAAATAGAATAATAAACAATAGAATAGAAAAATAATAGAAAAGAATGGAATAGAATAGAAAAAAAAACAATAGACTAGAAAAACAAGAATACATAAATTTGAATTAGATTAGAATAGAATAAAAAGAAGGATAGAATAGAATAGAAAATAAAAGCATAGAACAGAATAGAATAGAATAAAAAACAACAGAATAGAATGGAATAGAAAGAATATAACCATCTTACAAAATTCAAATTTTGAAATAGAATAAATAACAGCTTTTTTTGGAAAAAAATACACTTTCATTAACTTAAAAAATAAATAGAAAGAAATAAAACCATTTTCTGAAATCCGAATTTCAAATAGAATACATTTGAATTCTAGAAAAGAGTAGAGTAGAAAAAAAAAGAAAGTAATAGAATAGAAAAAAACAATAGACTAAAATAGAAAAAAATAGAAAAGAATATAACCTTCTTCCGAAATTCAAATTTAGAATATAATAAATTTGAATAGAATAGAAAATAATAAATTAGAATAGAATAGACACTAACAGAATAGAATAGAAAAAAAACAATAGAATAAAAAACTAATAGAAAGAATATAACCATCTTCTGGAATTCAATTTTCAGATAGAATAAATATGAATTTGAGTTGAATAGAATTTTAATTCAAATAGAATGGAAAATAATAAAATAGAATTTTAAAGTATAGAATAGAACATGAAATAATAGAAAATAATGGAATAGAATAGAAAAAAAACAATAGAATAGAAAAAAATAAGAATTCAAATTCGAATTTAGAATAGAATACATTTGAATTAGATTACAATAGAAATAGAAAAAAGGGATAGAATAGAATAGAAAATAAGAGCATAGAATAGAATAGAATAGAAAAAAACAATAGAATAGGATGGAATGGAAAGAATATAACCATCTTCCAAAATTCAAATTTTGAAATAGAATAAAATAAATTTTGAATGGAATTCAAATGGTATTCAAATGGAATCGATTAGAACTTGAATAAACAAAACAAATTCCGAAAACAAATTAAACAAATTTAACTAAACACTTTTTTGTAAATAACGAATCACAACAAAACAAATTTTTTCATTTTGCACATGTCTACTTAGGGCCAGATTCAGGTAGATGGGAGCATCTTTGCTCTGGAGTAACGTTTCTCATTTACGTTACGCTGCTGAAATTTTAGGAGAAAGTGCTGTTATTCAGGAAGCACTTGCTCCTAAAGTTGCGGCAGCGCATCGCAAATGAGCCGGCGGAATTCAAATTGGGCGGGTACGGGGCGTGTAGTATTCTAACTAAGCGCGATCCCGCGACGAACGTACTGCGCATGCGTCGAGTGTCAATGCATCCCAGTGCGCATGCTCCAAGTTCTGTCAGTGAACGTCAATGACGTCAAATCCCCATTCATGGACGTTTTACGCAAGCGACGCCATTTGTTTTTTTTCCGACGCGATGACGACGCCTATACTTAACATAGGATACTCCACTAGGGGGCTGCTTTATCTATACGCCGCGTATCGCTTCCGGAAACGTCGTAAAGTCACTGCGTCGCGCCCGAAAAAGATCGTGAATTGCCGATTCCCGCTCATTAACATCTTTTTTGAGCGTAAATCGGCGGGAACGCCCCCGGCGCCATTTTTAAGTTGAAGTAACGATGCGATGGCGAAATTCCATTGCGCCGATCGCATCGGAACTCCAACCCGGCGTTTCTTGTTTTCTGCTTACAGAAAACAAAAACGCCGGCTTAAAGTGACAGTTAGGCTGGCGGATCCATTGATCCGCCAGCCTAACTCTACCTGAATCTGGCCCATAGTTGTACTTTCCTAGGTCTGGGACTACTCTGGACTACTCCGTCCCCAACAGCGTCCAGTCACCTGGGACCCAATAGGATGGACTCCTGACCATTAAATCACAGTTCTCTCATGACCGGGAAGCCCAAGTCCCAATGGCTCTGGCGTCATGATCTCTTAAAGGGCCAGCTCCTACCAGTGGGAAATACTAGTAGTAAAAATAAATACAAATATGGACTTCACAGACTCCTCAGTGTGGAAGTACATTTTGGATCCACACCTTCCAGATAGCACAGCCCAGGCTGGTAGCGCCTGTGCCTTCTATGGCAATAAACCTGCACATTCATTGGACTACGAAAGATCAACAGCACACTAAAAACATGAACATTTGGATTTTTCACCTCTTGGATGAGACATTAGGTGTAAGACAAGCAAGCCTGGCCCACGTGGTTTTACGTTGTTGTGTGATTGGATATGGTGAGAACTCACCCTGGGAACGCACCGACACACACCAATGGATACATGACCACTGTAATGCTCTGTTTTACTGTACAGTGGAACCTCCGTTTACAAGTAACGTGGTTAACGAGCATTTCGAAAGACAAACTTTTTTTTTTTTTTTTATTCTGACTCTGTTTGCGAATGTTGCGAGCATAATTCAAGCTAATGGGGCCTGCAGTACCGAATTTAGCCTGAGGTCCGGGGTGCCGGAGCCTAGCAGAGCTGAGCCGAGCCGATCACAGCCGTTATAGAAATACTCAATTTTCAAGCCTTTCCGAGGGTTTCTAAGGTCAGCCAAGCTGTCCGAGCCTTTCTGAGTGTTCCCAAGGCTCTCTGGCGCCACCCCCCAACCTCTGGCCACACACGGTATTGCATGTCATTGAAGTCAATGTGGAACAAATTATTTTAATTTTCATTGACTTCTATGGGGAAACTCGCTTTGATATGCAAGTTCTTTGTATTACGAGCATTCTCCTGGAACGGATTATGCTTGTAATCCGAGCGTCCACGGTATTTGTTTTTTTATTACCTGTATTACATATTTGATTTATTAGCTGATTTTGGTTCATTAGCTTCCTATTGATCTTTGGGACAAGTTCAGCTTCGTGTAGCCCTGCTCCTCTTGGCCTGCCATGGAGTCTAATTCTTCCTACCACAATCCTCACAATATAATGTAAATGACAAATCTAACCAACAGAGTGAGGTTGAGAGAAAAAGTTAACCGCTCAGAGGTCCCAAGGAGCTAAAGCTGAAAGGTAGAATCAGCTATGAATAAGCACTGTATTTTGGTGTGAAACGCGTCAGCTCTTTTCTGTTTTTTGCTGTGACATCTTGATGTTGTGATCTGTTTTATTATAAAGGAACATTTTTTGGAGTGCGGCCATCCTGGTTTTTCTCAACAGAGTGAGGTTGCTTAATGTAATGCCTTGGGCAATGCTGTATCCTGGCCTAGGCCAACAAGGCCCAGGCCTAGGGCAGCACTTTGCAGGGGGGCAGCATGGAAAGAGTCCCCGCCGGCTTGCGCTAGACTGTTAGTATAGCGCCAGTCTTATGGGGAGGACTGGGCTGAGAGGCAAATTAGTCTAGCGCCCCCATAAAGCGGCCGCACTGCTTCCCGTATGTGGGCGGTCAGCATTCCGTAACTGTGGAAGGGGGGCTGCTTCTCATTTTGACTGTCCCATCATCCTGGACCACAAACCTTCCTCACTGTGCTATATGTTTTCTGCTGCACCATTGGCATAGTTATATCTTCTTAGTCCTCTCCATAAAATTATCAGAAATTTGTACTTAAAGTAGAACTATAGGCTACACTTTTTTTTCATTTTAGATAGAGTTAGGGAGGGTTATAGCCCCTGTCAGTTTATTTTTTACCATCTCTGCCCCATAGCAGAGATTTCCCTTCACTTCCTGCCCCATAGCCAAACAGGAAGTGAGAGGAAATCTATGCAAATTAAGGGAATCCAATGCCCCCCCCCCCCCAGGCCCTCAGAACTAGTGTCCCCACTAGAAAATGTCAGGGTGGGTCTTAAACAGAAAGGGGTGTGGCCTTGACAGGAAGGGGGTGGGTCATATTTAAATTAGGGGGTGCACAAGTTTAGTCAGGCCTAGGGCAGCACAAATCCTAAATACACCCCTGGCCTTGGGTGGAGCTGGAAATTGAGCGTCAGAAATCTCACTGCTGGAATCCAAATGATAAGAGACCAGCGAGTGACTTGACCCAAAAGAAATATGGACTTTGCTTGGACTGACTCTTGAGCACTGTAGTTATTGGGGAATATTGTTGGTCAGTGCATAACTCATACCTGGAAGGAGGTGACATCATCTTCACGGGACAGGGTGGACAGCCAGGGTGCTGGAGCCGTAGCGTTCAATGACAGTCTATATATTGTAGTCCGTCCTTCCCATGGACACCTTGTAATGTACACTGTTCTCTGCAGATCTGAGCAGAAAGAGAAAGAAAATTCAACTTTTACAGTCAACAAGACGGGTCTTCTTCTGGCTGCTGCCATGTTTATCAAAGGAAGAAGAACTAAGCTTTAAAGGAGTCTTTATGTCTGGAAGGTAGACAGACAGAATAGTGTAATGATTCTGTTAAAGTGGATGTAAACCCCCCAAAACATTTTTTTTTTTTTTGATGTCACAATGTAGAGTATAAGATTTCCTATCATCTGTGCCCAGTCTTGCCACACAGAGTTAATCCAGATCCGAGTAATCCTCTTTCAATGTTCAGTAAAATGAACAGCCTTCCAGATAAAAACCTGCCTAAATAAAAAGTCAGTTTTCTCTCTTCTTGCTTTGAGTGACAGGTTATTTACATATCTAGCTCAGACATGTTTATCATAACATGAGGTATAAAAAGTGAGAAATCCACCCCTCCCCCACATAACACATCCTGGTAATATACAATGAACTTTGGATCACCTCATGTTATTATAAACATAACATAACATAAGATAAAATTGTCCAAGCTAGATATGTAAATAACCTGTCACTGAAAGCAAAAACAGAGAAGCGGACTTTATAATTTGGCAAGTTTTTATCTGGAATTCTGTTAATTTGCACTGAACTTTAAAAGAGGATTACTCAGCGCTGGATTAACTCTGTGTGGCAAGACTGGGCACAGATGATAGGAAATCTTATACTCTACATTGTGACATCAACAAAAATTTTTTTTTTTGGGGGGGGTTTACATCCACTTTAAAAAACGAGTAAATACCTATTAAATTTCTTCATCTATATCACCTCCGGCGTTCTAGTTTCTGTTCTCATTCACTTCCTGGTTTGCGGCGCTCGTTCATGTAAGAAGTACATTTCCCAGTATGCATTGCGGCACACCCAGTAATTTACACCTCCTTGAAGTCTCTAACACGTAGAGAGCGTCCTGCCGCACAGATGTAGTTCCCAGGAGGGGGTGAGCACGTCACTGACCACCGCAGTAAAGCCTCCCCTCGCGGTGGTGAGTAACAATCAGAGAAGCAGGAAGTGAACAGAACAAAGAAATAAAGCAACTTCTGAGCAAAAACAAACAATGAGGAAGTGAAAAGAGGAATGTCTGCAGGTAAAGGATGCTTATTTTTAAAAATAAATAAATTCCTTTACAATCCCTTTAACATGGCAATCAGCCACTCTATACACAGAAGAAGCCACTTTGTATCAATTAGAAACACATTCTAAGCGTTTCTACCAGTATATATATTTACACTGTGTTACCAAAAGTATTGGGACGCCTGCCTTTAGGTCCCTTTCACACTTGTACGACTTTAAAGTCGCCCGATTTTACCGCGATTTCGCGGCCACGATTTCAATGAATGCCTGTGTAAGTGGCATCAAAATCGGACCAAAGTAGTGCAGGCACTACTTTGAAGTTGGCACTACTTAAAATCGTGCCAGTATGAATGGTAGTCATTGAAAATAATGGAAAATGACTTGTCATACGATTTTGCAGTCCAAAATCGTGAGACAAGTCGTATAAGTGTGAAAGGGGACTTACACACACATGAACTTTATGGTATCCCAGTCTTAGTCCGTAGGGTTCGATATTTAGTTGGCCCGCCCTTTGCAGCTATAACAGCTTCAACTCCTCTCGGAAGGCCGTCCACAAGGTTTAGGAGTGTCTATGGGAATGTTTGACCATTCTTCCAGAAGCGCATTTCTGAGGTCAAGCACTGATTCTAGTGGTACCGTCGGCCCTGCTACCACTCACATTGTACAAGCTGTGATGGCCGCACGGTGCCCCTGTTGCCCAATGGCGCCCTGTGCGGCCGCACAGCTTGCACACCCCAAAGGCCGGCCCTTTTGACCAGTACATAAAGCACAGGATAGAAGCTACTATTGCACAATGCAGCGCAGAGTTTTTCTCCTGACTCAGGCCTCCAGAGCAGTTCAAAGCTGTTTAATGTCTCACCGGGGGGGCCCTTGTAGTCCTTACCTTCATGTCCGGTGTCACTGAAGACTCCATGTGAGCTCCCCATTGACAGCGAGCCTCTCTTCTTCTTGTCCGATGAGGTCCGGATGTTGTTTTGAAGGCTGCGAGGTTTCTCTTGGAATAAACCTGCTCACAAGAGACAATAAAACAAAAAATCAAGAATTAACCCTTTGTAATACAACAGGTTTCAATTCAACTATACAGTAGACATATCCAGCACATTCATAGCCAGTTTACATTTTTCATTTAAAAGTTAGACGAAATAACACTTATCTAAACAACGCTGTTTTATATCTTAATTTTCGTCACTTTGGATCCCTGGGAGGAACAAGCCTTTCAACCAGAACCGGCTCTAGGGCCTCAGCCACAGGCCAATTACTTCAAATGAGATTAGGTGAATGAACAGAGCGAATCCTTCCAGTAGACTCCAGCACAGGTCACCGGGAGACAGTAGAGCGTACCTGTCAGCATCCCGGTCACCAGATCCCCAATTGGTTCGTTCAAGCTCTGTTGGACAACCTGCCTCCGGGTTCCCCTTAAGCCGATCCCCCAATCGCACGGCACCCAGCCTGGGATCCTCTCAATAGAACTGGGAACCCAGTAAGTCGCTGGGATCCCCTTTCGCCTCCGGTTGAGGCTCGGTAAAGCCTGTAAGCTTGGCCAGGTGGGCCACGCCGGTGGGGTCCATGGATGCGCGCACCCTGAAGGTGGATGCCGCACCTGGAACCCGGGACCCCGCGAAGATTATAGAACACATGACACCTGTCACAGATATATCCCTCCCCAGCATGCCCCGCGAGGGAAGAACTCCTCCAATTGGCTGCTGGGGAAGACTTGCTCTGCCAGAAATCCCCTCTGGCGCCAACTACCGACCAGAGATGATACCACATCCCTAGAATGCAGCCTGACCCAGTGGACCTTTCTGGAATGACAGAGGTCACAATTTAGGTAAATAATGAATGGGAGCAATGTAACTCTCCCATTCCAACTAACTTTAGCGTAGTGAGGGGGCGCTACAGTTGTATATAAAATGCACTTTTTATCTATCAAAAAGTGTTTCCCAGTGCTAAACCTTTCATCCAAATACGAAATTGCTGCATTTTATAAATTCCAGAAGTCAAAATAAAGGAATAGTAGTGGTAAAAAAAAGCACATGTGGGTTTAACCAATCTTGTTTTTTTTTTTTTTTTACAATTCTTCTTTAAGGGGGCGTGGCAAGGGGGTGTGTCCTATGCCTGCATGCTTTTACTGATAGGTGTCCCCCATTCCCATCTCAAAAAGTTGGGAGGTATGGGGATGGCAAGGAGATAAACAGGCAGGTGGCTGGCTGGGAGTTGAGCCAGGGCAGAAGAACATGAGAGCAGAGCTGAATGGGCATGCACCTGAAACTGAAGAAATATTCCCTCCGCTCCGACCAGCACATGATCATCAGAAAGGGGCACAGATAATGGAAAGAAATAGACCCCCTAAGCTAGTTTGAGCGGCGGAGCGGGGGTGTGTAATTCAGATTTTTTTTAATTAATTCTGCACTGACTGTCTTTGAAATTTTCCCAGCCCCTGTTTAAATCCAATCCGGGGGCAAAACCGAGGAGAGACTTGGTCCGGGGACAGTTCCTGGATTGAGGACAGGGGACAGTTCCTGGATTGAGGACAGGGGACAGTTCCTGGATTGAGGACAACTGGGGATGTCTGGTCACCCTACTCTAAATGAATACATGCCTAGTTCTGCCCTATCACCAGTAACCCATAACAGCCAAAACCATAAAGGCCTTCAGAAGTCTTCTCCTGTGGGCAGAGGCCGCTCTTTAATTAGGCAAATTAGGCGGTCGCCTAAGGCCTTGCACTCACAGGGGCCTCGCAGACGCCTAACCATTGCATTACCCCAGTTTTGAGGGACAGGGGACCTTAAAGCTGCTGTGCTCCAGCAGCGTTAAGAGCCCTGACTCAGAAGCGGGGCCGCCAGCATCCCTAACAACCAGTGAATATCAGTGACACCATTACTTGTGACATCAATGACCCAGCATGCCCTCAGTCGATGACGTCACAACCAGAAGAGTTCACCAGGTGACATCACTGGGTGGCCCCCACCCCTAGTTAATAAAGAGCAGGATCTGGGGGCCGCCTTGTTAAAAGGGGCTTCCAGATTTCGATAATCCCCCTGCCAGCAGACCCACACAACCACCGGCCAGGGTTGTGGGGAAGAGGCTCTTGAATTGTTTTTCCCATCATGGGTGTGAGTGGGGCCCCATGCCAAGTTTTGCCTAAGGCCTCACAAAGCCTAGAGCCACCTCTGCCTGTGGGTTTCTCGTTGGCTGCCTTGGTCAAAGCAAGAAAAGGTTCTTTACAACCAGAGTCATTGTAGTACTTCTATGGTGTAACTTGTATCCTGTCATCTGGAAGGAGGAGGCAGATTGGCAC
Source organism: Rana kukunoris (assembly GCA_029574335.1). Lineage (NCBI taxonomy): Eukaryota > Metazoa > Chordata > Amphibia > Anura > Ranidae > Rana > Rana kukunoris. The sequence goes on along the minus strand of CM056058.1, from coordinate 141,981,181 downwards.
CAAACAGACGCCAGTTAGAAATAATTTAATTTCAGCTGGTCTCCCTTGGGCTGGAACCTGCTCCCATCTTGCTTCTCTTGTTTCAAGTTTCAGGAAGAGGAGAAACAGAAATAAAATGAAGCTTTAGGCCAGGAAAGGTTTAAATAAAAGATGCAGACAGGAACTGGCAGAGAAATCTGAGATAAGACTATGGATGTCTCATCTTAGCTTCCTGGCACAAGGTGGATGAAAGATTTAGGAGTCTGCTGCTTCTTTCCCGTCCTGTCTGGGCGAGACGCACCCTGCACAAAATGAATAAGCAGAAGACAGACAGCTTGGGGAGCCTGGGCGCCAGCTTAAAGGAAAACTCTTTTTATTCTATTTAAAATTATCTCTGCAGTCACTTATAGAGGATTCAAAAGAGGGAAACTAAATTAATAAATGGAATAGTGCGTCTCTCTAAAAGGCTTGAAAAATCAAGCTTCTTTTGGGAAACAGATGCCTTCAAGCAAACCTAAATGGAAGCGAAACATGTTAACCACTCAAGGACCGCCTCCTGCACATATACGTCGGCAGAATGGCCCGGTTGGGCACAAGCACGTACAGGTACATCCTCTTTAAGTGCCCAGCCCTGGGTCGCGGGCACGGACCTGATCGCCGCTGGAGTCCCGTGATCGGTCCCCGGAGCTGAAGAACGGGGAGAGCTGTGTGTAAACACAGCTTCCCCGTTCTTCACTGTGGCGCCGTCATTGATCGCGTGTTCCCTTATATAGGGAAACACAATCAATGACATCACACCTACTGCCACACCCCCCTACAGTTAGAAATAGGGTTGTCCCGATACCACTTTTTTAGGACCGAGTACAGTACAAGTACCGATACTTTTTTTCATGTACTCGCCGTTACCGAATACCGATACTTTATTTTAAATCTGTCCCCAAATGCAGCCATTCCCCCCACAAATGCAATTATGTCCCCCCACATATATCCAGCCATGTCCCCCCATATATTGCAGCCATGTCCCCCCACATATATCCAGCCATGTCTCCCCACATATATCCAGCCATGTCCCCCCACAAGTATTCTATTCAGGCATTGGGGGCATTTACGGGAGTACAAGTACTCCCGCAAATACTCGGTATCGGTCCCGATACCGATACTGGTATCGTGACAACCCTAGTTAGAAACACATATGAGGTCACACATAACCCCTTCAGCGTTAACTCCCAAACTGCAATTGTTATTTTCACAGTAAACAATGCATTTTTAATGCATTTTTTGTTTGCTGTGAAAGTGACAATGGTCCCAAAAATGTGTCAAAATTGTCCGATGTGTCCACCATAATGTTGCAGTCACGAAAAAAATCGCTGATCGCGGCCATTAGTAGTAAAAAAAAAAGAATTAATAAAAATGCAATAAAACTATCCCCTATTTTGTAAACGCTTTAAATTTTTCGCAAACCAATCGATAAACGCTTATTGCAATTTTTTTTTTACCAAAAATAGGTAGAAGAATACGTATCGGCCTAATCCGAGGATTTTTTTGGGGGATATTTATTATAGCATTTGCATTTTTTTCAAAATTGTCGCTCTATTTTTGTTTATAGCGCAAAAAAGAAAAACCGCAGAGGTGATCGAATACCACCAAAAGAAAGCTCTATTTGTGGGGAAAAAAAAGGATGCCAATTTTGTTTGGGAGCCACGTCGCACGACCACGCATTTGTCAGTTAAAGCGACACAGTGCCGAATCGCAAAAACTGGCCTGGTCCTTTAGCTGCCTAAAGGTACGGGTCTTAAGGGGTTAAACTAACTCATAGCATAAGCTGTAATGCCTAGTACACACGATCATTTTTCCCTGTCAGGAAAACTGCCGTGTTTTCCTTTGGCCGGGAAAACCGCCCGTGTGTATGCTCGACAGGAAAACTGCAGTTTAAAAAAATGAGAACATGTTTTTCTCATTCCCCCCCCCCCCCCCCCCGCAGTTTTCGGTTTTAAACGTAAGTTTTAAAGCACGTTACCACCCCCATCCACGCCACACGTCCTCCCGCTGATGTCAGCACTGGTCCAGGTGCTGTCTTGCGTTCCACGCTGGTTGTCAAGGTGGTCGTCCGCTTCCTTATGGAAGAGAGTACTCTGATATAAGGAGAACTCTGATGGGGAACCTGAAGTAAGGGGGATTCTGATGCAAGGAGGACTCTGATGGGGATCCTGATGTAAGTTCAGCATATATTTGTAAAATAAATGATGTGGCGCTCATAATGAAAAATCCGTTTCCTTCAGGTGACGAGGTGTACGCAGCGCGGTATTTGTTCCCGTTCAATAAGTAAGGTGGCTCTGAGGATTTCTAAACTTTTTAATGTCTTTATCATTAATATTTGAAAGATCAACTTCTATAACTTCAAAAGCCTTTACTTTCATTAAGTGTGGTATATTGATAATATGCAGATCAATCTCAAGGTCCCACGAGTAGCAGCGTTAAATAGGCTTACCATAGTAGTTGGATATGAATACCGCCTGTGATATCACCCTGGGACGGGTGGATAAGGCCCCAAAGTGACCAATTATCTCACTGAAAGAACAGCCTGCTGACCCGATCAATTCGCAGCTTATTGAAAGTCTCGATGCAGCAAAAGTAAACATCAATACGTTTATTGGAAGAGATTATTCCGAGCAGAGTGCTTTTCAGGCGGCTCTATGGGTTCACCGACTTGGTGCCGTGACACGATAAAAGTGCTAATATAAAAGTGCTAATAAACCAAAGCTACTTGCAGCCCCCCCCCCCCCTCCCACCCCCAGTGCCCTGATACATGAACTGCTTCTGAATCTTCTGTATGCCTTGACGTGGAACATAGCATCAGATATATTTTCATGGTGAGTGCATGCACGGTAAGTATTGTGGCTCTGACTACATACAGTATTGTGCAAACGTTTTAGACAGGTGTAAAAAAAAAATACTGTAAATGAAGAATAGCATAGCAGGGCGGAAGTGACGTCAAAACGTCAGTTCCGCCCATGCGACTTAACCTTTTCAGGTCCGCGCTATTGACAGAATACGCCAACAGCGCGGACCTGAGGCGCCGGGGTCACGTCTTTGGACGTGATTTACTTGTAATTCCCAAAAAAATTATTTAAAACCCCCAAAAATTATATATATATATATATATATATTTTCTAACCCTAGAGAAAAAAATGGCAGTCATTGCAATACTTTTTGTCACACCGTATTTGCGCAGCGGTCTTACAAGCGCACTTTTTGGGGAAAAAATTCACTTTTGTTGAATTAAAAAAGAAGACAACAATAAATTTGGCCCAATTTTTTAGAATTATTGCTCTCGCTTTAACGATCGCGGTGATACCTCACTTGTGTGGTTTGAACACCGTTTTCATATGCGCCCGGGCGCTACTCACGTATGCGTCTGCTTCTGCGCGCGAGCTCGTCGGGACGGGGCGCTTTAAAACATTATTTTTTTTATTTTTTTTTATTTTTTTTATTTTTTTTTACACTGAAAAAAATAAATGAAAAAAATTGATCACTTTTATTCCTATTACAAGGAATGTAAACATCCCTTGTAATATAAAAAAGCATGACAGGTCCTCTTAAATATGAGATCTGGGGTCAAAAAGACCTCACATCTCATATTTAGACTTAAATGCAAAAAAAAAAAATGGAAATTTTGTCATTTGAAAAAATGACAACAAAAAAATGTGCCTTTAACCACTTGCTTACTGGGCACATAAACCCCCTTCGTGCCCAGGCGAAATTTCAGCTTCCGGCACTGCGTCGCTTTAACTGACAATTGCGCGGTCGTGCGACGTGGCACCCAAACAAAATTGGCGTCCTTTTTTTCCCCACAAATAGAGCTTTCTTTTGGTGGTATTTGATCGCCCGTGCGGTTTTTATTTTTTGCGTTATAATGAAAAAAACAGCGACAGTTTAAAAATATATATATATTTGCTATAATAAATATCCCATTTTTTTTTTTTTATATATATTTTTTTCTCAGTTAACCTCCCTGGCGGTATGATTCTTTAAGATTTTAGGTGCTAAAAGCGGTACCATTATTTGCAAGGGAATTTGGCGTTTTATACTGTAGGCTTGTAATTCTTAGGAATAACTCACTTAAATCTATTCAAACAAGAGTCTAATAGGCATCCCGGGTATGATTTTTTTTTTTTTTTTTAATTAAAAATTATAATATAATAAATAATTATAAAAAATGATCACAAATGATAATATAATTATAGTAAAAATTATTCAATAATGTAATCAAATCAAAATCACTGAAATTTGCTCAGTTGCAGAATTTTTGCTGTCATTTTTTTTTTTTTTTTTATGACGAATTTCCCCATAAATCGCTATCGCTAAATTCTGCAAGTGATTCTGATTTATTATCGCTGTTTTTTAGCTGCTCTAAAACAATTTTTGCCATAAAAGGGACACTTTTGGTTGCTATGGGCAATCTACAGTTTGCAGGGAGAAAGAAAAGTTTTTATTATACAAAATGACATGTAGTGTACAGGGCAGACCACTAGGGACATGGGGGGTGTGTATTTTTTACATACAGTACTGTAATCTATAAGATTACAGTGTACTGTATGTATAGTGTTTGTTTACTTTTTTAAATTTGGCGCCGTTCCCCCCCCTACGTCGCGACGCTCGCAGGGAAGGGAATCGGAGGTACACACAGCATCAGGCGGACATCCGCCCGCCGTGTACTGCGGGGATTCATCGCTGGATCGCAGAGAAAAGGTAAGTAAACTTTTTCTGCATCCAGCGAGGTAAGCGCGTGTGTGGCACGGGGTTACCGATATTAGCTTAAAAATCTCACCCCGTGCCACACACGTGAAGACCGCCAGGGAGGCTAGTCTGACCGGGGGAAAAAAAAAATGCACCCCGAGCGTGACTCGGGGTTACCGCTTCTGGCACTGAATGTTAACCCCGAGTCACGCTCGGGAATACCGCCAGGGAGGTTAAGGTCGATACGTATTCTTCTACGTATTTTTGTAAAAAAAAAAAAAAAAAATCACAGGGTGGCGCCCGGCGGGGAAAAACAGTCCCGACGCATCACCAAGGATCCGATGCGTGTACCCGGCGGCCGCGATGTCCGTCAGGTACACGCGATCGTCGGTGACAGAGCAGGGACGTGGAGCTCCGAGTGTAAACACAGAGCTCCATGTCCTGTCAGGGAGAGGTGACAGATGCTGTTTCCCTTGTACATAGGGAGACAGCATCAATCACCTCCCCCAGTCACCCCCCTCCCCCCACACAGTTAGAACACACCCAGGCAATACATTTAACCCCTTCCTCACCCCCTAGTGTTAACCCCTTCAATGCCAGTCACATTTATACAGTAATTAGTGCATTTTTATAGCACTGGTCGCTGTATAAATGTGAATGGCGCCAAAAATGTGTCAAAAGTGTCCGATGTGTCCGTCGCAATATCGCAGTCCCAATAAAAATCGCAGATCGCCGCCATTACTAGTAAAAAAAAAATATAAAAAAAAAATCATAATTATGTCCCCTATTTTGTAGGTGCTATAACTTTTGCGCAAAGCAGTCACTTATTGTGATTTTTTTTTTTTTTTTTTTACAAAAATACGTAGAAGAATACGTATCGGCCTTAACTGAGAAAAAAAAATAGATAAAAAAAAAAAATGGGATATTTATTATAGCAACAAGTAAAAAATATATATATATTTTTAAACTGTCGCTCTTTTTTTCATTATAAAGTAAAAAATAAAAACCGCACGGGCGATCAAATACCACCAAAAGAAAGCTCTATTTGTGGGGAAAAAAAGAACGCCAATTTTGTTTGGGTGCCACGTCGCACGACCGCGCAATTGTCAGTTAAAGTGACGCAGTGCCGGAAGCAGAAATTTCGCCTGGGCACGAAGGGGGTTTATGTGCCCAGTAAGCAAGTGGTTAAAGGCACATTTTTTTGTTGTCATTTTTTCAAATGACATTATTTCCATTTTTTTTTTTGCATTTAAGTCTAAATATGAGATGTGAGGTCTTTTTGACCCCAGATCTCATATTTAAGAGGACCTGTCATGCTTTTTTATATTACAAGGGATGTTTACATTCCTTGTAATAGGAATAAAAGTGATCAATTTTTTTCATTTATTTTTTTCAGTGTAAAAAAAAATAAAAAAAATAAAAAAAAATAAAAAAAATAATGTTTTAAAGCGCCCCGTCCCGACGAGCTCGCGCGCAGAAGCAGACGCATACGTGAGTAGCGCCCGGGCGCATATGAAAACGGTGTTCAAACCACACAAGTGAGGTATCACCGCGATCGTTAAGCGAGAGCAATAATTCTAGCCCTAGACCTCCTCTGTAACTCAAAAGATGCAACCTATAGAATTTTTTAAACGTCGCCTATCGAGATTTTTAAGGGTAAAAGTTTGACGCCATGCCACGAGCGGGCGCAATTTTTAAGCGTGACATGTTGGGTATCATTTTACTCGGCGAAACATTATCTTTCACAATATATTAAAAAAATTGGGCCAAATTTATTGTTGTCTTATTTTTTAATTCAACAAAAGTGAATTTTTTCCCAAAAAAGTGCGCTTGTAAGACCGCTGCGCAAATACGGTGTGACAAAAAGTATTGCAATGACTGCCATTTTTTTCTCTAGGGTTAGAATATATATATATATATATATATATATATATATATATATATATATATAATTTTTGGGGGTTTTAAATAATTTTCTAGCAAAAAATGTTTTTTAGTCTTGTAAACACCAAATCTGAAAAACACCCAAGGTCCTTAAGTGGTTAAATCCACAAGGTTTTTTTTTACTACTATTCCTTTAAATTGGCTCTTAAAATTTACAAATGCAACAATTTAGAATATGGATGAAAGGTTTAGCATTGTGAAAAACACTTTTTGAAAGTTAAAAAGTGGATTTTATATACAATTATATAGATCAGACCAGAATGAGGGACACATGAGGGGGGAAGAGGGACAGAGGGACATTGCTCCAAATCAGGGACATTCGGGAGCAATGTCTTATGTGTAAGTCACCCTATGTCTATTAAGGGCACAGGGTGACCGAGAACCCCGATTATTAGCCCCCTCATTGTCAGGCATCTCAGCCAATCAGGTTTACCGGATCGGGTTACCGGTAACCTGATTAGCTGAAGCGACATTGAGGGCGGGACTACTTCGAGGGATCGTGGAGGAGGATCCGAGGATGGCTGACCGAGAAAGGTAAGTGCCAGATGGGGGGCAATCTGGTGGCATTTTAAGGGCAAACTGGCGACAATTGATGGCCACAGTGGTGACAATTGATGGGCACAGTGGCGACAATGGCATGGCACAATGGCAACAATTGATGGGCACAGTGGCGACAATGGCATGGCACAGTGGCTGCGTTTGGCATGGCACAGTGGCAACAATTGATGGGCACAGTGGCGACAATGGCATGGCACAATGGCAACAATTGATGGACACAGTGGCGACAATGGCATGGCACAGTGGCTGCGTTTGGCATGGCACAGTGACGACAATTGATGGCACCCACAACTGCATTTAGCATGGCACAGTGGCGACAATTGATGGGCACAGTGGCGACAATAGCATGGCACAGTGGCAACAATTGATGGGCACAGTGGCGACAATGGCATGGCACAATGGCAACAATTGATGGACACAGTGGCGACAATGGCATGGCACAGTGGCTGCGTTTGGCATGGCACAGTGACGACAATTGATGGCACCCACAACTGCATTTAGCATGGCACAGTGGCGACAATTGATGGGCACAGTGGCGACAATAGCATGGCACAGTGGCAACAATTGATGGCACAGTGGCTGCGTTTGGCATGGCACAGTGGCAACAATTGATGGCACAGTGGCTGCGTTTGGCATGGCACAGTGGCGACACTGGCATGGCACAGTGGCGACAATTGATGGGCACAGTGGCGATAATGGCATGGCACAGTGGCTGCATTTGGCATGGCATAGTGATGACAATTGATGGCACAGTGGCTGCGTTTGGCATGGCACAGTGGCGACAATTGATGGGCACAGTGGCGACAATGGCATGGCACAGTGGCGACAATTGATGGCACAGTGGCTGTGTTTGATGGCATGGCACAGTGGCGACAATTGATGGGCACAGTGGCTGTGTTTGATGGCATGGCACAGTGGCGAAAATTTTATGGCACAGTGGCTGCGTTTGATGGGCACAGTGGTTGCGTTTGATGGGCACATTGGCTGCGTTCGGGCACAGTGCCAGCAATGGATGAGCACAGTGGCGGCAAATGATGGGCACAGTGAGGCTGCAATTGATGTTTTTTTTTTTTTCGTTTGTTTGCGCCCCCCAAAAATATTGAGCACCAGCCGCCACCAATTGTAGGGTGTCGTGGTGATACTTCCTTAGGGCGCAGGACCATGGTTCTATTCTTATTTGTACATGCAAAGTATGTCCTCAATCTTCAAGTTGAATGATGCTGGGCATCAAAGAGGTACTGAGTGGGAAAACTTTGATGATTGCCGTCTGATCTGCTTCTTTTTTTTTTGTAAGCTGGCTGGTGCCCTTATTATTTAAAGCAATGGTCAGGAGTCGAGCTTTAAAAACATTACTAATTAAATGTCACTCCTAAAAATTGTCATTTATTACATATCATGGAGCCACCAAATGGCTTTCTCGGCCATATACGCCTGACAGCTAGTCTTCAGCATTGAATCTTAACCTGCAAGAAGGTCAATCCATAGCATATATTTTATTAGAATCTGTTGTACGTTTCTTTTTTTCCATCGAAATTAAATGTCACGGCTATTTCAGTGCAGACGGATCGCGTCTCAGCTCCTCTATTGTGGTATTAAAGGGGCTAAGTGAATGTAATATTGACAGGCTCTGGAGAGATAACCTTCCCCCGGAACGGGTCAGGGAGATTGTTTGGTGAAAGGGGGAAGGTCATCTCCCAGAATGTGGTCAATTGTAAATGTAGCGTGTGTGTAATTATAATCATTGTGTTCAGTAAAAAAAAAAAATAGTTCTATTTCCTTGCTGTGGGGCCAATTCTAAAAATATGTTGTGTGGCTAAGCCGGCTCTGCCTGCCATAAAGCAGGGGTGTCCAAACTTTTTTCAAAGAGATTTGATGAAGTGAACATGCGTCAGCAGGGTAGTTTGAAGGAATTTGGGGGCCCCAAGCAAAATGGGGGCTCCCAAGCACCCCCCCCCCCGCATGCAAAGCCTACGTTAGTGCTACACAATTATTTTTTTTTCATTCTTACCCCTTCTTCTTCCCTGTAGGCTGCCGCTGTAGCGTGGCCAAGCTCCTCTTCCCCCTACCTCCTCCCCATTCCCCTATCAGATAGTGCCCGGGCTGGGCCGGGTACCATGCAGTACAGGAGATTCAGTTTCCTGTCTTCCCGGCCAGACTGACAGGAAGTGCACACGCAGAGTGTGCACTTCCTGTCAGTCCGGCCGGGAACAGGAAACCGAATCTCCTGTACTACGCACGGTACCCGGCCGGACTGACAGGACTCCAGGTGGAAGGAAGAGGAGCTTGGCCACGATACATCCTGGGAAGGTGAAGTTGGGGGCCCCAGGCCAGCTCGGGGCCCCAAGCAATTGTTTGTTTTGCCTGTCCTGTAGCGACGGGCCTGTGCGTCAGGGCCGCCCATTTTGCCTGAAATTCTTTGAACCATAAAAATTTCGGTCCACGTGTGTTCGTCCAAGAACCAATATCACTACCCAACAACAATTCTCTTGCCTTTGTGGCTATGTGTGAGTAAAGAGATTAGTATTATTTGGATATACTGTATTTATTGGCGTATAACACGCACCTTCACTTTAAGAGCAACGTTTCAGGATTTTTTATTTTATTTTAAATAAAGAACTGTGAAGCAAAATAAGGGTCAGTGCCCATCTGCAGACCCACCAGTGCCATGCAGACTCACCATTGCCAGTAATTCACCATTGCCAGGAATGCACTCACCATTGCCAGGAATGCACTCACCATTGCCAGGGATGCACGCACGAGCGCCAAATTTTACCTACAGGAGAATCTCCTGTTTACACAGTGGCCTCTTTAACCCCTTCCAAACAGGGCATTTTTACCCCCTTCCTGCCTAGACCAATTTTTAGTTTTCAGCTCTGTTGCACTTTGAATCACAATTGCGAGGTCATGCAACACTGTACCCAAATGAAATCTTTATGTCCCCCCCCCCCCACAAATAGAGCTTTCGTTTGGTGGTATTTGATCATCTCTGTGATTGAAATTTTTTGCGCTATAAACAAAAGAAGAGCGACAATTTTGAAAAAACACCATATTTTTTTACTTTTTGATTTAATAAATATCAACATTTAAAAAAAAATCCTCAGTTTAGACCGATACGTATTCTTCTACATATTTTTGGTAAAAAAACAAGAATCGCAATAAGCGTATATTGATTGGTTTGCGCAAAAGTTATAGCGTCTACAAAATAGGTGACTGTTTTATGGCATTTTTATTTTTGTACTAGTAATGGTGGCGATTTGCGATTTTTATTGTGACCGTGACATTGCGGCAGACATATCGGACACTTTTGTCACGTTTTTGGGACCATTCACATTTATACAGCGAACAATGCTATAAAACTGCGCTGATTACTGTGTAAATGTGACTGGCAGGGAAGGGGTTAACACTAGGGGGCGCTGAAGGGGTTAATATGTTTCCTGGGAGTGATTCTAACTGTAGGGGGAGGGGGACTCACAAGGGGAGGAGACCGATCTGTGTTCCTCTGTACTGGGAACACACATTGTCTCCTCACCTCTGACAGGACATGGATCTGTGTGTTTACACACACAGATCCACACTCCTGCCGTGATTGCCGCAATCGCCGCGGGCCAAGCGGACATCGCGACCGCCGGGCATGCACATCCGGTCGCAAGCTTTGCTGTGGCGTGCACGCCCCCTAGCGGCCGTGATGCAAAGGAAGTCATATGACGTCCACTCTGAGGAACAGACAGTTCCTGCCGATGGCATATTATTATGGGTCAGGAGGGAACTGGTTAATAAAGTCCCACCCCCTATGATGGACAGAAGTGTCGTCCAATTACAGCGCCGGAGACGAGACTTCCCATTACAGAGGCCGCCCGTAAACAGGAAATACTCCTGTGTATGTACGACGCTCGTCCCGCCTCCTCCCTGTCCTCCAAGGCATATACATTTTTGGGGCCCCGGCACTGGGAGATCGTCGGGGGCCACAAAAGAAATATATGTCCAAACAACCAGGCGGGCCATTGAAAACTGGAACGCGGGCGCGATTGGCCCGCGGGCCAGACTTTGGACATACCTGCCACAACCTGCATTAGTAGCACAAGCCAGGCTGCAAAGAACACGTACGCTGTAGCTTTGTGAATTTGGCTATTGTTTTGAGAGGCAAAATAATGATCAAGGAGAAAATACATTTTTAAAAGGCAGCTCTGGTTAAAATAATTAATAAGCCCACCACCACTGGCTAAATAAAAACAAAATGGAAAAGCATCTCCCACTGCAACCCAAACCTTCCCTCCAGTGTCTTCTAAGCAAGTTGAAGTCAAATGTAACATGTGGATAAAAGGAGGAGCTCTGGCTAAAACCATGAAGTCAAAATCACATTGTTGACCAATAGATGGGTTACAGCCACAACTGAAAGGATCAAAGTGTAAAATGTTACACTTTGAAGTCAAATGTAGACCCTTCAGTTTCATTTAACCCACTTTCTTTGAGCCCAGGCTGTCATGAACACACCCCTTGGGGGTGCTCCATCCTGTTGACCTGGATCCAATACTGCAGAGAATCATAACCATCTGTCCCTCATGGTGTTATGGGACTGGACAGAAGACCCCAGGAAAAAAGATACACGTATTACCAAAAGTATTGGGACACCTGCCTTTACACGCACATGACCTTAATGGCATCCCAGTCTTAGTCCGTAGGGTTCAATATTGAGTTGGCTCCGCCCTTTGCAGCTATAACAGCTTCAACTCTTCTGGGAAGGCCGTCCACAAGGTTTAGGAGTGTCTATGGGACTTGCTCCATGTCTTTATGAACTTTGCTTTGTGCACTGATTCAAATCATTTGGTGGAGGGGGGATTATGGCGTGGGGTTGTTTTTCAGTGAAGGAAATTGTTAAGGTGTCGGCCTACCAAGACATTTTATACAATTTCAAGCTCCCAAATTTGTGGGAACAGTTTGGGGATGGCCCCTTCCTGTTCCAACATAATTTGGGTTGTTAATGTCTAACCTGAAGGTGGGCTTTAACCACGTCCCACCCGCCGTATGCAGAATGGCAGCCGGGAAGTGGTTCTGTTATCCCGATTGGGCATCATATGATAACATGCCGGCACGTACCCGTGGGGGCGCACAACGCAGTGACCGCCAGTGCAGCGTGTCAGTCTGACACCCCGCATCTCCCTCTGTCAGAGGCTTCTTACTGTAATACATGATCAGCTGTGACCAATCATAGCTGATTACAGTGCCGGTAAGCGGCATTTCCCGGTTTGCGCTGACTGGGAGAGCCGATTGGCGGCTCTCCCTGTCAGAAGGGGGGGGGGGTCTGTGCTGATAATCAGCACATTGATTATCAGCACAGCCCCCTCAGATGTGCAAATAAGCTACCAATCAGTGCCCAGACATACCCAATGAAAAAGTGCCCACCGCAGTGCAAATCAGAGCCCACCACAGTGCCAATCTGTCAGTAACACATTAGTACTTCATCAGTGCTGCCCATCAGTGCCAATCAGTGCCGCCTGTCAGTGCCCATCACACCTGCCTGTCCGTGCCCATCACAGCCACCTGTCCGTGACCATCACAGCCGCCTGTCCGTGCCCATCAGTGTCGCCTGTCCATGCCCATCAGTGTCACCTATTGGTGCCCATCAGTGCTGCCTATCAGTGCCACCTGTCACTGCCAATCAGTACCACCTATCAGTGCCGTCTGTCAGTGCCCATTACACCCGCCTGTTCATGCCTATCACAGCCGCCTGTCAGTGCCCATCAGTGTCGCCTGTCAGTGCCCATCAGTGTCATCTATTGGTGCCCATCAGTGCTGCATATCAGTGCCCATCAATTCTACATATCAGTGCCTCCTCATCAGTGCCACCTCATCAGTGCCACCTCATCAGTGCCACCTCATCAGTGCCAACTCATCAGTGCCAACTCATCAGTGCCAACTCATCAGTGCCAACTCATCAGTGCCAACTCATCAGTGCCAACTCATCAGCGCACTTCAGTGCTGCCTCATTAGTGCCCGCCAGTGAAGGGGAAAACAAAACTTTATGACAAACATTTTTTTCAAAAATGTTGGTCTTTTTTAGTTTGTTTAGCAAAAATAAAAACCCCAGAGGTGAACAAATACCACCAAAAGAAATCTCTATTTGAGGGAAGAGAATGATAAAACGTTTGGGTACAGTGTTGGATGACCGCGCAATTGTCATTCAAAGTGTGACAGCGCTGAAAGCTGAAAAATTGTCCTGGGCAGTAAGGGGCGAAAGTGCCCGGTATTGAAGCGGTTAAATGCAAAAAAAGAAAAAAAGAAAAAGGAAATTGATTTGATTTCCCTTCTACACAATATTGATGTCTCTGAACTGAACATTTTAAGAAGAACATTATCACAAGAATAAAAAAAATGAAGTAAAGTAACATAAGCAATTCATATCGCACTGAGCAGCACATTACATCACCCAGCAACAGACATGATACCTCGTTATGCCATTACAGCCAATTATGTCATTAGTCACAAGTGCCACTTTAATAGTAAATGACATCTCACCACAGCAGCACATTATATCACAGAGCAATGGCACATCATAGGCTATCATGACATTACAGTAATTGATGCCTGTGAAGATTCTCCTTTATCCATGTCATGGTATAGCTCAGGGGTCCTCAAACTACGGCCCTCCAGCTGTTCAGGAACTACAATTCCCATCATGCTTAGTCATGTCTGTGAATGTCAGAGTTTTGCAATGCCTCATGGGATGTGTAGTTCCACAACAGCTGGAGGGCCGTAGTTTGAGGATCCCTGGTATAGCTGATAGTAGTAAGTCACATTCAATGAATTTGTTCTGTAGTGCTGAAAACATTTCCTTAAAGTGGTTCTAAAGGTTGAAGGTTCTTTATTTTCAGGTAAAAAAAAAAACGTGTGCAACTAACCCCGCCCCCTCACGCCCCTCCTTATACTTTCCTGAGCCGGCGATGTGCACAAGAGCAGAGGCTCTCCCAGCTCTCTCCCTCCCCATTGGCTCACAGACAGCCAACAGGAGCCATTGGCTCCTGCTGCTGTCAATCACAGCCAGTGAGGAGGGAGCGGCGGGGCTTAACTGCCCTCTGTGGACACACAGAGCGGGTTTGAGAGCAAACATGCAAGAGTGCCCCCATAGCAAGAGACTATGGGGGCACATAGCAGGGATGAGGAGCAGCAGCACCGGCAATGGACCCAAGAAGGAGGATTGGGGCTGCCCTTCACACAGGGCCACCATTAGGAATACATTGTGACATCAAAAAAAAAAAATTTTTGGGGGGTTTACATCCACTTTAATGCAGAACAAATTATTTTAGTTTCCATTGACTTCAATGGGGAAACTCGCTTTGATATGCAAGTACTTTGGATTACAAGCATTCTCCTGGAATGGATTATACTCGTAATTCCGAGGTTCCACTGTAAAGCAATTCCACTTGAATGTGACCAACTACTACTAACTATACAGTACTTGATAATAGTTTTATGTACACATTGCACTGTAAAAGCAAATGATATCAACCAGTAACATAAAATGATATCACACCATAACAACATTTATATCACCAGAGAAAACATATCACACTGTAACAGCAAATTATATCAATCACCCCCAGAACATATTTATATTACAACATCACATTACATTATATCACCAGCAAAGTGCAAGTGCGGTTTGGCAGCAGGGGGGCTCAGATCAGACCAAACTTGGAATGAAATAGGGGTCTCAATGCAAATTATAAGAGGAATATCACACAGCACTGGGAGGCTTCACCCCAAAAATATATAGAGACCACCAAGCCAAAAAAATAAAGGGACATTTGTGATTGCTTGCACCCCAAATTATGATAAAGAGAGTTTATTATTATATGTATTGTGGCAGTTCCTAATATTTCTTTTAGATTAATCCCCTCCCTTTTATCCTTGTGGCACAAGAAAACGTTGTCCTGATAAAGCGGATACTCTGCGAAACGCGTTGACTTGCAGAGCTGATTTATGTGCATTACATCTGTGATTTTTGATACCCTCCTCCCAGTAAAAATCCACCTCCCTGCTGAAATCCCCCCGATCAGCAAAAATTGTGCCCCCATCCCCCAAATGACCCCTCCCCCAAAGAAAAATCACTCCTGCTAGCACAAATCCTCTACCCCTAAAAGCTCCCCTACTAGTACACATCTTCTTCCCCCCACTTAAAAATCCCCCCCTTCCAGCACAAAATCCCCAAAAATCCTCCCTTCTAGCATGATACTTATTCCCCCACCCCCTCCCAACACAAACCCCCCTAAATTACCATTCTTGCCCCCCCCCAATGTCCCCAACTAGAACAATAATAACCCTCTGTCGCCCCACAAATTCCTCCCTCCAACACAAATCCCCCTACATTACCATTATAAGCACCCGCCACCCCCCCAAATGTCCCCAACTAGAACAATATATACCCCCTGTCGCCCCACAAATTCCTCCTTCCAACACAAATCCCCCTAATTTACCATTCTAAGCACCCCCCCCCCAATTTCCACAACTAGAACAATATATACCCCGTCACCCCCCAAGTTCCTCCCTCCAACACAAATCCCCCTAAATTACCATTCTAAGCACCCCCCCAAAAAAATCCCCAACTAGAACAATATATATCCTCTGTCCCCCCACAAATTCCTCCTTCCCACACAAATCGCCTCTCCCTAATTTCCTTGTGGTGCCCCTCCACCTCACATGATACCACAGTACCCAGGCCACCCGCTGTCCCGGCCCTGCTGGTAAGGCAGATTTAAGGCCCCTTTACTCTTTTGGCTTGCTGCGCTTGGTTCCCACCTACCTGAACAGGTGACACAGCTTATTCCTTCCGCACTTAGGTTGTTTTTAAGGTCCAGCAGTAACTGAATATTCGTGTCGGGTCTGAAGAGCACCGGAGCCCGGCTGGCCGGACGAAGACGTGCCGCAAATGATACAGAAAGGATGAGGACAAGCACAAAGAAACCTGAAAGAAATGGGAGGCAGATAGAAGGCTTATTGAATAACGTGTGCAGAGGGAGATCACCCATAGCAACCAAACATAGCTCTAGACTGATAGCGTTGCTACAACCAAAGCCGTTACTTCAATATTTAATGGATACTAGATAATTAGGAAAACTATGGGGACTGCCACGGCAAATTCTTTCCAGGTCACTTACACAAAACAAGTACAGTGGAACCTTGAAATACGAGCATTATCCGTTCCAGGAGAATGCTTGTAATCCAAAGCACTCGCATATCAAAACAAGTTTTCCCATAGAGGTCAATGGAAACTAAGATAATTTATTTCCCCATTGACTTCTATGGCATGCAATACTGCATGTGGCCAGTAGTGGGGGGTGCCGGAGAGCCTCGAAAATACTTGGGGACAGTTCGGCTGATCTTGGAAACCCTTGGAAGGGCTCAGAAACACTAGGGAACTGAGTATTTTCCGAGTGTTTCCAAATATTTCCGAGTGATTCTTAGTATTTACGAACGGCTCCGAACCAATCTGAGCGTCACCGGCGTCTCTGGCCAAATGCGGTACTGCATGCCCCATTGGAGGTCTATGCAGAACAAATTATCTTTGTTTCCATTGACTTCTATGGGGAAACCCCACTTTGATATGAGAGTGCTTTGGATTACAAGCATTCTCCTGAAATGGATTATGCTTGTAATCCAAAGTTCCACTGTATATATATATATATATATATATATATATATATATATATATATATATATATATATATATATGAATCACCCCCTCCTAAAAATGACTTGTAAACTCAATCAGATGTCGCTAATCACCTTCTCAACGCCACACAAAGCCACTTGACTTAACTGTGATTAGCTTTGGTCATTTTGATTAGCTCAGCATGAAAAGAGCTTTCCTGGAGAATTTCTAAGCTGTTGGTTCCAGCATTCTGGTTTTGGTCGTGGCATTCTTCTTGTCTGTCTATCCACCTGCAAGGTGATTGATTATGGCCATATTCTGGGTGGAGACCAAACCTGATTTATGCCAGCCAAGCCTGCCGTCTCATGCTTGTGATAGCGTTTGTAATACCTGATCAAGCTACCCGTTTGTCTGCCCTGCTCTGCTAGATGGGATTTCTTCACTGACGACCTCGGATCGGATATCAACTATTCTCTGAACACTGCCTGTCTTCGTAACATAATGTACAATCAACCAATACTCTACAGCTCAGGACAATGAGAGACCAATTTTAATTGGTCACTATAATCTCACTGGATTTCTCTTCATTGGACAAAGGCAAATAGAACGGATCATCTCACCAACGGTAATATGGCGGCCCTTGACGGTGGTCCACAGGACGCAGTGGTGCAGGATGGTGTGCAACCACCTGATGAGCTGGTCTGAACGGTCAGCCTCCATCTTCTGCTCTATGTTATCTGGCAGGACGGAGACCAGGGGGACGTCACCGAACTCCAGGGCCACTGGAGAGAGCAGACAGGGAGGTGCTTTATCGGGCTCACATTTGTAAATAATAGACAGCGCTTAAATAGAAAGAAAATGTATAAACAGCCTGTGACCTCTTACTGTCCAATATAACATCACAAATAATCATTGTATGCATGTCTTGTCAACATATTCTCTATGATATATATGTGTCTGTACAGTATGTTCATGGGCAGTGCCAATGAACATGTTCCTGTAGGGAGGGGAATGCTGCATAATAAACATGTGCACTGCCAAAAAATGTGCATGTTTTCGTTTCGTTCGTTTTTTTTTTTTTGCTTTTTTTGGAAATTCGCAAATTTTCTAATTTTCGAACTTCCGATTTTCGAATTTCTAAATTTTTAGTTTTTTTCAGATTTTAGAATTTTTGAATCTTGGAATTTCGAATTTTAGAATTTCCACTTTTCATATTTCTGATTTTCAAATTCCCAAAATGTTGCATTTCCAATTTTTGAATTTCCGATATTCTGCATTTCCTAATTTTGAATCTCGGAATTTCCAAATTTCCGAAATTTCAGTAAAACTGAAATTTGAATTTCGGAGATTTCGGAATTCCAGAAATTTAAAATTCCAGAAATTTAAAATTTCAGAAATTTAAAATTTCAGAAATTTAAAATTTCAGAAATTTAAAATTCCAGAAATTTCAAATTCCAGAAATTTCAAATTCCAGAAATTTCAAATTCTAGAAATTTCAAATTCCAGAAATTTCAAATTCCAGAAATTTCAAATTCCAGAAATTTTAAATTCCAGAAATTTTAAACTTCGGACATTTCGAGAATTCGGACATTTTGAGAATTCGGACATTTCGAGAATTCGAATATTCTAAATTTCTGAAATTCTAAATTTCTGAAATTCTAAATTTCTGAAATTCTAAATTTCTGAAATTCTAAATTTCTGAAATTCTAAATTTCTGAAATTCTTAATTTATGAAATTCTACATTTCAAAATGTCGAAAAATTTTAGGAAATTTGTAAGTTTAAAATTTAGGAAAATCAAAATTTGTAAATTCGAAATTCGTAAATTTGAAAAATGCTGAAATTTTGGAATTAACTAATTTGTCAAAATTAGTTAAAAAACAAATTCAGAACTACACTAATTGCACACGTCTAATGCATAACTTGATTTATTTACTCCGCATGAAGCATGCCTACTATATACATAGAAAAACAGGCCTACAAGTGGGGCATGTAGCTGACCAGCCTTTGGGTACTGAAATCTCTCAGGGAGCCATCACTGATTGAGCAGGGGATTCATTGACATGTGGTTTTGGTGCTGTGTTATATATATATGTATATATAAATTGACAATAATACATGGTGTTGGTTATATATAAGTGCAGAGTTAGAGGGGTCTTAGGTGAAGGACCCCATACCTACCACTGAGCTTAACCATGGCAAATGTGTGGCTCCCAGAGGGCAGCGACAAGAAAGTCTCCCCAGGGAGCTGAGGGGTGGAATCAACCAGAGACCTCCACCAGGGGCCAAACGGAGGGCGGGCATGGCATGACCCAGTTAGTATATCACTAAAAGCCAAGGCTTTATGGGGTCCTTCACCTAAGACCCCTCTAACCCTGCACTTATATATAACCAACACCATGTTTTATTGCCAATTTATATATACATATTTTTTACTTCAAGGACATTGTCACATGCATCCACCCCTGAGGAGCGAGCTGGCCTTGTGAAACGCGTTGGGTACTACAGATGCTGTTGTATAATGACCATGACCACTAGCCTGTCACTATTACCTCACATATTTTACTTACATGGCAATTGGGCACCACAGATGCCTGTGTACCATGACTGCTATGATAATTATGTATTTTTACTTGATGTATTCTTTTAATTGGCAATTGTTGATGTTATTTATGTCTCTTGTTTCAAAATCAAATAAATACTTTTACTGTATTTACTACTTATCGGGATGCTTATTGGCAAAACAGTACCCACTTCATTTAAAGTCCCAGGGCTTATTTTTGGTCTTTTAGTTCCAGTGAAGGGAACATTTAAGCTGTCAGCATACCAAGATATTTTGGACAATTTCAAGTTCCCAACTTTGTGGGAACAGTTTGGGGGACGGCCCCTTCCTGTTCCAACATGACTGCGCACCAGTGCACAAAGCAAGGTCCATAAAGACACGGATATGCAAGTTTGGAGTGGAGGAACTTGACTGGTCTGCACAGAGTTCTGACCTCAACTCAATAGAAGACCTTTGGGATGAATTAGAGAGGAGATTGTGAGACAGGCCTTCTCGTCCAACCTCAGTGCCTGACCTCACAAATGTGCTTCTGGAAGAATGGTCAAACATCCCCATAGACACTCCTAAACCTTGTGGACGGCCTTCCCAGAAGATTTCAAGCTGTTATAGCTGCAAAGGGTGGGCCAACTCACTATTGAAACCTACAGACTAATACGTCATTAAAGTTCATGTGCGTGTAAAGGCAGGCGTCTCCCGCCCTCCCGCCCTGGGGTTGTGTTTTTTCCCGGGGTTCTTTTGTGTTGGTTTTGGCTTAGCGTGGTTGGGGATTGTGCAGTGTCGTAGCAGCAGGCAGAGGTCGTAGGGTTTTTGAAGGCGGGTTGGTTTCGTTCTTTAGAGAACAATGGTTTTGGGCCCATCTATGGTATGGGTGTACCTGCCCTAAGAAGGGCGGAAGTAACACGTGGTGGGGTAGTAGGCTGTGTCGGCTGGTGAGTTGGCCAAACCATTGTCCCTGCGCTGGCGTAAGTTGAGGTTGGGGGCCGTTAAAAAGCCAAAGTGGTGCCAGATACAGCTATTGGTCAGTAAAGGGTGCCTTCAAAAATTCTAAGACATAGAAACAGACAGTTACTTACAGTTAGAGATTTTATGGGATGTTTTTTCTTGGTTTATCACCTATTTTATACATTTAGGCCCGGATTCATAGAGAGTGGGCGCACATTTACGCCGGCATAGCGCACACACAGTACGCTACGCCGGCACAGCGCGGAGAGGAAAGCAATGCATTCAGCAAGCCATTGCTCACCAAGATGTGGCAGCGTAGCGTATTTTCGAAGGAGCAGGCCAGCGTAAGTGGAAGTGGGCGTGATCCATGCAAATGAGGCGTGACCCCATGCAAATGATGGGCCGAGCGCCAGACAAGTACGTATAATGAACTGCACATGCTCACAACCACGTCGGAACAACTGCCTAAGATACGCCGGATCACTATGTACGCCATTAACGTACGCCCAGCCAGACACACGTCCAATGTAAAATACGCCGGCTTGTGTTCCCTGGTGCAGACCTGAGCATGTCTGTTTCTGAGTTACACCTCCTTTATTGGGAATAACTTTACGCCAGACGTACAACTTATGCAAACATCGCATAGCATGCGTCGGGCGCACGTGCGTTCGTGAATCGCCGTATTTCCCTCATTTGCATATTTGAATGTCTAATCAATGGGAGAAGTAACATGCGTCCAAACCATATTTGCGCCCACGCTACGCCGACGTAAGCAAGATACGTCGGGGTAGGATGGCCTGTTTTTAGACGTATGTTGGTTTTGTGGGTCTGGCGCACACATACGCCAGGCGCACATTTGCACTACGTCGGCGTAAGTGATTTGTGAATCCGGGCCAATGTATTAAAGGTATTTGTTTGTTTTTTGTTTATTGTAATAAAGGCTGCTATGGCCATTTAAACCCGATAAAATGTGTTCAGTCTGTTTTATAGGGGGGGTAAATTAAGATGATAGTTGGGTAAGTGCAATGCTGTATCCTGGCCTAGGCCAACAAGGCCCAGGCCTAGGGCAGCACTTTGCAGGGGGGCAGCACAGACAGTGTCCCCGTCGGCTTGCGCTACACTGTAAGGCAAATTAGATTAGTGCCCCCATAAATCGGCCGCACTGCTTCCAGTATGTCGGCAGTTGGCATTCTGCAACTGGGGGGGGGGGGGGGGGCGTCGCTTCTAATTTTTTACCATCCCTGTCCCATTGCAGAGATTTCCCTTCACTTCATGTCCCATAGACAAACAGGAAGTGAGAGGCAAATCTATGCAAATTAAGGGAATCCATTGCCTTAAATTTCAGGGGGGTGGGTCTTAAACCGCAAGGGGTGTGGCCTTGACAGGAAGGGGTGGGTCATATTTTTAAATTAGGGGATGCACGAGTTTAGTCAGGCCTAGGGCAGCACAAAACCTAAATACACCCCTGGATAAGTGGCCTGACAGCCGGGACTTGGACAATACCCACATTGAGTTGAGTGAGTGATCTGACTTCCCCAGACAGAATGATTTATTATGTCACAGAACAAGAGAGTCAACCTACCAGCATCCTCTTCCACCGTCAGCAGTGGGATGTCATCGTCCAGATAGGGGACAGTGCTGGGGACATGGTGGGAATAGGTTTCTCGGCCTAGTATAAGATCTTCATAGACGTTCAGACTGCTCTTCCTGAGACACTTCTCACTGCAACTGAAAACAGAGAAGAACATTATTGGAAATGTCCTTGGTAAAGCACGCCGCATTACCGGGGAGCAGTAAACAAAAGCAGCGAGACTGAAATGCACTTCAATTCCATTTCTTCAGAGCTGAAGTGGAAATCCTTCAGGCATTTCATTAGAACGCTTCAGCCTGACAATGGCGGATGGACAGAGGACGAGACAACCTGGAATGTGTATGACTGAAGAGCTGCATTCAACTCAGCAATAGATCATAATGATCAGACAAATTCCAGGAGGGCACAATGGCCTCTGGTGAAGCTGCTTTCAAACACAAACAGGGTACTCCTGACCCAAAATTGTATTTATTTTTTATTTTGTTTTCTATGTATATGTTATAATAATAATAATAATAATAATAATAATAATAATAATAATAATAATAATAATAATAAATAAATAAAAAAATAATTTTTAATTTTTTTTTTTTTTTTTACGATTTCATTGACCAGTTGCTATCCGAACCATTTCAGATGTAAAAATTTATTTTTTTATTTTATTTTTATAATTTTTTTTAATCTACTTTTTTTACTAGAAAATTACCTCAAACATTAATATATGGGGGTCGCGCGTGCCCGCCGCATCACTGAGATGCCGATGCGCTAGCCAGAGGTGTATTTAGATTTTGTGCTGCCCTAGGCCTGACTAAACTTGCGCACCCTTTAATTTAAATATGACCCACCCCTTCCTGTCAAAGCCACATCCCTGTCATATTCATGGGAAGAGGAGAGAGGGACGCCCTGGGAAGAGGAGAGAGGGACGCCCTGGGAGGAGGAGAGAGGGCCACCCCCCACAAAGTGCCGCCCTAGGCCTGGGCCTTGTTGGCCTAGGCCAGAATACATCCCTGGCGCTAGCCTAGCGGCCGCAATGTCCGCCAGACACACCCGATCAGTGGTTACACAGTGACAAGGATGTGGATCTGTGTGTGTAAACACACAGATCCATGTCCTGTCAGGGAGAGAGGAGTCCGATCTGTGTCCCTTGTATATAGGGACACAGATCGGTCACCTTCCCCAGTCAGTACCCTTCCCCAACAGTTAGAACACTATGCAGGGTACACATTTAACCCCTTCCTCACCCCCAACTGTTAACCCCTTCCATGCCAGTCACATTTATACAGTAATCAATGCATATTTATATCACTGATCGCAGTATAAATGTGAATGGTGCCAAAAATGTGTCAAAAGTGTCTGATGTGTCCGCGATAATGTCGCAGTCCCAATAAAAATTGCAGATCGCCGCCATTACTAGTAAAAAATAAAAAAATAATAATTCAGTCCCCTATTTTGTAGGCGCTATAACTTTTGCGATTTTTTTTTTTTTTACCAAAAATATGTAGAAGAATACGTAGCGGCCTAGACTGAAAAAAAAAAAACTGGGCTATTTATTATAGCAACAAGTAAAAAATATTTTTCAAAATTGTCGCGGGGAACGGGAGCTGTGTGTGTAAACACACAGCTCTCGTTCCTGTCAGCGGGGGAAACGCTGATTTTCTGTTCATACAACGTATGAACAGAAGATCAGTGATTTCCCCTAGTGAGGCCACCCCCCCCCCCCCCATACAGTTAGAACACACCCAGGAACACACTTAACCCCTTCCCTGCCCCCTAGTGTTAACCCCTTCACTGCCAATGGCATTTTTATAGTAATCCAATGCATTTTTATAGCACTGATCGCTATAAAAATGCCAATGGTCCCAAAAATGTGTCAAAAGTGTCCGATGTGTCCGCCATAATGTCGCAGTACTGAAAAAAACCGCTGATCGCCGCCATTACTAGTAAAAAAATAATAATAATAAAAATGACATAAAACGACCCCCTTTTTTGTAAACGCTATAAATTTTGCGCAAACCAATCAATAAACGCTAATTGCGATTTTTTTTAACGAAAAATATGTAGAATACGTATCGGCCTAAACTGAGGAAAAAAAAAGTTTTTTTATATCTTTTTTGGGGATATTTATTATAGCAAAATGTAAAAAATATTGAATTTTTTTCAAAATAGTCACTCTATTTTTGTTTATAGCGCAAAAAATAAAAACCGCAGAGATGATCAAATACCACCAATAGAAAGCTCTATTTGTGGGAAAAAAAGGACGCCAATTTTGTTTGTGAGCCACGTCGCACGACCGCGCAATTGTCAGTTAAAGCAACGCAGTGCCGAATCACAAAAAGTGCTCTGGTCTTTGGACAGCAATATGGTCCGGGGCTAAAGTGGTTAACACTTCTATTTCTGAAAGCATTCTTCAGCATTTTTTCACATCTGCCTAAAATGATTGCACGTTACTGTATATTCCTCTCTATACATGTCTCGTTTAGCGTGATAAAAGACTACAGACGTAAAGTGACATATCTGTCATCACAGAAGGTAGGTACACAAGACGCACATCACGCTAGAAAATACAATTTCTACCGTCATTCAGCCCTTGGAATACGAAACTCGACTCACTTTGAGTGGCACAGCGTCTCCAGCGGTGAAACGTAGGCTCCCCATATTCCCAGCGCCGCCGGCATTATAAACAGCACGGCTACCCAGCAGCACGAGACGATGAGTGACATGAAGAGGCCGAAGTCATGAACAGCGGGGATCTGCGGCAAGACGGGAGATGAGTCAGAACTGTCAGGAAACAATATCAGCCTGAGCAATAAACATTCATAAAACTAATTCCGGAGCGGAGGAAAGGAATAAAACTCGGCCCCCCCTTCCGCGGCCAATCTCAGGTTGTTAGTCAATTTTCTGACAGTTTATAGAAACGCAGACTGACAGGTCATCATCCAAGGAGGCCATTTTGTAATATAAACTAATACTTCTGTACAGAATGTAAGAAAACAAATTGGAGCTAATAATAATTAATCTCAAACTATAATACACAATATTGTCAAAAGTATTGGGACGCCTGCCTTTACACGAACTTTAAAGCGGAGGTCCACCCACATTTTTTTTTTTTTTAATGCCAGCAGCTACAAATACTGCTGACTTTTAAAAAATGGACACTTACCTGTCCAGCACGCCCGCCATGTCGGCAGCCGAGGTCGATCAATCGCTCATCTCTCGGCTGCCCCCGCTGCCATCCTTGGTGAGGGAATCAGGAAGTGAAGTGTTTCGGCTTCACTGCCTGGTTCCCTAATCCCTACTGTGCATTTGCGGATAGCGCGGCAGGCCCTCAGTGGTCCCCGCTCTCTCCTGGGACCAGTATGTTTCCCAGGAGACAGCGGGGGGGCTGGGAAGTGGCGTGACTCCCACGGGAGTCTATAGCAGAGAGGGGGTAGGAAGTGGCATGACTCCCACAGGAGTCTATGCCCAGAAGTGGGTGCAAATACCTGTCTTAGACAGACTTCTGCACCCCCCTCCCCCCTGAACGGTGCCAAATGTAACACCGGAGGGGGGGTACCGAAAAGCGTAAGTAAAATTTTTGGGTGGAACTCTGCTTTAATGGCATCCCAGTCCTAGTCTGTAGGGTTAAATATTGAGTTGGCCCCACCTTTTGCAGCTATAACAGCTTCAGCTCTTCTGGAAAGGCCGTCCACAAGGTTTAGGAGTGTGTCTATGGGAATGTTTGACCATTCTTCCAGACGTGGATTTGTGAGGTCAGGCACTGATGTTGGATGAGAAGGCCTGGCTCGCAGTCTGCACTCAAATTCATTCCAAAGGTGTTCTATCAGGTTGAGGTTAGGACTCTCTGCAGGCCAGTCAAGTTCCTCCATCCCAAACTCGTTCATCCATGTCTTTATGGACCTTGCTTTGTGCACTGGTGCGCAGTCATGTTGGAACTGGAAGGGGCCGTCCCCAAACTGTTCCCACAAAGTTGGGAGGATTAAATTGTCTAAAATGTCTTGGTATTCTGACGTCTTAAGAGTTCCCTTCACTGGAACTAAGGTGCCAAGCCCAACCCCTGAAGAACAACCCCACACCATAATCCCCCCTCCACCAAGTTTGGACCAGTGCACAAAGCAAGGTCCATAAAGACATGGATGAGCGAGTTTGGGGTGGAGGAACTTGACTGGCCTGCACAGAGTCCTGACCTCAACCCGATAGAACACCTTTGGGATGAATTCGATCAGAGACTGTGAGCCAGGCTTTCTCATCCAACATCAATGCCTAACCTCACAAATGCTCTTCTGGAAGAATGGTCAAACATTCCCATAGACACTCCTAAACCTTGTGGACGGCCTTCACAAAAGATTTGACGCTGTTATAGCTGCAAAGGGAGGGCAACTCAATAGTGAACCCTACGGACTAAGACTGGGATGTCATTAAAGTTCATGTGCCTGTCAGGCCGTGTACACACGACCGGGGTTCTCGCTGGAAACCAGCGAGAACCTCGCTGGAAGCTGCATTCCAGCGAGGACCTCGGCCGTGTGTACGTTCTCGGCGAGCTTCCCGTCGGGAAGCCCGTCGAGCAGAAATAGAGAGCACGCTCTCTATTTGCTCGACGGCCCGCCCGGAAGAATGGCTGGTTGCCATTCCCGACGGGCGGGTCGCCGATTTCGACGGCCGGCAGGGAACCCGTCGAGGTTCTCTGCCGTGTGTACACGGCCTAAGAGCAGGTGTCCCAATACTTTTGACAATAACGTGTATATTTAGATACTTGTTGATAGTGTTTAGTTTATGGGCCAGATTCACGAACACTTGCGCTGGAGTATTTGGATATGCGCCGCGTAACTGTGATGATGCGCCGTCGTTTCTATGTGCCCGTACCCACCAAACTAGATGCGCCCAATAACGGGTCATTTGCGACCGGCGGAACGTTCCGACGCCAGAGTATCGTCAGCGCTTATTTTCGCTGGGCGCATCAGTCGCGCCCATTGATTTCCCCTGCAAATATGCAAATGAGGGATTTTTCACAATTCACGAACGGATTAGCACCATACGCTGGCTACATGCGCCGCGCGTATCTCGTCCGTCCGGCGCAAAGTTATTTCTACAAAAGGCTGCTTTATCTTTACTCCAGATGGCCACAGGTCAGCAGGAGAGCAGCTACAGCAGCGTTACCGACGATAAGAGCTAGCTGAGCACCCCCACTTGCAAGGACAACACCTCTGTGTGCCAACATGCCAGGGGCAGGACAACACCTCTGTCCATGCTTGTCTGTCAAATTTTACAGCCATGGAGGAAGACATCATAGGTCTCCATAGCCGAGATGACGGCTGACAGCTCCTGGCCATTAAAGTTCAGCTTTCTCCTGTGTGTTTGCGGGGAACGGGAGCAGCCATCTCAGAACAAAAGTAACTTCACTGCGGGGAGGGGGAGCAGGATATACTTTAGTGCCGGAATGGCGCTTCTACGGGCGCATTTAAACGCCCAACGGAAGGCATTGCGCTGACGTTTCCCGTGCAGTGGTGCCGACGGAAGTTGTGAGCATGCGCACAAAGGGGGCGAGTGGAGCCTCACTCACTGCGCATGCTCCGTGGTTGATGCGCTGAACGTAAGCCTCTGCGCTGGGCTCCGCCCATCATTTACATATGATCACACCCACTTCCACTTGCGTCGGGTTACGCCAGCGCATTATCGTTACTCTGGCGCAAGTTTACGCGCAACTGCTATGTGAATTACAGGACTTGCGCTGAAAGGGTCTTCAGAGTAACGTAAATGAGAAGCGTTACTCCAGAGGAAAGATACTCTCATCTACCTGAATCTGGCCCTATGTATATATCAGGGAGACATTGGTTTTTCAGGCAGAATTCTGTCCCAGATTTTTCATTGGGGAGTAGGGAAAGGTTAGAAATTCCAAAAGTTGACTGCTCTGACCACATTGAGGAGACTTTCTCTTACTTCCTGTGCTATTGACCACACAGGAAGTCAGGGAGGAGTAATCTCTCCAATGGGTACACTGATGGCTAATGACTCTCCCCCTTTTGATTAGATATACACTTTAAAGGGTTAATTCACCTTCACCAAAATACTGCCTTTGCGGGTAGGGTTGTCCCGATACCACTTTTTTAGGACCAAGTACAAGTACCGATACCGAATACCGATACTTTTTTTTTAAATGTGTCCCCAAATGCAGCCATGTCCCCCCACATATGCAGCCATGTCCCCCACATATGCAGCCATGTCCCCCACATATGCAGCCATGTCTCCCACATATGCAGCCATGTCTCCCACATATGCAGCCATGTCCCCCACATATGCAGCCATGTCCCCCATATATGCAGCCATGTCCCCCATATATGCAGCCATGTCCCCCACATATGCAGCCATGTCCCCCACATATGCAGCCATGTCCCCCACATATGCAGCCATGTCTCCCACATATGCAGCCATGTCCCCCACATATGCAGCCATATCCCCCATATATGCAGCCATGTCCCCCACAGATGCAGCCATGTCCCCCACAGATGCAGCCATGTCCCCCACATATGCAGCCATGTCTCCCACATATGCAGCCATGTCCCCCACATATGCAGCCATATCCCCCATATATGCAGCCATGTCCCCCACAGATGCAGCCATGTCCCCCACAGATGCAGCCATGTCCCCCACATATGCAGCCATATCCCCCATATATGCAGCCATGTCCCCCACATATGCAGCCATGTCCCCCACATATGCAGCCATGTCCCCCACAGATGCAGCCATGTCCCCCATATATGCAGCCATGTCCCCCACATATGCAGCCATGTCCCCCACATATGCAGCCATGTCCCCCATATATGCAGCCATGTCCCCCACATATGCAGCCATGTCCCCCACATATGCAGCCATGTCCCCCACATATGCAGCCATGTCCCCCACATATGCAGCCATGTCCCCCACATATGCAGCCATGTCCCGCACATATGCAGCCATGTCCCCCACATATGCAGCCATGTCCCCCACATATGCAGCCATGTCCTCTATATATGCAGCCATGTCCTCCACATATGCAGCCATGTCCCCCCACATATGCAGCCATGTCCCCCACATATATGCAGCCATGTCCCCCCACATATGCAGCCATGTCCCCCCATATATGCAGCCATGTCCCCAAACATATTGCAGCCATGTCCTCCACATATGCAGCCATGTCCCCCACATATGCAGCCATGTCCCCCCACATATGCAGCCATGTCTCCCCATACCTAGATGTAGATGCCACCGCCTAGTTAATCAGCGTGCGGGGAACATTACAGCTTTCATTTGAATAGCTGTGTGTTCCCCCACAGCGCCGCGTATAGACACTCCCCCTTGCTCGAGATTGGACGGGTGATCTGCACTTTGATAGACGGATCACCCGACATAAGTCGTTTTGTGGTAAAGGTGAACTAACCCTTGAAAGATATGTTTTCAATGTATCAGAACCCTCTGCCGTAACAAACAGCCAGCCAAAGGGGTGGTAAAACAGGCAGTTGAGCCCTCTAACTGCCCACCTGAACAAGGAAATGAAGACAAGCCAAAAATGAAAGGGCGTGTAGCATTTGGCATGTGGTACTGCCACTGAACAAGTGCATGCAGTGCACATGGATGTGGAGTGGTGGGTCGGCATTTTCAGGGTTAAAGCAGGAAGCGAGGACGCCACATATCACCACCTCGCTGCCTAGGACTTTATAACCAGCTTATTATTAGCACCACTTCCCTTAGTTGAATAGATAAGAATTGGATTAAATTGGATTTTTAAGGTGCAGAACAAGGTCCAATGATATCAAAATATAATATAAAAGAATTTTAATTTAAAGACAGAGTAAAAAATTGTTAAAAAAACAATTGGCAAGTACGTTTCAATACAGTTTCATGGATACAGCACTGTAGAGTGGAGTTCCCAACATGTTTCGTCCATATGTCGGGCTTCTTCAGTGGATGTTGTCCAATTAGAGGTACAAGCCTTCTATTGAGAAAAAAATATATAATATAAAAGTCAATATAAAATCACATAATATATGCAGGGGTTGTAAAGGTTTGTTTTTTATTTTCTAAATAGGTTCCTTCAAGCTAGTGCATTGTTGGTTCACTTACCTTTTCCTTCAATCTCCCTTCTAAATTTTTTTTCTCAGTAAGCTTGCCGCCATCATCCGAGCCGTTCTGGCTGGGGGTTAGTCAGCCAGAACAGCTTACTGAGGAGTAACAGGAAGTGAGAAATTCAGACAAAGAAAACAAAGAAAAAAAAACATTTAGAAGGGAAATTGAAGGAAAGGGTAAGTGAACCAACAATGCGCTAGCTTAAAGCAACCTATTTAGAAAATAAAAAAACAAACCTTTACAACCCCTTTAACTTGACTTTTGATGTGATTATTACATACTATATATTTATATTATATATATATATTGGCCCGGATTCACGTAGAGAGGCGTATCTTTGTGCGGGCGTAGCGTATCTTCTTTACGCTACGCCGCCGCAACTTAGAGAGGCAAGTGCTGTATTCACAAAGCACTTGCTCCCTAAGTTACGGCGGCGTAGCGTAAATGGGCCGGCGTAAGCCTGCGTAATTCAAAGTAGCAAGGCAGTGGGCGTGTGGTATTATAATGAACCGTGACCCCATGCAAATGATGTGCGCATGCGCCGTCCGTGGACGTATCCCAGTGCGCATGCTCAGAATCACGTTGAATAGAATGCCTAAGATTCAC
The DNA here is from genome assembly GCA_029574335.1 of Rana kukunoris. Taxonomy (NCBI): domain Eukaryota; kingdom Metazoa; phylum Chordata; class Amphibia; order Anura; family Ranidae; genus Rana; species Rana kukunoris. The sequence goes on along the minus strand of CM056058.1, from coordinate 141,950,519 downwards.
GTCGAACATTGCCTACGACTTGAACGTCACAGCCCCATTTATGTACGACTTACGTAAACGACGTAAAAACTACGGCTGTTCCGACGTCCATACCTTTGCATGGGATGCGCCACCTTTTTGGTGGTTTATTTTTATGCCGGGAAAAACGGCTTACGTAAACGACGTAGATTACTGCGTCGGGCGTACGTACGTTCGTGAATCGGCGTATCTTGCTCATTTGCATATTTATAATAGGAACGCCGAATGCGCCCAGCGTAAATATGCACCCAAGATACGACTGTCATGGACCTGGCGATACTAAAGTGTCTCTACTTGACATCTGTTACACAGGACAGGGTGGCTAATAAATCATAATTCATGTATTGCACAAGATGAGACATTGCGGATAGTACATATTGCAGGATGTCTTGGGATATTATCAGGTGTAAATATCTTCTGTCAGTTGAGACAGTCCGTCTGTCTAAAGATATGGATTGAAAGACATAACATGTTCTATTGTGTGATGCCAATACTGTGTTGCAACTGATTAAGTCAAAAGGGTCTCTGCCCTGTCTTAAGGCTAACTCACTCTCCAGACGGTCCCATTGTTCTGTGGCTGGCTATTGTGTACATTGATTACCCCCTGGGGCTTTTGTCTCAATACACATAACAATCTTTCTATTCAAACTATCCGACCAATCTCTGCTGCGTCATTTTCAAGTCCTCATTTGCATGGTTAAGGAGGACCTGAGTGAAGACTGCATACTTTACAATGCACCAATAGAAAAGCGGTTGTTGGGGGCGGGATGTTCCAAATTCTGTATAAAAGTGTGCTGTGTACTTTCAATAAATGAGTCCTGTTTGAACATACATACAGCCTGTCTGGTGTGTGTTTCTAATGGGTCCAAACGGCACATAGCTGTAGTTTGGATCCCGGGAGCTTGGATGACTGGACCATCAGACAAAGAATCGGCAATCTGATCCAATAGAAGCAGAGGAGTGTCGGGAGAGCAGAACCGAGCGAGCAAGGGTCTCGTCACAATGACGGCGTAGGAGACTTACGTCGGTCGTATCTTGGCAAAATTCAGGCGTATCTGATTTAAAGAATAAGCCCATAGATACGACGGCGCACATTTGGACTTACGACGGCGTATCAGTAGATACGTCGGCGTAAGTCTTTGTGAATCTGGTTATATATATTTGTTCTAAATAGAAGGCTTGTACCTCTAATTGGACAGCATCCCCTGAAGAAGCCCGACATATGAGTGAAACATGTTGGGAAACCCATTCTAGTGCTGTAGCCATAAAAACTGTATTGAAACGTGCTTGCCAATTAGTTTTTTTTAACAATTTTTTACTCTGTCTTTAAATAAAAAATCTTTTATATTATATTTTGATATCATGGGACCTTATTCTGCACCTTAAAAATACCATTTAATCCCATTCTTATCTATTCACCTCACTGCCTGTCAAAAGCAGCCCTGTACACTTGCATTTGTTGCTTGCGGAATACAGCACGCTTTTTACTTTTTTTGGCCTGGTGAAGATGCTATATCTGTACATAGCTGAGCACCCAGATTGGGGCAATGGGTTGGGGAGGAGGGGTTGCATTAAACTATGGCCCAACCACCTGGTTTTACTACACCCTAGTGTAGCCTTGAAGAGGACGCTACTTTAGACTGCCTGGGGGTTCTGCCCGTCAAGATGGCCTCCTCAACAAGAACACAATGGTCAGGCCCAGGCCCAATGAAATGTTGCTGCTTCTTACCTGGGAGAAGATATTTGCGGCGTAGGCCGAGGCGGTGGTCAGTGAGGTGAAAAAGGTTGCTTTCCCAGCCGTCTGTATGGTGTGGATCATACGATGACGAGGGTCTTTGATTTGCTTGGCCTGGCGGTACGTATTAATAAACACAAACACGTCATCCACTCCTATGGAGAGACACAAAATGGTTCATAGTAAATAGATACAAGGTGCTTTTACATCAGGCAAAGGGGGATGTGTGCGGTAACCCATAGCAACAAATACGTTTTCATAGTTTGACATTGTCCTAAAAGCTGAAATTTGACTGGTTGCTATGGTAATAGCTCACTGCCTTTGTGGTGCCTGTCCTATATTTAGTTTAACCTCTTGTTGACGGCGTAATGCAGGGCCAGTGCAAGGATCCTTGACCACACAGGTGAAAGTGCTCTCACACTGCAGCCCGGGTGCTTTCATACTGGAGCAGTAGCTTCTTTGAGGCACTTTCTTGTGTGTACACACATCAGCGCCCCCACCTCTGCAGGCACCTGGGTGCAAAGCACCCTGCACACCCTGCCTAGGATCGGCCCTGGTGCAAAGCACCCTGCACACCCTGCCTAGGATCGGCCCTGGTGCAAAGCACCCTGCACACCCTGCCTAGGATCAGCCCTGGTTCAAAGCACCGTGCACACCCTGCCTAGGATCGGCCCTGGTGCAAAGCACCCTCCACACCCTGCCTAGGATCGGCCCTGGTGCAAAGCACCCTGCACACCCTGCTTAGGATCGGCCCTGTGCAAAATACCCTGCACACCCTGCCTAGGATCGGCCCTGGTGCAAAGCACCCTCTACACCCTACCTAGGATCGGCCCTGGTGCAAAGCACCCTGCACACCCTGCCTAGGATCGGCCCTGGTGCAAAGCACCCTGCACACCCTGCCTAGGATCGGCCCTGGTGCAAAGCACCCTGCACACCCTGCCTAGGATCGGCCCTGGTGCAAAGCACCCTGCACACCCTGCCTAGGATCGGCCCTGGTGCAAAGCACCCTGCACACCCTGCCTAGGATCGGCCCTGGTGCAAAGCACCCTGCACACCCTGCCTAGGATCGGCCCTGGTGCAAAGCACCCTGCACACCCTGCCTAGGATGAAAAATACATCAGACCGTTTTCATCGGATGAGCCGATTGTGTGTACAGGGCATTAGGCTTCAGCATACCAAGACATTTTGGACAATTTCATGCTCCCAATTTTGTGGGAATAGTTGGGGATGGCCCCTTCTTGTTCTAACATGACTGCGCACCAGTGTACAAAGCACGGTCCATAAAGACATGGATGAGAGCGTTTCGGGTCTAGGAACTTGACTGGCCTGCACAGAGTCCTGACCTCAACCCGATAGAACACCTTTGGGATGAATTAGAGTGGAGACTGCGAATCAGGCCTTCTCATCCAACCTCACAAATGCACCTCTGGAAGTCTCATGTCTCATCTCATAAAGTTGAGTTGTATGGGTGGGTGGTCAGGGGCGGTAAAACCACGGCTCATTCGCCTGATTTTTACCACCCATCTGGCTGCCTTTGTGCCCCAACAGCACAGTAAATTATATAACCCGCCAACTAACAGAGCCAACGTTTCTTTTATTTTTGCTACAGGTGCACTTTAAACATAAAAAGCCGAAGAATTTTCTGGCTGCAAAACTGCAGCGACAGCATTGTGCGCTGATCACAGAGAAGACAATGATTTTCTATCAAGCTGCACCACATGCGGATTTTATAACCTAAAAAGAAATATTGAATTGCAGCTTGTCGGAAAAGCGGGAGAATGATAAAAAGAAAAGTACTTTATATATAAAAGGTGAAAATCGTTGTGAGCCACCAAGGAGTTCAGTACAGACTCAACTGTTTTAAGTCAGCTTTAATTGGATTGTAGAGCGCGGGCGCACGGTTTACCGCAAAGATTAATAAAAAGTAGAAAGTGTGTTTGTGCTGCAATGGGCAGAGGGACGCAAAGTTTTTATGGCTTAACCACTTAAGGACCGCCTCCTGCACATATACGCCGGCAGAATGGCACGGCTGGTCACATGCACGTCCTGTTCTAGTACCCAGCCGTGGGTCGTGGGCGTGCTCCCGCGACCCGGTCCGAAGCTCCGGCACCACGGGACTCGCGGACCTGATCGCCGTTGGAGTCCAGCGATCGGTCCCCGGGGAGAGCTGTGTGTAAGCCAGGTTTTGCGATTCGGCACTGCGTCGCTTTAACAGACAATTGCGCGGTCGTGCAACGTGGCTCCCAAACAAAATTGGCCTCCTTCTTTTCCCACAAATAGAGCTTTCTTTTGGTGGTATTTGATCACCTCTGCGGTTTTTATTTTTTGCGCTATAAACAAAAATAGAGCGACAATTTTGAAAAAAAAACAATATTTTTTACTTTTTGCTGTAATAAATATCCCCCAAAAATATATAAAAAAAAAATTTTTTTTCCTCAGTTTAGGCCGATACGTATTCTTCTACCTATTTTTGGTAAAAAAAAATCGCAATAAGCATTTATCGGTTGGTTTGCACAAAATTGATAGCGTTTACAAAATAGGGGATAGTTTTATTGCATTTTTATAATTTTTTTACTACTGATTGCCGCCATTAGTAGTAAAAAAAATGCTTATTGCGATTTTTTTTTACCAAAAATAGGTAGAAGAATACGTTTCGGCCTAAACTGAGGGAAAAAAAATATTTTTTTTATATATTTTTGGGGGATATTTATTACAGCAAAAAGTAAAAAATATTGATTTTTTTTCAAAATTGTCGCTCTATTTTTGTTTTTAGCGCAAAAAATAAAAACCGCAGAGGTGATCAAATACCACCAAAAGAAAGCTCTATTTGTGGGAAAAGGAGGCCAATTTTGTTTGGGAGCCACGTCGCACGACCGCGCAATTGTCTGTTAAAGCGACGCAGTGCCGAATTGCAAAACCTGGCCGGGTCCTTTAGCTGCCTAAAGGTCCGGGTCTTAAGTGGTTAATGACAGTGCCATAACTGAGAGCAACCAATCAGAATTCATCTTTGTGTCACAGTTTCACATTTCCAGATATAAGGCAGCATTCACACCTGCGAGCCGCGTTTGAGCGTTTGCATCTAACGTTTTTAAAGCATTTTTGAGCATTTTTTCAGCGAGCAGAAGTCGGTGACATCACCGCCGCATGTGCTTTGAGGGAACAGCATAGCCGGGAGTGATGTCACCGCGGCACTGACTCAACTGAGCCTAGGACTTCAGTGCTGCAAGGCTGGCCTTCTAACTACATTGCCACCCCCATTAAAAGCCATCTTTTGGGGGGCGGCACCCTAACATTGTATACAAAACTCTATAGCAGGGGTCTCCAAACTTTTCAAACAAAAGGGCCACTTTATTGTCCTTCAGACTTTAGGAGGGCCGGATTGTGGCCAGCAGGGGCAGAACATGTCACGGGCCCAGCATCAGCGAGAATAAATATGGCCCTAGGGTTGGTAGCCAATAGGAGGAGGTGTATTCCCCCTATTAGTAGGAGGTATAGTATCCCATCATTGGGATCGCTGGAAGATATAGTGCCCCATTGTTGGTGTCAGTAGGACAAATAGTGCCACATAACTGTGGGAGGAATTGTGCCCCAAGGGGCGAATAAAGACTAGCAAAGGGCCACATCTGGCCCTCGGGGCCGCAGTTTGGAGATCCCTGCTCTATAGAATAGAAAAATCATAAATTCCAATATACTTACCAATACCAACAATGACAAATGCTGCCACCCCATTTAATATTCCAAGGTACTGAATCCCGAAGGCCACGTGGTAAAGGAAAAGAGCCACAAGGCAGCTGAGGCCGATGCTGGCGATCCCAAAAAAGGTCAGGAACACTGAATAATACAGAGACACCTTTATTACTGTTAATGATAAGAATATAATAAAAGGTTCAAACATGATCACAAATGATACTAAAATGAGCGTCTCTGTACACATCTAAAGAAAATCTATTAATGTTTCTGCCTTTCCTTACAATGAGTAGTGATGAGCGGAATACGCCATATTCGATTTCGCGATATTTCACGAATATATAGAAGAATATTCGCGAAATATTCGTTAATATCGAATATTCGTGATATTTTATCAACAAAAAAAATTGCGAAATTTCGCTAGTGCGAATGCGAAATTGATTGCGAAATTCTCGTCAACACGCGAAAACAGAGATCATTTCCTGGATTACTAAACTAATATGCACTAAACACTAACTCTACTTACACAAACTTATATGACTAAACTAAAGCTAATTTTTTTTTATTTTTTTATTTTTTACACACAAAACACAGAAGGGCAGAGAACGCATTCGTGAATATTCGTAATACGAATATTCGCATTGCGAATATTCGGCAACATAAAAGGATCGCCTCAGCTACTCGGCCCAGGGTCTCTAATCATACCAGCAATGCTTTTAGACGTCGATGGAGATCACTAGGATGTGATCTGTTTTAAAAAAAAATCAAAAAAAATCCGAATATTCGCCATAGCGAATATTCACCGCGATATTCGATTTATTGCCGAATATTCGTGAGCAACACTAACAATGAGAAATCTCAACTATAATACTATTTACATGTCTATGACTGTTAACCACACGGGCACTCCCTGCCCAGGCCAATTTGCAGCTTTTAGCGCTGTCACATTTTGAATGACAATTGCGCAGTTATGCCACACTGTACCCAAATACATTTTTTGGGCTAGATTCAGAAAGAAGATACGTCGGCGTATCTCGAGATACGCCGCGTAACTTCTAGGATGCGCCGTTGTATCTTTTTTCTGTATTCAGAAAACAAGATACGCCGGAATTTAGCTAAGATACGAGCGGCGTAAGTCTCTTACGTTGTCGTATCTTAGTTGCATATTTACGCTGGCCGCTAGGTGGCGCTTCGATTTACGCGTCAAATATGCAAATTAGGTAGATACGCCGATTTACGAACGTAGTTGCGCCCGGCGTATTTATTTGCGTCGTTTGCGTAAGGCTTTTTCTGGCGTAAAGTTACCCCTGCTATATGAGGCACAGGCAATGTTAAGTATGGACGTCGGGACATCGTCGAATTTTCCGTCGTTTGCGTAAATCGTTCGGGAAAGGGGCTGGGCGTAAGTTACGTTCACGTCTTTATCAATGAGTATTTCCGACGTGATTTTCACTCATGCGCACTGGGATACGTCCACGGACGGCGCATGCGCCGTTCGTTAGACGCGTCATTTACGTGGGGTCACGGCTCATTTGAATACTACATGCCCACCTCCTTCCTATTTTGAATTACGCGGGCTTACGCCGGACCAGATACGCTACGCCGACGTAACTTAGGGCGCAGGTTCTTTCTGAATACCGTACCTGCCGCTCAAAGTTACAGCGGCGTAGCGTATCTGAGATACGCTACGCCCGCCTAAAGATAGGCGATTCTATCTGAATCTAGGCCTTTATATTTTTTTCACACAAATCGAGATTTCTTTTGGTGGCATTTATTCACTACTGTGGGTTTTATTTTTTGCTAAACATAAATATGTATATATATAAAAAGAAAAAAGAAAAATTGTCATGGTTTGTTATAAAATGTAGTAAACGTCATTTTTTTCCTTTATTGATGTTCCCTGATGAGTCGGCTATGATGGGCACTGATGAGGTGGCACTAAAGGGCACTGAGAGGTGGCACTGAGAGGCAGCACTGACAGGTGACACTGTTGATGAGGCACTGATTGGCAGCGCTGATGGGCACTGATAGTTTGCACTAATGCGCATTGATGAGGTGGCACTGATGGACGGCACTAAAGGGCACTGATAAATGGCACTGAAGGGCACTAGGTGGCACTGATAGGCAGCTCTGAAGGCAACACTGATGATGGGCACTGATTGGCAGCGCTGATGAGCACTACTAGGTGGCACTGTTGGGCACAGATTAGCAGTACTGATGAGCAGGGATAGGTGGCACTGGTGGGCACAGATTAGCAGTACTGATGAGCAGGGATAGGTGGCACTGGTGGGCACAGATTAGCAGTACTGATGAGCACTGGTAGGTGGCACTGGTGGGCACGAATTGGCAGCACTGGTGGGCACTAATTAGCAGCACTGGTGGGCAAATGGTCCCTTTTACAGAAGCCGGTAATCGGCTTTAGTCTTTCCTCCTCAAGCTGTCAGCTGATAACCGGCTTCCGTTTACATCGTGTGATCAGCTGTCATTGACTGACAGCTTATCACGTGGTAAAACGACGTGATTGGCCATTTAACCCGATCTGTAATCACCCGAGTCCCAAGGACTCATCGATCACAGAGCACACCACCCTCATGCCACAGGGGCACATGGATGCCCTCCGTGCATTTTAAGCACGCGCTAAAGCCGCGGCCAGTGCTCCAAGTCACATCTAGCTGCAACATGATTCCTTAGTGCCAAGGTCTCGGCACTTGCACAAGTAAGCGGCCATTTGGCTTTTGTTTTTAATCTGTTTTACAATAAAAAAATGTTCATATTATTCATGGTAATTTCTTCTGAGTCCATTCCTGGCCAGAACCATACAGGTACCAGTATAGACCTTAGGCCACCAACTTTACTAAAGCTCCACCTGAACCTTTTTTTTAAACAAAGGGTCATGGTGGTCTGGTAAGTACCCTGTTTCCCCAAAAATAAGACCTACCCTGAAAATAAGACCTAGCGTTATTTTCCAGGAGGGCTGCAATATTAGCCCTACCCCGAAAATAAGCCCTAGTTAAAAATGCTTGTTAGATCCTATAATCCACTCGATTACAGTAGTATATATTGTACAATGTGTGTTTTTGTAACATAATTGCGGGGAAGAGAGCTCCGGTGGGTAACAGAAGTGCAGAGCGGCGCTATAACAAATGTATTTGGCACAATTATATTACAGAAACGCACACATTGTACATTATATAATACTGTAATAGAGTGGATTATAGGATTTTACAAGCATTTTAACTCAGTTCACACTGGGGATTCCTGACAGGCAGGGAGGGAAGATAGCACATTACATGGTAAGACCTACCCCGAAAATAAGCCCTACCGTGTCTTTTGTTGCATAATGAATATATGACCCAGGCTTATTTTCGGGGAAACACGGTAGGCACTTACCTCTACCTCTCACGGCTGTCGCCAGTTTAATATCTGTTCCGTGGTGATGATGTCTACTCTCAAGTTAACCATTTAATGCATGGACTTACCAATTGCTTATCATTTAGTGACCATTGCTGCATTTTTTGGACCTGTTTGCACCTATTTTTTGATGTTGTTGTCATATAAGCACTTGCACTTTAAATCACTATTGTATTGTTGACCTTATAGTTAACATATTGTCTCACGTTAGAATTTGGAATTGATTCATCACTTACTATTAGCGCCCCCCCCCCCCCCACTTATTACTATACACCCCCCACATTAGCGAATATCAATTCACTAATGTCACACAACTGGGTGGGCTCGGGGCACAGTGCTCTGCGCCCCGAGCCCACCCTTTTTTAATCCAATTAGAGCCTCCGGCTCTAATCATGTGCTTCAAAAACAAAACAAAAAAAACATTGAAATCCGTGAGTCCGGGGCCATACATGTATGTAGATTAGGGGACGAGCGCATGTAACAGGGGGAGGCGCCCCTGCGCCCTCTATGAGCTGACGCCACTGGGTTTAGCACTGGGAAACTGTTTGAAAGATAAAAAGTGCATTTTAAATATGACTATATAGATCAGACCACAATGAGGGACAAATGAGGGACAAATGAGGGACAGAGGGGCATTGTTCCAAATCAGAGACAGTGTGAAGCCATGTCTATGCAAAAGGAAAACAAGCTTTTCATTTAGTTCTCCTTTATTGCTGCGTGTAATGTGGCCTTGGGCTCTGTAGAGACTTCTGGATGAGGCAATGAGGAATTTATAGAAAATGGATTTTCTTTACTGCATGGCTTACACAATGGCCATATAGAAATACATTTTTTTTTTCTTTACAAGAAAATCACAATTCACCCGGTACCTGAGAATGAGGTGAGGATGTAAACGAGGACGGCGATGCAGCCCGTGCTGATGAACGCCAGCAGCATGTCATTGTTGAAGGTCGTCCGCACTTCATAGTCGAACAGGTCGGTGCCCCCGTACAGAACCTGGACTTTACTAGGGGGAGGAAATAACGACATCCATCAGAAATATTCAGAAACAAAAAATGGAAATATGAGAACGACAGGTTAACTTCCGGGACCATTTCATTCTCTCCTATCATTACCTCATCCCTATATACTGTATATATATATATACAGTATATATTCACACCTGCCCCTGCCTCAAGGCTGATATAAGGGGGAACTCTGATTGATACTCTGAAGTAAGGGAGGCGTTCTGATGGGGATCCCGATGAAAGGGGGATTCTGATGGAAGGGTGGTCTGGAATTTGATGTAAGGGAGGACTCCTGTAGTATGAGGGAAGGGGGGCTCTGATGTAAGAGAGGAACTCTCATGGGGACTCTGATGTAAGGGGGCACTTTGATGTGGACTCTGATGTAAGGAGGGTACACTGGAGAGGACCCTGATGTAAGGGAGGGGTCCTTTGATGTAATGGAGGACTCTGATATGGGCCCTGATATAAGGAGGAACACTGATGTCAACTCTGTTATAAGGGCTGACTCTGATGGGGACCCTGATGTAAGGGAATACTCTGGTGTGGAGTCTGATGGAAGGGGGGACTCTGCTGAGGACCCTAATGTAAGGGAGGGGGCCTCTGATGTAATGGGGTACTCTGATATGGGCCCTGATGTAGAGGGGATCCCTGAAGTCAACTCTGATATAAGGGTTGACTTTGATGTGTAATCTGATGTAAGGGAAGACGCTAATGGGAACCCTGAGTTAGGGGGAGACTCTGATGTGGATTTTGATATAGACCCTGATTTAATGGGGGACTCTGATATAGGTCTTGGTGTAGTGGGGGAACCCTGATATCAACTCTGATAGAATGGTTGACTCTGATTTAGACCCTGATATAAGGGTGAGGGGGGAGGCTCTAATGGGGACCCTGATGTAAGGGTTGACTCTGATGTAAGGGTGAGGGGGGGGGGTGAATCTAATGGGGACCCTGATGTAAGGGTTGACTCTGATGTAAGGGTGAGGTGGGGGGGGGGCAGTGAATCTAATGGGGACCCTGATGTAAGGGTTGACTTTGATGTAAGGGTTGACTCTGATGTAAAAGCATGCCTTGGTGTGGAATCTGATGTAAGGGAAGACGCTAATGGGAACCATGAGTTGAGGGGAGACTCTGATGAGGACCCTGATGTAAGAGAGGAGTCCTCTGATGTAATGGGGGACTCTGATATAGGTCCTAATGTAGGGGGAATCCTGATGTCAGCTATGATATAAGGGTTGACTCTGATGTAAACTCTGATATAAAGGGGGGCAATCTAATGGGGATCCTGATGTAAGTGTCGACTCTGATGTAAGGGTGGTATACTGTATCTAATGGGGACTCTGATGTAAGGGTTGACTCTGATGTAAAAGCATACTTTGGTGTGAAATCTGATGTAAGGGAAGACGCTAATGGGAACCCTGAGTTGAGGGGACACTCTGATGTGGGCTCTGATGTAAACTCTGATGTAAGGGGGGGATCTAATGGAGACCCTGATGTAGACTTTGATGTAAGGGGGGGGGATAATAATGACTCTGATGTAAGGGAGGAGTCCTCTGATGTAATGTGGGACTCTGATAGGGGTTCTGATGTAAACTCTGATGTAAGGGTGAGGGGGGGATGTAATGGGGACCCTGATGTAAGGGTCAACTCTGATGTTAAAGCATACTTTGGCGTGGAATCTGATGTAAGGGGGGGGGGGGGTCTAATGGGGACTTTGATGTGGGCTCTGATGTAGACTTTGTTGTAAGTGTGGGGGGGGGGAGGTCCAATGGGGACTCTGATGTTAAAACATACTTTGGTGTGGAATCTGATGTAAGGGGGGGGGGATCTAATGGGACCCTGATGTAGACTTTGATGTAAGGGGGGGGGGGATTATAATGACCATGATATAAGGGTCGACTCTGATGTTAAAGCATACTTTGGTGTGGAATCTGATGTAAGGGGGACTCTGATGTGGACTCTGATGTAGATTTTGCTGTAAGTGGGGGGGTCCAGTGGGGACTCTGATATAAGGAGTGACTTTAAAGTAAGGACATACTTTGGTGTGGAGTCTGATATAAGGGGGGACTCTAACAAGAACCCTGATGTAGGGGGGACTCTAATAGGGACCCTTACATATTGGGGGATTCTGATGGCGACTCTATCTGCATATCTCCCATCATTGGCTCAAATTGTTTGGGATTTCTTTGCTTTACTGAAGTTTTTTCTCCGATGTTCTCAACCATATCAGTCAGATTAGAAAAAAAAAGAGCCCAAAGTAAAACAAATTGATTCAATTATTTTTTATGCCTTCACCTATAAAAGTGATATAAAATGTGGCCCTCCTGCTGATAACTTTGGAGACCCCTGGTTTAGATAGCCAGACCAGCCACTAGGGGGCAGTAAAGAAAAGCCCCTCCGGTATTTTTCCTATTAGATTTATAATGATATATATAAAAAAAAAAACATTTTAGTGTGGAGTTTTACTGCCACTTGTTAATGGCTCGTTACCATCTTCCTAATGGTTTAGGTTTGCAACTAATTTAATTTATGAGCTTGCTCATCGAACCGATTTCTTCAATAACGCTCTTCAAAGGCCGTGTTCCCATAAAGATCCCTGTTTGAACAGCGCCGGGCACGGCTCAATACATCAGCCGCATTATCCACACTGTTAATCAATTTAATTAATCATCCACACCGGTCCGACAAAATGAGCCTTTCAGTTCTGCCGGTACCCAGAAGAAATTATGAAGTATATTTATTAAGATTGCCGATTTCAGATGGAAAGACTTTGCGGGGAAGTCGTCAGAAGAGCATTGATAAATACGAGGATTAAAGGGGAAATCTAATACAGAACACCATGTGACCTAAAAATTTTCATTTAAATATATTCCTCCATACAAAGGATATGAATCAGCTTTGTTTTTAACATATTCCTTTGAAAACCCAGATATTACCTTGTGAATGCAGCAGTGACATCATCACAGCTTTGTGGGAGGGGTTCCACAAATCCCACCCACCACAGTATCATGGATATGCAATAATGTCTGGCAGCTTATCTGTCTTTTCATGTGTTCATTAGAGGCCCGACTCTCTTATCTGGCTGCCTTTATCATCTCCCCTCCCTGTATGGCTCCACCCTAGGCCATCCCAGGAACTCTATATTAACCACTGCACTGCTGGTCTGCTGTGCTGATCAACGTTGTTTGTTAGTATTGAGTTCCTGCTTGCCGTGTGCTATGTTTTCTCTGTGTACCGACTTTGGCTTGTCCCCGACTACTCCTGTTTGCCTGTGTACCTGTGACCCTGACCCTTGGCCTGTCCCTTGGTTATCCTCATCTGCTTAAAGGGGAGGTTCACCTAAAAATAAACTTTTAACATTGCATTTATGATATTAATGACAATTAGAATCGGCTGTTTTTTTTTTTAAATACGTCCGTACATACCGTCTCCTATATGTATTCTCATCGCGGCTTCCGAGTATGATGGTCGGGGATGGGCGTTCCTTATTGATTGACAGGCATCCGACTGACGCATACAGCGCGTCACAAGATGCCGAAAGAAGCCGAACGTCGTGCGCAGGCGCCGTATAGAGCCGCACGACGTTCGGTTTCTTTCGGCATCTCGTGACGCGCTGTATGCCTATCAATCAATAAGGAACGCCCAGCCTCGACGATCATACCCGGAAGCGGCGATGAGAATACATATAGGAAACGGTATGTACGGACGTATTTTTTTTTAAAAACAGCCGATTCTAATTGTCATTAATATCATAAATGCAATGTTAAAAGTTTATTTTTAGCTGAACCTCCCCTTTAATGCTTCGACCTCGGTTTCTCCTCACTATTCCTTGTGTCCTGAGTGGCTGCTTCCCCTCTCTCTCTACGGAGCGTGACCTAGGGGACTCCGGGGGCCGCGACCTGGACCCAGTAGCAGCGAAGGCCATCCTCACCAGTAGGGGCTCTGTTGAATACCAACTGGGTCTTAGACTCCGCGCCCTGGGGAATCTTGGGCTCAAGCCTCCTTTAGGATTCCTGTCTGCGCCCCAGCGAACCTATCCTCCATATCCACTCTGTGGTAACCCGCAGCAGTCAGCTATAGGGTTTACTACCTTGTGGTGCACCCCTGCCTCCAACGGGGTGCACTTGTCATCTGACCACAGGTGACCGGACATACAGGCTCCCTGCAAGAAAACCAGAACGGGGTGGAGACAAGACCAGTCACAAGAAGAGGAATCAGAGTGACCAGCCTTTCTTATTTTATTTTTTAACTTCAGCTCTGGAAGGTTTTACACCTTTTAGGACCAGGCCATTTTTTCCAATTTAGTGCTGTACTACTTTAACCTGTTAAGCCCCGGACCATTATGCAGGTTAAGGGTCTGGCCCATTTTTGCGATGCGGCACTGCGTCGCTTTAACTGACAATTGCGCGGTCGTGCGACATGGCTACCAAACAAAATTGGCGCCTTTTTTCCCCCACAAATAGAGCTTTCTTTTGGTGGTATTTGATCACCTCTGCGGTTTTAATTTTTTGCGCTATAAACAAAAATAGAGCGACGATTTTGAAAAAAAAAAACAATATTTTTTGCTGTAATAAATATCCCCAAAAATATATAAAAAAACATTTTTTTTCCTCAGTTTAGGCCGATACGTAATCTTCTACATATTTTTTGTTAAAAAAAAAACGCAATAAGCGCATATTGATTGGTTTGCGCAAAAGTTATAGCATTTACAAAAAAGGGGATAGTTTTATGGCATTTTTTTTTATAATTTTTTTTTACTAGTAATGACAGCGACCAGCGACTTTTTTCATGACTGCGACATTATGGCGGACACATGGGACACTTTTGACACATTTTTGGGACAATTGTCATTTTCACATCAAAAAGTGCTATAAAAATGCACTGATTACTGTGAAAATGACACTGGCAGTGAAGGGGTTAACCACTAGGGGCGCTGTAGGGGTTAAGTGTGACCTCATGTGTGTTTCTTACTGTAGGGGGGGGGGCGTGGCTGGACGCGTGAGGTCACTGATCGTCATTCCCTATAACAGGGAACAGACGATCAGTGACAAACCACAGAGAAGAATGGGGAAGGTGTGTTTACACTCACCTCTCCCTGCTCTTCAGCTCCTGTGACCAATCGTTGGACACCGGCCGCAATCGGGTCTGCGGGTCCCGCGGGTGCAGTCACAGAGCTTCGGACCGGGTTGTGAGCGTGCCGCCGCCGGCGCGCTCACGACTCATGGCTGTGTTCTTAAAGGGGACGTACATGTATGCCCTTGTGCCCAGCCGTGCCATTCTGTCGGCGTATATTGGCGTGCGGTGGCCGTTAACCACTTAAGGACCTTGGGTGTTTTTCAGATTTGGTGTTTACAAGACTAAAACATTTTTTATTTTTTTTGCTAGAAAATTACTTAGAACCCCCAAACATTATATACATATTTTCTAACACCCATAGACTAGAGAATAAAATGGCGGTCATTGCAATACTTTTTGTCACACCGTATTTGCGCAGCGGTCTTACAAGCGCACTTTTTTTGGAAAAAATTCACTTTTTTTTATGAAAAAATAAGACAACAGTAAAGTTAGCCCAATTTTTTTATATATCGTGAAAGATAATGTTATGCCAAGTAAAATGATACCCAACATGTCACGCTTAAAAATTGCGCCCGTTCGTGGAATGACGTCAAACTTCTACCCTTTTAACTTTTAAAATCTCGATAGGCGACGTTTAAAAAATTCTATAGGTTGCATCTTTTGAGCTACAGAGGACGTCGGACGGGGCGCTTTAAAAAATAAATAAAATCTTTTCGTATTTATTTTTATTTATTTTATCATTGTTTATAAAGAAAAAAAATTGATCACTTTTATTCCTACATACAAAAAAAATAAAACATTTTGTCATATGAAAAAAATGGAAAATTGTATCAAATACTTACCGTAATTTTCCTTTCCCGACGCCAAACCATGGCAGCATACTAGTGATAGAGCTCCGCCTCTTGACCACTCCCTCAGGACCAGTGAATAGCATAAATTAAGGCATGGTTAGCCGCCACCCCATTCTTTGTAACAAGCCACATACCGAAACGCACATGGGTGGGCTCATATGCTGCCATGGTTTGGCGTCAGGAAAGGAAAATTACGGTAAGTATTTGATACAATTTTCCATTTTCCTGACGCCAACATGGCAGCATACTAGTGATAAATAACTAGCTGACAGGGTGGGATCTACTTGTCCAACCAATCCTCTAATTAGGATGAGACAGAGGACTGAATAGTTCTTCCTACAAAGTTCCCTGATGACAGGACCCCCGGGTCTATTCTGTCAAGTTTGAGTAGGAATGTTGGGAAGACCACGATACCCTCTACAGATGGGCACCATAGATTATTTTGAATGTGTTGCCTATGAGGCTTCAACTGCTCTGGTAGAGTGCTCCGCCACCGCTGACGGAGGCTTGCAACCCCTAGTCCTATATGAACAACCGAGCCTGCTAGGGTCCAGGCAGTAACTTCTTTCCCTTGATTCCCAGCTGGAATGACAAAAGGTTTAGATGACCTGGAAGGGACAATTGTGGACCGATACTACTTTAAAGTTATGAAATTTATCAGTTTGTGAGACTTTCCTGTGTGATGTTCTGGAAATTTAGGCAATGTCCAGCTGTCTGTTAAATAGCAGTCTGTTGCCATGTTTGTGGCAAGATGATCTACAAGGCCAACTCTACTCCTTTTGGAAAGAAAAGAATATACATTATATATTTTTTTACTTTGAAGCTCCAAGAGCTTGAATATCCAATAACCTCCTGCCTAAAGTTCTTGCAATTGATACTGCCTTATAAGTGATGGCCTGAACCGGACACTGCTCTGTTAGAATGAACGGTTGAACGGATATGAGAACCTGCAGCTCCAATATATATTTTCCGTGGAGACCTACTCTCCAAAAACTCAAAAGTTGTACAAACTGAAGGATTCATGGCCAATTTAAATGTGTTTTTGCCGATAAAGCGACGCTCATGAGCTATGCGAGGATAGGTTAAGCCGTGGAGGAAGTATAGAACAGCTGGCACTGAAAGGGCAGTAGGATAAATGTCTCGCTTTACCAAGAAAAAGCAAACTTGTTCCAGAATTAGGCCTAGATGTTGTAAGTAGAATGTCTTCTCGCACACAACAAAGTAGAGATCACTCTGTAGTGAAACCAGAGTAACAGAGTTGCCCATAGAGCAGGAATTGAAAGGAAATCTTTGCATTGGGACAGGGATGGTAAAAGTGTTGCCTATAGTTCTACTTTAAGTAGACGGTGCAGCAGAAACATATAGCACAGTGAGGAAGGTTTGTGGTCCAGGATGACAAAACAGTCAAAATTGGAAACGGCCCCTCCCCCACAGTTGTGGAATGCCGGCCGTCCGCATACTAGAAGCAGCGCGGCCGCTTAATGGGGGCGCTAGACTAATTTTCAGTGACAGTGTAGCGCAAGCCGGCAGGGAATCTTTTCATGCTGCCCCCCTGCAAAGTGCTGCCCTAGGCCTGGGCCTTGTTGGCCTAGGCCAGGATACAGCTCTGTCAATATGGAGGACTGGCTATGACAACTATGTCCAAGGACCATGGCTATGGAACGCTCTGCTAACGGACATCCGCATGGGAGAAAACCATCGGGCCTTCAGGAAGAAACTTAAGACCCACCTCTTCTGAGGGATAAGGAAGACAATGGATACAAGAAGCGCCTTGAGGTGATTTAGTTCGCAGGTGTAGCGCTATACAGGTTTTTCACTCACTCCTTCACTCATTGCAGTCCCATGGAGAGATCAGAGCATCTGCCCCCTGCGCCTTGTGTTGCGGAAACAAAGTCAGACATACCCAAAGTTTGCGATTACTCTGGGAAACGAGGAGGTCTGTCTGTGGTAGGCCCCACTTGTGGACCAGGTCAGAGAAGACCTGGGACATAGACCCTCGTTGTGCTCTGGGAAGCTTGTACTTGTTCAAAAAATCTGCTGAGAGGTAAACTGCATCTGGAATTTTGCTGGGGATCTTCCATCCCAGGCGTTATGGGTTTTACCTCACTCACTAGCATATTGCCGTGAGTTTCACCCAGGAGCTGAATATAGGCAACTACTGCCCTGTTGCTCAACTGCAAGGAGACTGGTCTTCCTTGACTCTGTAGTAAGGCTGAAGTGATAAAAGGGGCAGCTTGAACCCCAGCGCGTTCAAGATTACCCTCCTTGGCTGGGAATCTCCGCCTGCCTTGACCTAAAGTCCCTCACAGTGCATCTTCCCGAGTGTCTTGTAGACATGATTCATAGCAATTCTCCAGTGTAAAGGTCCTAACGGACCGAGACTTGCTCTAGGACTTTACATCATGATGGATCGCTACTTATAACGAGTAACACTGTTATTAACGGTGTTCGATCCGGTTTCCTCCCTTGTAGAATTCTTGAAATGTAAATTTGCGCAGGTGCCCATGCACCCCAGAAATCATCTGTATGCATGATGACGTTGTGCCCAGATGAGCACTGAGAAACCATCAAATAAGCGGAAGTATACTTCCTCAGAATCCTGTTCCTGACTGTCACCATTTCCTCTGATAGAAATAAGAGGAACTAGAGCACCCCCAGTGTACACTAACCAGTTGGTTTTGCTTTCCCTCTAAGGTGTGAGGATAGGATAGGCATCCTGACAATCCAGCAACAGCATCCAGCCATGTGGTTGTACTGTTTAATGTACTTCAGCTTAAAGATCTCAAAGAGGACCCAGAAGGGTTTGACCTCTTCCGATCTGCTACTGGACATCAGCCAACATCCCCTGCAAACTCCAAACAGGATTGTATAGAAAACCTGCAATCCCTTGAGTCTGAAGTGTATTGTAGTATTGTAAGCATTGTAGCAGCACACCTGTTGTGGTAGACTTGGCATATGCGTGGGAGAGAAATGGTCTGGAGGAGCTGTGGGGAATTTCCTGAAGTGACCATGAGTGCCTGATACCTTCATCCAAGGACATGTACCATATGCTGTCCAGAAACACGTAAAGTGTGCCCTCTAGGTCTTACCTCAAGGCTTCACTATTGCAACCCCAAAGTCGCGTGATTTTGCTGCGATTTTTGCATTTTTTTTTTTGCTGCAATTTTGATGCGACTGGAAACAATGCCTGTATAAGTAGCATCAAAGTGGAACCAAAGTAGTGCAGGGACTATTTTGAAGTTGATGCCACTTGAAGTTGCACAGATATAAACAATACTTATTGGAAATTATGGGGAATGGCCTGTCATGCGACTTTCCAGTCTCAAGTCGCACTAAAGGAAACTGAGCCCTAGAGTCTGGGCATGTACTTGTGTGATTGATTTTTCCCCAGAGGTCTGTCATGTGACCTTCCAGTCTCATGTCGCACTAAAGGAAACTGAGCCCTAGAGTTTGGGCATGCACTTGTGTGACAGATTTTTTCAGAGAAGTCTGCACTAAGGTACAAGTCAGACTTTTATTTATTTATTTATTTTTGTTGCACCCACTGCTACAAAAAATGTCATTTTTGGCAAGATACTCAAAAGGAAATCATGCCTAAAGGGATGCAGATCCTGCCACTCTCCTCAGAGTCCTGCAAGTGCAGCAGCTGGTTGATAATAATTAAACCATCCCCATTAGACTCGCCCAACACATGGGCTGGTTATTGCTGGTCTGCTGGCACCTGCAGATGCTACAGTATGTAGGAGCAGGTTGACCCTTAGCTTGTTCAGGGTATACAGTTTTGACAGCCTGTTTATATGGGCATTTTTCTCCAACATCTTCCATTCTTTCCCACTTTTGTTTCTAGGAAGCAATACTTAGCACAGGGTCTCAACCATAACCAAGGTGCCAGGATGCTTTTCCAGTGGTTTAAAAAGAAACTATGTGGGACTTCCTGTGAAGCCTCCATATCCTGAGTAGCAGACTGCTGTATCTGTAATATATGTAACAAGGACCCAGGCCACCTTCAGTCTAACGAGAACCACGAGTCGCTGACATCCCTTCACATAGAGTGGGTCATAAAGGTATACTGGGTGCAGTGCAAAGTAGTTTTATGGGCGTCAGACACCTAAGGTGTGCCACCTGTCCAGGATTCACCAGGACAATCCGGGCTCTGAACCATATGTCAGGGCCTCAGTCTGCAAAGCGACTCCATCTCTCCTCAACAGAACTCTGGGAGAGAGGATTAGGGCCAGGACACCCTTAGGAAGCCGCAACACCAACCCGGCAGACTCTAAGACTTCTATAGAATGACAGCCACGCAGTAAAAACATCCAGCAAGATGCCACATCTGCACTGATAGGAACGCTGTCTCCTATGGCAACAGTCTACAACAGTTTACAATACAAGTGTAACAGTAGCTTCAGGTAATTAAGGTGAGTTCAAAACAGAATCTTGTGCCACTCTTATCAATAATAAAGACATTTGGCATTACCTGTTAGCTGCATACTCCTCCAGGCAGTGTCTACTCACCAGCTTCCTGGGCATAGGTACTGCGCCATAGGCCCTGCAGGACTCTTGCTGGGGCACCGGCTCTGGGGAAGAGGAGCAAAGACGTCTTCCTTGGAAATTTTCTCCTGAGTGGGGGCGCCCTCCAGGCTATGCTCCCCTGAAGAACGTCTGCGTTTCCTTGGCCTGGCTCTTTTGAGAGCGTGGGCATGCGGGGCTGAAGCAAATCAAAGCAATCCGCACAAGAGGGCACTCTTTTCTGAAAACTTACCTATATGGTGGTCCCCATCCTAGTTGTTGAGGGTCTTTGTATTATGAGCAGTAACTGAGTCTTTATCTGTGGAGAAATGGGACGGCCAGCGGAGGTAAGGATAGCTGAAAAGCGATAGAAGTAGCAGGAGTAGACATATGAGAAAGGATTCCACTTTCTTTCCTGATTTAGCTACCTACACCTACATCTGTATATACACCTATACACACACACACACACATTACACATATATATATATATATATATATATATATATATATATATATATATACACATATATATATATATACATACATACACATACATACATACATACACATACATACACATACATACACACAGACATATCTACCTGCACAGGGTGAGTCTGGGCGTGTTAAGAAGGGGTTAACTGAATAGGGTAAGAATTTCCCTTTCAGACCTGATTGTCAGCTGAGCTGAACATGTCAGAGATGAGTTGTGTGTATGGAGAGAGAGAGACAGACAGACAGACAGCAGCATGATGTGTGAGAGGATCCATTGATGGATTGTATACCTACTGGGGTGAGCAAAACCATATCAAAGACTATAGCTCTGGCTATAGCCATGTACTTTGTCTATATATCAATATGTTGGCTAAAGAGACTGAACCTTTCCTATCTCTGTACCTGTGTTAGAAGACAAGCCTGTAGTGTCTTCTGTTTGTTTTGCTGAAGCAGTGAATAAGAAAGGTAATGAAAGACAAAAAAGGGTGATATAGTTAAAAGGTACAGGTGACCCTGTATGGCACAAGGGGCCAAGAGAGATAAAGCATAGCTGGCCCCTCCATATTCCACAAGCGCTGCAGTTATCAATTGTAAAAGCAGATTTCGTTCCTAAAGAGGAAACACTGCAGGGGCCCCAATAAGACCCACAGAAGGGGCTCCCAGACTATAGCGCGTTTAGCAGCCTGAGCGCTGGGACTTCGCACTGGGAGAGGCTCAACCCAGACGGCTACTGCACTGAGGCAGAGGGGGGACATAGTACTGCTTACTCTTCACTGGTGCGTGAGGTATGAGGAAAAAAAGAAGAATGGGGTGGCGGCTAACCATGCCTTAATTTATGCTATTCACTGGTCCTGAGGGAGTGGTCAAGAGGCGGAGCTCTATCACTAGTATGCTGCCATGTTGGCGTCAGGAAATGACATTTAGAAAATATTGCTTTAAGAAGCATGGGCGGAAGTGATGTTTTGACGTTGCTTCCGCCCTGCTATGCTATGGAGACGGGTGGGGGCCATCTTGCCCTCAACCGCATCCCCACACAGCAGGGGACAGTACTCGATTGCCTCCGTCGCTACCTACGGCTCTGGTAAGCGGTGGAGGGCGCGGGAGAGCGGCGGGAGGGGGGCCCCTCTCCCGCCGCCGATAACGGTGATCTTGTGGCAAATCCGCCGCGGAGACCACTGTTATCGTTTACAGGACCGCTCACGCTAACGATGGATACCTCGGTTGTGGTAGCAGCTGCTGCCGTTACCGAGATATCCATCTTTAAAGAAAGGACGTATATCTGTGTGAGGAGGTCCTTAAGTGGTTAACTGGTAATTGCGCAGTCATGCAAGGCTGTACCCAGACCAAATTGATATCATTTTTTTCACACAAATAAAGCTTTTTTTTGGATGTATTTGATAACCCACTGAATTTTTTCATTTTTTTGCAATATAACAAAAATGACAAATATTTTTTTACTTTCTGCTATAAAATATATCCAATAAAAAATGTAATTTCTTTTGGCCAAAATGTATTCTGCTGCATGTCTGTAATAATAAAATCCCAATAAGGGCCAGATTCAGCAACACTTGCGCTGGAGTATTTGGATATGCGCCGCGTAACTGTGAAGATGCGCCGTCGTTTCTATGTGGCCGTACCCACCAAACTAGATGCGCCCAATAACGGGTCATTTGCGACCGGCGGAACGTTCCGACGCCAGAGTATCGTCAGCGCTTAATTTCGCTGGGCGCATCAGTCGCGCCTATTGATTTCCCCTGCAAATATGCAAATGAGGGATTTTTCCCAATTCACGAACGGATCAGCACCATACGCTGGCTACATGCGCCGCGCGTATCTCGTCCGTCCGGCGCAAAGTTATTTCTACAAAAAGCTGCTTTATCTTTACTCCAGATGGCCACAGGTCAGCAGGAGAGCAGCTACAGCAGCGTTACCGACGATAAGAGCTAGCTGAGCACCCCCACTTGCAGGACAACACCTCTGTCCATGCTTGTCTGTCAAATTTTACAGCCATGGAGGAAGACATCATAGGTCTCCATAGCCGAGATGACGGCTGACAGCTCCTGGCCTTTAGAGTTCAGCTTTCTCCTGTGTGTTTGCGGGGAACGGGAGCAGCCATCTCAAAACAAAAGTAACATCACTGCGGGGAGGGGGAGCAGGATATACTTTAGTGCCGAAATGGCGCTTCTACGGGCGCATTTAAACGCCCAACGGAAGGCATTGCGTAAAGATAAAGCAGCCCCCTAGTGGAGTATCCTATGTTAAGTATAGCCGTCGTCATCGCGTCGAAAAAAAAATCGCGTCGCTTGTGTAAAACGTCCATGAATGGGGATTGACGTCATTGACGTTCACTGACAGAATTTGGAGCATGCGCACTGGGATGCATTGACAGTCGACGCATGCGCAGTACGTTCGCCGCGGGATCGCGCTTAGTTTAAATAATACACGCCCCGTACCCGCCCAATTTGAATTCCGCCGGCTCATTTGCGATACGCTGCCGCAACTTTAGGAGCAAGTGCTTCATGAATAACAGCACTTGCTCCTAAAATTTCGCCAGCGTAACGTAAATGAGAAACGTTACTCCAGAGCAAAGATGCTCTCATCTACCTGAATCTGGCCCAATGGGATATATATATATATCTATATATATATATATAGATAGATCTATATCTATCTATATATATCTATATATATCTATATATATATAGATATATATCTATATACATATATACACAGTTGTGCTCATAAGTTTACATACCCTGGCAGAATTTATGATTTCTTGGCCATTTTTCAGAGAATATGAATTATAACACAAAAACTTTTCTGTCACTCATGGTTAGTGTTTGGCTGAAGCCATTTATTATCAATTAACTGTGTTTACTCTTCTAAAATCATAATGGCAACAGAAACTACCCAAATCACCCTGATCAAAAGTTTACATGCCCTGGTGATTTTAACCTGATACCATGCACACAAGGTGACACAAAGGTGTTTGAATGGCTATTAAAGGTAACCATCCTCACCTGTGATCTGTTTGCTTGTAATTAATGTGTGTGTATAAAAGGTCAATGAGTTTCTGGACTCCTGACAGACCCTTGCATCTTTCATCCAGTGCTGCACTGACGTTTCTGGATTCTGAGTCATGGGGAAAGCAAAAGAATTGTCAAAGGATCTGTGGGAAAAGGTAGTTGAACTGTATAAAACAGGAAAGGGATATAAAAAGATATCCAAGGAATTGAGAATGTCAATCAGCAGTGTTCAAACTCTAATCAAGAAGTGGAAAATGAGGAGGTTCTGGTGAAACCAAACCACGGTCAGGTAGACCAACTAAAATTTCAGCCACAACTGCCAGGAAAATTGTTCGCTCCGTTGATCAGGTAGATGACAGGGCGGTCCCTGCACACTGTGCAGGGCCTGCCCTGTCAGATCGCCGCTCTCCATAGGGGGGGATCGGATGAACACAGACCGTCTGTCCGCGTTCACCTAATCCACTCTGCAGATGGATGGAAAAATAGGATTTTCCTCCGTCTGCAGAATCGGACCATATCGGAGACCAATAACATCGGGTGTCAGCGGATATTCATCTGCTGACACCCGCTATCCCATAGGGATTAGGGATGAGCTCCGCGTTCGATACGAACGTATGTTCGACTCGAACATTGTCTATTCGTATGTTCGGCGAATTTCGAACAAACCGGGTCGTTCGCGCCAAATTCGAGTGACGCGCAACGGCCCATAATTCACTGCGGCATTGTGCCCTGATGATTGGCCAAACATGCACTATGACCCTGCATGCTTGGCCAATCACAGCACGCAAAAAACGGAGAGCCATAATTGGCCAAAGCCAGGGGGGGTACCGCAATCGGTTCACAGGAGCTGAAGAACGGGGAGAGGTGAGTGTGAGTGTAACCAAACCTTCCCCGTTCTTCTCTGTGGCAGTGACACTGATCGTCTGTTCCCTGTCATAGGGAACGACGATCAGTGACGTCACACTTCCAGCCACCCCCCTACAGTAAGAAACACACATTAGGTCACACTTAACCCCTACAATGCCCCTAGTGGTTAACTCCTTCACTGCAATTGTCAGTTAAAGTGACACAGTGCCAAATTTGGAAAAAGTGGCCCAAATCCTCTGGGGCTGAAGTGGTTAAAGGTGGAAAGTTCTGAAATGATTTATTTTTGTCTCATTTTTTTACATCACAGAAATCTGACATTTTAACAGTGTGAAGACTTTTTCTATCCACTGTACAGTATGTCCTTTCTACTATAGAGGAATAGATTTAAATGATCGTTTTTGTGCCTGGGGTTCAGCTTTAAGTGACAGTTGGTGTCCTCAGCTTTTCTCCTGTCTGTGACATACGATTTAATATTCTAACAGGAGAATTGTGGTCGCTGGCACAGGCTGTACATTGGGAATATATTTATTCTTCACACTGACAATAGCCAAGCTTGCTCCAGTCCCAGACCTGCTTCCTAATTTCCACGGCGTGTTTTTCTCCCCAGCCTGTCAGGCCTGTCAGTGGGATTTTGTGCTTTCCCCCGGTGCAAAGTGCTGACGTCCACAGAAACGCAGCTAAAGATTGTGTCTCTCCTGTAGAACGGCGGCACATTGGAGAAGACAGCGCTATTTAGCAGAACAATGCGGTGTCAGTCCGCAGAGGCACAGGTGAGAGCGATCCCGCTTCGTCAGCAGCCGAGGGCTGGGGGGAGGGAAGATTCCGTGCGCAACTCAAAGTGGCATTTATGCATTTTTTATTACGGCTGTACATATTTTATTTAGAAATAAATTCCACGGGAATTGTAATTGTGTTTTATTAAAGGAAAGGAAGGAAAGGCTGTGTGAAGGCAAAGTTTTATCTGCAAGGAGAAAGAAAGTCGGCGCCGATCCCAAGAGAAAGAACTTTCTTCTATGAAGAACAAAAAAGTTGATCATTCTTAACTATCTGATCATTTATCTATCTATCTATCTATCTATCTATCTATCTATCTATCTATCTATCTATCTATCTATCTATCTATCTATCTATCTATCTATCTATCTATCTATCTATCTATCTATCTATCTATCTATCGATCCTTTCTTGTAATCAATCTTTCTTTTTTTTCTCTATATCTATCATCTACTGTATCTCTCTCCCATCCATTTGCAGAATTTGTAGGTTTGCCCACTTACAAAGAAATGAAGAGTGTATCCTTTTTTTATCATAGGGGTATCTTACTGTAAATGATAGAAAACGAATATCAACCAAAAATCCCAAAAAAAACACGAAACAAATGTTATAAATTGAGTTGCAGTGAGTAAAATAAGTATTTGATCCCCAAGCAACCAACAATAATTCTGCCTCCCACAGACTGGCTACAGTATGTGATCAGATTAGTTCTGTCAATTTAAGAAGGTGCTCCTAATGTGTATAAAGACACCTGTCCACAGAATCTCATTCTTCCATTCATACTTGACCATCACCAACAAGACCAAAGAGCTGTAACAGGCCGACAGGGGTAAGATTATAGACCAGCACAAGGCTGGAATGGGCTACAAGACCATCAGCAAGAAACTTGGTGAGAAGGAGACAACTGCTGGAGCGATTATTCACAAATGGAGGAAATACTAAATAACGAAGCAATCGCCCTCAGCCTGGATCTCCATGCAAGATTTCGCCTCATGGGGTGAGGACGATCATGAGAAAAGTGAGGGATCCCCCCAGAACTATACAGGAGGAACTTGTGAATGATCTCAAGGCAGTTGGGACCACAGTCACCAAACAAACCAGTGGTAACACAAAATGCCGCCATAGATTGAAATCCTACAGTGCCCGCAGGGTCCCCCTCCTCAAGAAGACACATGTACAGTCATGCCAATGAATATCTAAATGATTCAGAGGAGGATTGGGTGAAAGTGCTGTGCTCAGATGAGACCAAAATTGAGCTCTTTGGCATTAAAGCGGAGGTTCAGTGGCCGTTCCTTTTTTTTTTTCAATTAAACCATGCAAACAATAAAATCATCGCAATGTTACACTCACTGTTCTGGTGATTCATCTCCCTCGATGTCATTCCCAGTTATAAAAAAACGTTACTGCCGGTTTCGTCTTGCTTGTGGGCATGTGAAGCCCACAAGCGTTAACTTCCTGGTTCCAGTGAATGCCGAGCGCCGTAAACTGAGCAGGTTGCCATCACAACGGGCGGCGGCGGCGGAAGTTGTGATGGCAACCAAAAATATACACAGGTCAGTACGAGGACGGAGAGCAGACGATCTCGCAAGATTTTCGCAGCGGCGATCCGCACTGACTCCTGGGAATGCTGACACTAAGGCCGCGAACACTAAATAAATCCGATCAAATCGGTCTGACAGACAGTTTTGATCGGATTTGTCTGCTAGGATGTAATGGTTTGATCGTGTACACACGATCAAACCAAAATCCCCGCCGGCAGACAGCGCGGTGACGTGGCGGTGACGTTGACGCCGCCAAGTCACCGAACCAGGAAGTAAAATACTTCCACGCATGCGTCGAATCCATTCGACGCATGTGCGGACAGATATGTCCGCTGGTTAGTGTACTAACCAGCGGACATGTCGGACAGGCGGGTTCCCAGCAGACAGATTTTAAAGCATGCTTTAAAACATGTCTGCTGGAAAAACCTGTCTGCTCGCCTGTACACACGATCGAATTTGTCTGCTGAAACGGTCCGTCCATTCACTTATTCACTTGATTGTTCTGGATTCTTATAGACTTTATTATATTCTTTGTGTGTTAACAATTGCACTATCACGTCTGTGTGTCTTGATAGCGTTGTGACATACATACGCCTTATTTCATCATACAGACTTTTTTTCATATATTTTTTTTGATCTAATATTGATGTTTGCATATATTATTGATGTGAATCATTGTTTTATGCTTCATTAATTCACAATGTTTTTTCATAATTAGCATTGTGTAAGCGCTACACACTCACACTCTTTTTGGTCAGAATTTCAGACAAGATTTGTGTGACCGTGTGTATGCAACACAAGTTTGAGCCAACATTTCATGAGAAAAAAAATAAATGGCTTTCTTGTCGGAAGAGGAAGCTGCGGGCGGTGGTGTATGATCTTAGAACAAATAGCGAGTTTTGACGGCTCAGGCTGTCAGGTCTGCACTAAGGATTTCCACTTTTCGCCGTCAGCTTTTCCCACAGGCCCGCTCTCCGTAAGTTACCCCGTTCTCCACACATCAAGTGTTAAAAAGAAATAACAGCGGCTAATGTATTAAAATACGGGAAATGCTTGTATCAAACGTGGCAGGTGCTAAACAGAATTCAATTCTAATCACATTAAGACAGAAGAGCCATTTACTCCCAGAATTTATAGTGAAGGTCTAAATTAAGCTGCAGATTGCTTTAAATTAGTATCTGTAGCGGAAATACAAAACTACCGGGGATTGCTCGGCAATTGCATTGGCAGAGAAATAAGAAATATCAATCACTTGGAGTTTATAATAAGCAGAATCATCACAGCTTTAATTCTTCCCCAAGCCACCTAGGGCATTGTTAAAGAGCCCCCCACCTATGTTGCCAATAAGCCTCACTTGCCGGGACACCTGTGAACATTCCTAGTGAGTTTGAGACTAGGTGGGGGAGGGAAAGGAGACTTATGGTGGCGGTGCAGAAAAGTCTTAACTTTTAGGGACTTGGGGGTGTAAACCCTAATATACAGTATACCCAGTAAAGTTTCTTGTCTCAGGTGATACACAGAGATGAAGAAAATCCCCCTACATAGGTTGTACCTGCTTATCTGCAGTCGTCTCTTCTCTACGGCAGTTCAAAGTGCAGAATTTATACAGATTGTCTGAGCTTTCAGAAATCAGGGGGTGGGGAGCTGAAGTAAAACTCTGCAGAGTGTTTAGTAAGAAGAGCTCTGAGAGCTGATTTGTAGACATGTGCATTCGTTTTCGTTAGAATGCATTTTCGTCCGAAAATCATTTTTTTTCGTTATCGTTTTAACAAACGATAACGAAAGCGTAAGAGACGAAAACCGAAAGATCCAACATAAAAAATGCTTTATTTTCGTTTTCGTTGCGGTAAAAATTCGATATATGAGAGATTCGACATTATAGGGAAAAGATTTGACATTATAGGGAAAAGATTCGACATTATAGAGAAAAGATTTGACACTATAGAAATAATAGATACGACATTACAGAGAATAGATTTCGATTTATGAGAAAATAGATTCGACATTATTACTAGTCATACAACATTAGAATTCTTGTAGGCGGAATATTCGAACGGAAATGTACGATTCGACGTAAAGATTCGACGTTCCGTCGAATATTCTTTTGACCATTTGACAGAAACCAAGTACTATTGGATTTTCGGACGAAAGCTATTCCCCAAGGAAAAACTAAATAAATCAAAACGATTTTCGGGAGTAACTAAATACATTTATTTTCCAATTTTCCAAACGAAAAAACGAAACGAAATATTCCAGTCTGCACATGTCTACTGATTTGAGGAAAGGGAGACACACCCCTCCACACAGCACACACAAACTGAGCTGAGGCTGTCAATCGTAGGCTGTGTGCTGGAGCTCCCTCCCATGTCACCTCTTTTACTCTTGGTGTCTTGTAAGATATAGTCACTGTGCAAAACTGCTAAACCGGAGACACAAATTAAATATGGGTAACTGAGGTGCCTGGACCTTTCCTAAGTGCTACAATCCAAACAGAGTTAAAATAAAGACTTGAGGGATTAGTATAAGGAATAATTGGTGGAGGGTGTTGGGGATTGGGGTAAGAAGAAATTGTCATAGGAAGTGGAGTTGGTGGAGGATGTGGAAGACTGGGGCAGGAGTAAATGGTAATGGGCTTGGAAGTTTGGGTTTAAGGAGTAAATGGCAGAGGATGTGTAGGATTGGGATAAGATGAGGGTGTAAAGAATTAATGTAATGAGCTAACGTTGGAGGGTTTGGAGGATTGGGGTGAGGTGTGATAGGGAAGGATATGGAGAATAGAAGTAAAGAATGGATGGCGGAAGTTGTGAAGTATTGGGATATGGTGTGAATAGAGGAGAATGTGGGGAATTAGGGTTAGGAGTGAATAGTGGAGGGTGTGAGGTTTTGGGGTAAGGTGTGAATGGAGGAGAATGTAGGGAATTAGGGTTAGGAGTGAATAGTGGAGGGTGTGAGGTTTTGGGGTAAGGTGTGAATGCAGGAGAATGTGGGGAATTAGGGTTAGGAGTGAATCGTGGAGGGTGTGAGGTTTTGGGGTAAGGTGTGAATGGAGGAGAATGTGGGGAATTAGGGTTAGGAGTGAATCGTGGAGGGTGTGAGGTTTTGGGGTAAGGTGTGAATGGAGGAGAATGTGGGGAATTGGGGTTAGGAGTGAATCGTGGAGGGTGTGAGGTTTTGAGGTAAGGTGTGAATGGAGGAGAATGTGGGGAATTGGGGTTAGGAGTGAATCGTGGAGGGTGTGAGGTTTTGGGGTAAGGTGTGAATAGAGGAGAATGTGGGGAATTAGGGTTAGGAGTGAATCGTGGAGGGTGTGAGGTTTTGGGGTAAGGTGTGAATAGAGGAGAATGTGGGGAATTAGGGTTAGGAGTGAATCGTGGAGGGTGTGAGGTTTTGGGGTAAGGTGTGAATGGAGGAGAATGTGGGGAATTAGGGTTAGGAGTGAATCGTGGAGGGTGTGAGGTTTTGGGGTAAGGTGTGAATGGAGGAGAATGTGGGGAATTAGGGTTAGGAGTGAATCGTGGAGGGTGTGAGGTTTTGGGGTAAAGTGTGAATGGAGGAGAATGTGGGGAATTAGGGTTAGGAGTGAATCGTGTGAGTTTTTGGGGTAAGGTGTGAATGGAGGAGAATGTGGGGAATTAGGGTTAGGAGTGAATCGTGGAGGGTGTGAGGTTTTGGGGTAAGGTGTGAATGGAGGAGAATGTCGGGAATTAGGGTTAGGAGTGAATCGTGGAGGGTGTGAGGTTTTGGGGTAAGGTGTGAATGGAGGAGAATGTGGGGAATTAGGGTTAGGAGTGAATTGTGGAGGGTGTGAGGTTTTGGGGTAAGGTGTGAATGGAGGAGAATGTAGGGAATTAGGGTTAGGAGTGAATCGTGGAGGGTGTGAGGTTTTGAGGTAAGGTGTGAATGGAGGAGAAAGTGGGGAATTGGGGTTAGGAGTGAATCGTGGAGGGTGTGAGGTTTTGGGGTAAGGTGTGAATGGAGGAGAATGTAGGGAATTAGGGTTAGGAGTGAATCGTGGAGGGTGTGAGGTTTTGAGGTAAGGTGTGAATGGAGGAGAAAGTGGGGAATTGGGGTTAGGAGTGAATCGTGGAGGGTGTGAGGTTTTGAGGTAAGGTGTGAATGGAGGAGAATGTGGGGAATTGGGGTTAGGAGTGAATCGTGGAGGGTGTGAGGTTTTGGGGTAAGGTGTGAATGGAGGAGAATGTAGGGAATTAGGGTTAGGAGTGAATAGTGGAGGGTGTGAGGTTTTGGGGTAAGGTGTGAATGCAGGAGAATGTGGGGAATTAGGGTTAGGAGTGAATCGTGGAGGGTGTGAGGTTTTGGGGTAAGGTGTGAATGCAGGAGAATGTGGGGAATTAGAGTTAGGAGTGAATCGTGGAGGGTGTGAGGTTTTAGGGCAAGGTGTATCACACCTTGCAAAGAATTAATGCAAAGAGCTAATGCTGGAGGGTTAGGAGGATCAGGTTAAGGTGTGATAAGGGAGGATATGGAGAATAGAAGTACAGAATGGATGGCGGAGGAGGGTGTGGAAGATTGGAATAAGGAGTGGATAGCAGAAGAATTGGAAGATTGGGCTAAGAAGTGGATGATGGAAGGCAAAGGAAGTGAACTAGGGAGGGCGTGGAAGATTAGGGTGGGGAGTGAACTATGGAGGGTATGAAGGATTAGGATAAGGAATGAACTGGGAAGACAAATTGTGTAAAATTGGGGTAAGATGTAAATGGTGGCAGACTTGGATAAGGCGTGAATGGTGAAGAATTGGGAAAAATATTGATTGGTGAAGGGTGTTTAGGATAGGGGTAAAGAGTGATTGATGGAGGGTGTAAAGGATTGGTGTAAAGTCTGAATGTTGGAAAGTGTGGAGGATTTGAGTAAGTAGTGATTGGTGCAGGGTGTGGGGGAATGGGATAAGAAATTAATGGTGGAGAGTGTAGAAGATTTGGGTAAGGAATGAATGGTGCAGACTGTGGAAGATTG
Organism: Rana kukunoris; assembly: GCA_029574335.1. Taxonomy (NCBI): domain Eukaryota; kingdom Metazoa; phylum Chordata; class Amphibia; order Anura; family Ranidae; genus Rana; species Rana kukunoris. Next base: position 141,918,548 of record CM056058.1, on the reverse strand, counting down.
TGGTAAGAAGAAACTGTCATAGGAAGTGGAGGTAAGGAATGATCGGTGGAGGATGTGGAAGACTGGGGCAGGAGTAAATGGTAATGGGCTTGGAAGATTGGGTATAAGGAGTATGGTAGAGGATGTGTAGGATTGAGATAGGATGTGAATGTTGGAGGGTAAAGAGCTAATGCTGGAGGGTTTGGAGGATTGGGGTAAGGTGTGATAAGGGAGGATATGAGAATAAAAGTACAGAATGGATGGCGGAAGTTGTGAAGAATTGGGATAAGGTGTGAACGGACCTACACCCGAAACTGAAGAAATGTTCCCTCCGCCCTGACCAGAAGAACAGAAAGTGAGGATTTCTCAGAAGAAATAAGGACATTTAAAAGCAAAATGGAAGGATGAGGTAAGTGAAGGAGGACTGCACTAAGGTAAAGGAAGCTATTTAGGGAAAAAAATGTTTACCTTTACAACCCCTTTAACTATAGTGGCTGACTGATTGTTTCTGGTAGCCTCATATACAGGGCAATCCATTCAGCAAGATACAAATGTTGTAGACAGAGCAGAATCATCCAGCAACAACTCAACAATGAATTGTCTATTAGGACTTGAAGAGAAGAATGCTGAGGAGTCGGCCTTGAAACTGGCTCCGTTTTCTGAACACACCACTCCGAAGAGACTTTCTACAATTATTTCAGCAGAATCGGGCTAACCTCAGCATTTCGCTTTAATTATAAACAAGCTGTCTCATTAAGATTTTACATTTTAGGTGAAAACTGACTACTTTCACCTTTCTGATGTTTTGTTTCCCATCCAGCCTTGCTCCCGCCTGTGCAGTAACCTCTTCTAGCGGAAGAGTGAATCTAGACGGCATAGGAACACGCTTCTGTCTAGTTACGGGAAAACTCTTGGAGCCTATTCAAGCGTGTGGCTGTCATAAGCTCTGTACAAGTTCAGAGAGTTCGATACAGATCTGGCACGGAGCGCCCCAAGGGAGACGTGTTTTACTCATCACAGACAGTCAAAAAAAAAGAAGCCTCCAATTCCACCCGATGTTGAATCCTTTCTAGAAAAGCATGTAGCCCTCTTTTAATGTTTTCAAGTGTGCCTATCATTAAAACTCACACTTCACATGGAACAGTAGGGCACAAGTCATCATTACCAAGCCATCTATGTGCCTTATTGTAAAAGATTTTGCTCTAGTTTCCATGCCAGAGACACAAAAGGAAATAAAATTAAATCTCTCCACAATAAAGATCAATTCCCCTCGTAGAAAGCTGCATTCGGAAATAAATGCCCCCATTGGAAGTTTTCCTATCTATTCATCTTCCCCTTGTAGACAGTGGCCATTGAAACAAGTGCCCCCCAATTGTAAGATTTCCCATCTATTCATCTTCCCCTCGAAGACCGTGGCCATTGAAAAAGGTGCCCCCCATTGTAAAATTTCCCATCTATTCATCTTCCCCTCGTAGACAGAGGCCATTGAAACAAGTATCCCCCCATTGTAAAATGTCCCATCTATTCATCTTCCCCTCTAAGACAGTGGTCATTGAAACAAGTGTCCCCCCATTGTAAGATTTCCCATCTATTCATCTTCCCCTCGTAGACAGTGGCCATTGAAACAAGTGTCCCCCCATTGTAAAATTTCCCATCTATTCATCTTCCCCTCGTAGACAGTGGCCATTAAACAAGTACCTCTCCATTGTAAGATTTCCCATCTATTCATCTTCCCCAGTAGCCACTGAAACAAGTACCCCTCATTGTAAGATTCCTCATCTATTCATCTTCCCCTCGTAGACAGTGGCCATTGAAACAAGTGTCCCCCCATTGTAAAATTTCCCATCTATTCATCTTCCCCTCATAGACAGTGGCCATTAAAACAAGTGCCCCCCCCCCCATTGTAAGATTTCCCATCTATTCATCTTCCCCTCGAAGACCGTGGCCATTGAAACAAGTGTCCCCCCATTGTAAGATTTCCCATCTATTCATCTTCCCCTTGTAGACAGTGGCCATTGAAACAAGTGTCCCCCCATTGTAAGATTTCCCATCTATTCATCTTCCCCTTGTAGACAGTGGCCATTGAAACAAGTGCCCCCCATTGTAAGATTTCCCATCTATTCATCTTCCCCTTATAGACAGTGGCCATTGAAAAAAGTGCCCCCCCCCCCATTGTAAGATTTCCCATCTATTCATCTTCCCTTCGTAGACAGTGGCCATTAAAACAAGTGCCCCCCATTGTAAGATTTCACATCTATTCATCTTTCCCTCGTAGACAGTGGCCATCGAAACAAGTGTCCCCCTATTGTAAAATTTCCCATCTATTCATCTTCCCCTCGTAGACAGTGGCCATTGAAAAAAGTGCCCCTCCCATTGTAAGATTTCCAATCTATTCATCTTCCCCTCGTAGACAGTGGCCATTGAAACAAGTGCCCCCCATTGTAAAATTTCCCATCTATTCATCTTCCCCTCGTAGACAGTGGCCATTGAACAAGTGTCCCCCCATTGTAAAATTTCCCATCTATTCATCTTCCCCTCGTAGACAGTGGCCATTAAACAAGTACCTCTCCATTGTAAGATTTCCCATCTATTCATCTTCCCCAGTAGCCACTGAAACAAGTACCCCTCATTGTAAGATTCCTCATCTATTCATCTTCCCCTCGTAGACAGTGGCCATTGAAACAAGTGTCCCCCCATTGTAAGATTCCCCATCTATTTATCTTCCCCTTGTAGACTGTGGCCATTGAAACAAGTGCCCCCCCCCCCCTCCATTGTAAAATTTCCCATTTATTCATCTTCCAGTGGCAACTATAACATTTTTGCTTTCAGTCGCTATGACAGTGGTTACCAGGACAGATAAAGCCTAGCACACACTATTAGAAAATGGGCCGAAATATTACATTTTCTATTCATGAGTACTGTATTTTCCGGTGTATTTTACGACCCCCTAATGCTACTGTATTTTCTTAAGTTTTTGCCTATACTCACTGTATAGGACGACCCCCCTTCTGAGGTTTCATATTGCCTAGATTTCCTTCTTCTCTATTGAAGTTGAAGCCATACGGCGCTGAGCCAATCACGGCGAGCGATGTAATCTATTGAATACAAAGCCTGCTCGGATTGGCAGAGGCGGTGACATCATTAGCCCGCACCTCTCTGACTCACTGTAATGTAGCCTGTCCGGATTGGCAGAGGTTGTCTCCAATCTGAGCAGGCTTAGCAGGCTCTGTATTCATCAACAGGCTGCATCGCCCGACGGGATTGGCTGAGTGGCGCAAACTGTATGCATACAGTAATAGCGAGCACCCGGCGGCACTGACATCCATCTGGCGGCTGCTTCACCTGGCGTATAAGACGACCCGGTTGTTGGATGTGACATTTAGATATGAATGGTTGTCTTATACGCCAAAAAATATGGTACACTGCTTTTGAGAGCCAATAGGGACTGTTTAGACAAAAATGTCCAAAGGAACATGTTGGCAGTTTTTTCTTGTTAGTTATGATAACGTCTGATTTTCCCCGAATTAGTACAGTAATCATACTATAAAAATTGAATGAGCAAATCCGCGCATTATCAGAAACAATGTATGACCATAGACTAGACATAAACCATATCTAAGTACTGTATTTATTGGCGTATAAGACACAAGTTTTTCCAGAGAATAGAGGGTAAACTGCCTGCGTGTTATACGCCCCGGGCGCCACCCATGGGGGGCGGGTCAGGCCGGCTCTCCTGGCCCTGGAACAGCGCTGCCAGCATACTTTAACCACTTCCCGCCCAGCCTATAGCAAAATGACAGCCAGGCGGTGGTTAAGTTATACTGACTGGACGTCATATGACGTCCAGCAGGATAACAGCCGCCACGCACCCGTGCGCCCATTGCGGCAATTGGTGGTGCGGGGTGTCAGTTTGACACACCGCTACACCGATCTCCGTAAAGAGCCTCCGATGGAGGCTCTCTACCACGTGATCAGCCATGTTCAATCCCGGCTGATCACAATGTAAACAGGAAGAGCCGTTGATCGGCTTTTCCTCACTCCTCAGTCAGCGTGCTCACCCCCTCCCTTGGGACTACATAACTCCCCAGTGGGAACATGCAGTGATAAAAACATTACAAGGGTTCTAGCCTTTCCACACTCCAAAATGAAAAACATATATACTGTATTTTGGCTTCCATTTACTTTAATATGAAACATTAAATGAGTGATCAACGCCTTACCTGGTGGACTCTTTGGACAAAACGCCAACGTAGGAGGTGACAAAGTTTTGAAACTTCCTGTGCTGCTCCTCCCACCGGTCTTCCACAGAATAGTAATTGGGCAGAGGAGCGCCAAATAAAATCTCGCTCCGCAGTAGAGAACTTTTCAGGTTTTCTGTCGTGAGATTCTCATCCACGTACCAGTAAAACTCCGGGTGAGTCATGGCCAGCTTCAGAGATCCTGTAAAAGTACAATCATTATTCTGGAGGCAGATTACACAAGACACTTGTCCTATCCCATATCCTCCAAATCTGGCGTTTCAGTGATATGTGCTTGCTGGCAAGTCCCCCGGCTAATTTGAATTTTTATGTCAGCAGTGAGAAATTTGCACCAACATTTCAAAACCTGTCCAACTGCCATGGCCAATACAGAGGACTTCACCTGCTGTGGAAATTCCATGAAGATGTATTTAATAGGGTTGTCCCGATACCACTTTTTTAAGACCGAGTACAAATACCAATACTTTTTTTCAAGTAATCGCCGATACTGAATACCGATACTTTTTTTAATCTCATGCGACAGTGGCACATGTGTCAGTATGTTTTTTTTTTTTACTTTAACAATTTGTTTTTAATGTTTTATTTATTTTATTTTTTATTTGTAATGATTTCTTTTTTTTTTAAGGAGGGGGGGGGGGGGAGGGTGGACCGTGTCAGTGTGTTTTTTCTTAATTTTTTTTATTTTCTACAATTTTTTTTTTATTCTTTTGTTTTTTTATTCTTTCTTTTTTTTCAGCCCTGTTGGGGGGGCTTCGGTGAGATATCAGGGGTCTTAACAGACCTCTAACCTCTTCCCTTTGAGACAGGGAAAGGGACTAGGGACACATGTTCACCTGTCCCTTTCTCAGCAGCATCAGTTGCGCTGAAAATGAATGGAGAGAAGACAGCGTCTTCTCTTCATTCATAAACTGAAACATTTGTAAACACAGTTTACAATGTTTCAGTTATGTGAATAGACAGTCAGTGATCATTTACCGGCTCCTACCCCGCTCTCCATCCTGACAATTCCAGGGGGTGGAGGAGAGGCACGGAAGGGGAGAGAAACACGGCAGGATACATGGGATACACGGCGGGATGCACGGGATACACGGCGGGATGCACGGGATACACGGCGGCATACACGGGATACACGGCGGCATACACGGGATACACAGCGGGATGCACGGGATACACGGCGGCATACACGGGATACACAGTGGCATACACAGGATACACAGCGGCATACATGGGATACACGGTGGCATACACGGGATACACAGCGGCAAACATGGGATACACAGTGGCATACATGGCAGGATGCACAGGGTACAAGGAGGGATGCACGGGATACACGGCGGCATACACGGGATACACGGCGGCATACGCGGGATACACTGCGGGATGCACGGGATACACGGCGGCATACACGGGATACACAGCGGCATACACGGGATACACAGCGGCATACACGGGATACACGGCGGCATGCACGGGATACACGGCGGCATACACGGGATACACGGCGGGATGCACGGGATACATGGCTGGATGCACGTAATACACGGCGGCATACACGGGATACACAGTGGCATACATGGGATACACGGTGGCATACACAGCGGGATGCACAGGATACAAGGAAGGATGCACGGGATACACGGCGGCATACACGGGATACACGGCGGGATGCACAGGATACACGGCGGGATGCACGTGATACACGGCGGCATACACGGGATACACAGCGGCATACATGGGATACACGGTGGTATACACGGCGGGATGCACAGGATACAAGGAGGGATGCACGGGATACACGGCGGCATACACAGGATACACGGCGGGATGTGCATGGGATACACGGCGGCATACACGGGATACACGAAATACACGGCGGCTTTCAGCTGCTTTCAAATCAGCGGTGAACGGTGCTTGGAACTTCCCCATGCACTGATCACCACCGACAGTACTAGTATCGGTATCGGGACAACCCTAGTATATAATATGTATTGTCATAGTGTCACCCATTGTTGGTTCTCCCGCAGCCCGCTCTAAAGAGCTGACTTGGGCGTACTGAGACTGGTTGAGATTCCTTCCTGAATTGGAGAAGGGTGTTTGTGGAGTGGGGGTGTCGGCCGGCAAAGGGGCCCCTGTGTCATGCACAGATATTCACCTGTGGGATGCGTCCACTCTGCAAACGCATTGTCGGTTTAGCGGATAATCGGATATATGCTTTTTGTCATCTCTCGGTGCCTGATCAACACTGTTTTGTGAGGTGAGCATACACCTGCAGATAAGCTCCCCTCATCAAGAACTGTGTTCATTGGTTATTGTATTATTACTGTATTGTATTGTTATTATTACTGTATGGTTATTGTATTATTACTGTATCGTCTTGTTATTATTACTGTATCGTTATTGTATCATGCTGTTGTTGTATTATTGTCCCATCCATATATGGGCATTTGCTGTGTGGAGCCCCCATGCTGTGTCCTGGCTTCCCATGGAGGAGGTCACATGCTGTGACATCACTTCCTTATGGTCACATGCTGTGACATTACTTCCTATGGTCACATGCTGTGATCTCCTCCAATCAGCTGTGGTCTGTAAATGCTTTTGTTGTAATAAAAGGACTCGGCGTCGGCAGGCAGTCTTGTGATGACGCCGAGATGAGAAGAAGCTGGTGGGTGGTGATGGTGTCTTATTGTATGAATGGAAGGGGATAAATGGTGAGTGAAACTTTTAGATTAAAGATGGATTATTTCACTGAGACGAAACGTGTACTTTTAGAGACACGATATCTGTCTGTGTGCTCTGCATACAGCCAGATTTCACTATCACACCCTACCATGATAGACTCTTTATCCGCTATTCTCAACCAGAGTTTCTCTAGACCAGGGGTCTCAAACTGGTGACCCTCCAACTACAAGTCCCATGAGGCATTGATTGCAAGGCTGACAGTTACAAGCATGACTCCCACGGGCAGAGGCATGATGGGACTTGTAGTTTCACAACAGCTGGTGGGCCGCCAGTTTGAGACCCTTGCTCAAGTCTAGAGGTTTCCAGGGATTCCTTGAGCTGTAGCTAAATTACTTTCTATTTGATGGTTCCTGCATAGTTCTGCGACCAACGCTACTTGAAAGAACCAGTTGCATGATACCAATGAGCTTTTTAGTGGTCTGCAAGGGTGGCATTTTGGCAACCACTGTAAGACGGGGAATCCCACTCACCACCAATGTACGTAACATTCTTCCCATTGACCACCAAGTAAGGAGCATTCTCCCTATGATCCACAATGAATTGGTTTTAGTTGGGGTTCCCTGAGACCTGAAAATAATTTCAAGGGTTCCTCTTGGGTTAAAGGTTGGGAAAGGCTGCTTTATATTGTAGCTAGCAAAAAAAAAAAATAGAAAACACAATTGGTAACAGTGGCACCTTCAGGGGCGGACTGACCGTTTGCCCGAGGGCCCCAAGCCACTAGGGGGCCCCATCAGGGTTGCCAGCCTCAGTAAAACCAGAGACAGTATGTCAAAATCTGTGTTTTTTTTTAAATCCCAAGATTATAGCTTCCCCGCCTCTCCAGTACCTTTTCAGTGTGTGTATGTGTATTCTGTGTGTATGTATACTGTGTGTGTATACTGTGTGTGTGTGTGTGTGTGTGTGTTGTGTGTATACTGTGTGTGTGTATTGTGTGTATACTGTGTGTGTTGTGTGTATACTGTGTGTGTGTTGTGTGTATACTGTGTGTGTATACTGTGTGTATACTGTGTGTATACTGTGTGTGTGTGTTGTGTGTATACTGTGTGTGTGTTGTGTGTATACTGTGTGTGTGTGTATACTGTGTGTGTGTTGTGTGTATACTGTGTATGTGTGTTGTGTGTATACTGTGTGTGTATACTGTTTATATATACTATATGGGCCAGATTCAGGTAGCTTAGTGCATCTTTAGGCGGGCGTAGCGTATCGAATATACGGTACGCCGCCGCAACTTAGAGAGGCAAGTGCTGTATTCTCAAAGCACTTGCTCCGTACGTTGCGGCGGTGTAGCGTAAATTGGCCGGCGTAAGCCCGCTTAATTCAAAGTAGGAAGGAGGTGGGCGTCATCTATTTAAATTAAGCGTGACCCCATGTAAATGAATGGGCGGTCGAACTGGGCATGCGCCCGCATGCTCAGAATTACTTTGCATAAACTCCATAAGATACGTCGGCGTAAATGCCTATGACGTGAACGTAACTTACGCACAGCCCTATTCACGTAGTACTACGCAAACGGCGTACGCAACGTAAAATTTGACGGCGTCGTTCCCTGGCCCATACCTTTGCATTAGCTGCGCCTGCTATAGCAGGGGTAACTTTACGCCGTACGTAAGCCTTATGCAAATCGCGTACATGATGCAGCCGGGCGCATCTACGTTCGTGAATCGGCGTATCTTACTCATTTGCATATTTATAATGGGAACGCCAAATGCTTCCAGCGTAACTATGCGCCCATGATACGCCGGCGTAGGCAAGTTACGTCGGACGGCTGAAGCCATGTTTTTTTCCGGCGTATCTCGCATTGAGAATCGGCGCAAAGATGCGACGGCGCACATTTGAAATTACGGCGGTGTATCTGGAGATACGCCGGCTTACATCTTTTATGAATCTGGCCCTATGTGTGTGTGTGTTTACTGTGTGGTCCCATAATCTATTGCCTGGGGGCCCCATAATCTCCTATTGCCTGGGAGCCCCATGAGTTGTCACTCCACCCCTGGGCACCTTGCTTCTGTTCTTGTGAGAGAGGCAAGCTTTTTCTGGAATTACTCCTAAAGTTAGACATGTGCACACTGAAATATTTCGTTTGGGAATTTCGTTTTCGTACGAAAACGTATTTGGCGATGTATAAGGCGACCAGGCGTATAAGACGACCCTCTGATTTTACATTTTTTTACGATTTTTTGCCTGTACTCACCGTATACGTGAAAAATGACGAGAAAAATTAGAGCATGTTCTAAATTTTTAATGGCCATTTTCTCATTGCGAAAAATGCTCCTGAACCTACACACGATCGTTTTTCACGACCAATTTAACCACTTAAGGGCCCCTTCACGCCGATATACGTCGGCAGAATGGCACGGCTGGGCACATCCACATACCTGTATGTGGCCCTTTAAGCCCAGCCGTGTGGTCGCACACGCCGCGGGTGTGTGCACAGGACCCGGTCCGAAGCTCCGGGACCGCAGGACTCGCGGACCCGATCGCCACTGGAGTCCCGCGATCGGTCCCCGGAGCTGAAGAACGGTGAGAGCCGCGTGTAAACACGGCTTCCCCGTTCTTCACTGTGGCGCCCGCATTGATAGTGTGTTCCCTTACATAGGGAATCACAATCAATGACGTCACACCTACAGCCACACCCCCCTACAGTTAGTAACACAAATGAGGTCACACTTAAAGGATCACTAAAGGATTTTTTTTTTAGCTAAATAGCTTCCTTTACCTTGCTGCAGTACTGGTTTCATGTCCTAATTGTTAGTTTTTTGCTTTGAAGTTGCTGTAATTCTGCTCTGATCTCCACACTTCCTGCTTGTCTGTTTCCTTATAACCACAGTGCTGGGAGCTTTCTCACGGTGGTCTAAGCTGTCATTACTGTGTGTCTAAAACTTCCCAGAACCAATTAAATTAAAAACAAAACACTGCCTTGGATTTGTTTGTTTTTGTTCTGTGTGTCTATTTCTACTTCACAGAAACATGAAACCAGTTCATAAGTGAAACTAACCTGCAGGCGCATTATATGATTTGAGTTAACTTGTATGTCTCTATACCCTGTAAACAGTCATTTCAGCAAAACATTTTTTTTCCTTTAGTGACCCTTTAAGCCCTACAGTGTGGTGAACTCCCAAACTGCAAATGTCAATTCCACAATAAACAATGCATTTTTAATGCATTTTTTGCTGTGAAAATGACAATGGTCCCAAAAATGTATCAAAATTGTCCGTAGTGTCCGCCATTATGTTACAGTCACAAAAAAAAAATGCTAATCGCCGCCATTAGTAGTAAAAAAAAAAAAAAAAAAAAAAAATTAAAATGCAATAAAACTATCCCCTATTTTGTAAACGCTATAAATTTTGCGCAAATCAACCGATAAACGCTTATTGCGATTTTTTTTTTACCAAAAATAGGTAGAAGAATACGTATTTCCTATTATAAAAAAAAAAATGTATATATATTTTTGGGGGATATTTATTATAGCAAAAAGTTAAAAATATTGAATTTTTTTTCAAAATTGTCGCTCTATTTTTGTTTATAGCGCAAAAAATAAAAACCGCAGAGGTGATCAAATACCACCAAAAGAAAGCTCTATTTGTGGGGAAAAAAGGACGCCAATTTTGTTTGGGAGCAACGTCGCAGGACCGCGCAATTGTCAGTTAAAGCGACGCAGTGCCGAATCGCAAAAACTGTCCGGGTCCTTTAGCTGCCTAAAGGTCCGGGTCTTAAGTGGTTAAAAATTGCATTTTTCTCATCATGAAAAATGGTCGTGTGTACGCGGCATTAGGCCCAATCTACCACTTCAACCTATGACTGCACAATGAAAGGAAAATCAGCAGAGAGATGAACTCATCTCTCTGTCACTCTGCTCTCTCCTTCTATCGACATGTCTCTTGTTGCCATATGAAACCTCCCACACAACTTATTACTTCTTGCGATGCTTTTCTCTCTCCAAATCTGAGCTCTGCTGTACAAGGAGGATACTAAAGCCCAAACTAGTACCTGCACTCTTCTCATTTGGAAGCACATTCAATGATGCATTATGTTTGCCTGGAGTTTAGCTTTAATTCTTCAAAGATCTGAAGAACTGACACCAATCTCACTTTCACAGCTGCCATCTGCTGTACAATACAGAGACGTGCCTAACAAACGCTGTGTTAGAACAAGGACACTTTGTTGTTCCATTTGATGCAATTCATTCATTATTTGATAACTGATAACGTGTGATGAATGCAGTCACTTCCTTCTATCACCTCCACTCCTTCATACAGTCTTATGCAAACGTCTGGGCACCTGAGATCGGCTAAAGTGGCACTCAAAAAGACACACAGCATCTCACAAAAGTAAGTACACCCCTCACATTTTTGTAAATATTTTCTTCTATCTTTTCATGTGACAACACTGAAGAAATGACACTTTGCTACAATGTTGTGTAGTGAGTGTACAGCTTGTATAACGGTGTAAATTTGCTGTGTCCTCAAAATAACTCAACACGCAGCCATTAATGTCTAAACCGCTGGCAACAAAAGTGAGTACACCCCTAAGTGAAAATGTCCAAATTTGGCCAATTTAACCTCCCCGGTGTCATGTGACTTGTCAGGCCACGTACACACGATCAGACTGGTCCGACGGACCGTTTTCATCGGACCAGGCTATAGTGGTCTGATGTGTGTACACACCATTGGACCAAAAATCCGATCAGACCAGAACGCGGTGACGTAGAACACGCCGATGTGCTGAAAAAAGGAAGTTCAATGCTTCCAAGCATGCGTCAAATGGATTCTGAGCATGCTCAGGTTTTTGGTCCGATGCTTTGGCGTACTAACCATTGATTTTAAAGCATGTTTTAAAACTTTGGTCCGACGGTTAAAGGTCCGATAGGCCGTACACACCATCGAATTGGTCCGATGAAACTGGCCTGCAGACCAGTTTCATCGGACCGGTCTGATCGTGTGTACAGGGCCTTAGTGTTACAAGGTCTTAGGTGTGAAAGGTGTTATCGCTCTTAGGCCGCGTACACACGATCAAATCTGTCTGCTGGAAACGGTCTGCCAGACCGTCCCAGCAGACAAATTCGATCGTGTGTACGGGCGAGCAGACGGATTTGGCCACCCGACAAATTTCAAAGCATGCTTTGAAATCTATCGGGTGGGAACCCGTCCGCCCGACATGTCTGCTGGTTAGTACACTTACCAGCAGACATGTCGTCTCGCACCGGCGCCGAATGGATTCGGCGCATGCGCGGAAGTGTTTTACTTCCTGGTGCGGTGACGTGGCGGCGTCAACGTCACCGCCACGTCACCGACACGTCAGCGCGCCGTCTGCTGGTGGGGATTTTGGTTTGCTCGTGTGTACACGCGAGCAAACCAAAATGACAGCAGACAGATTTGTTCAAATCGGTCGGACAGACCGTTTTGAACAAATCTATTGCCTCGTGTGTACTAGGCCTTAGGGTCCTTTCACATGGGCGGACCGTTCATCCGTTTATTACAAGTCCGTCTACGGACTTGTAATGGTACCCTATGTGATCACGGGCGTTAGCGGATGATGCATCCGCTAACTGCCGTACTGACCCGCCTCCGCAAAGATCCGGTTTTTCGGACGGAAGAAAACCCTATTTTTCTTCCGTCTGAAGGATCGGATCGGTTGAATACAGACATACGGTCCGTATTCATCCGATTCCCCATAGGGGAGAGCGGAGGAGAGACAGGGCGGTCCCTGCACAGTGTGCGGGGACCGCCCTGTCCGCCGACAGCTCAGCGGGTATCCCCGATGAGCCGACGGACACACACGGAGCTGATCTAAAAACGGTCAGCTCCGTGTGAAAGGACCCTTAGGTGTTTTAAATTTGGTGTTATCGCTCTCACTCTCTCATACTGGTCACTGGAAGTTTAACATGGCACCTCATGGCAAAGAACTCTCTGAGGATCTGAGAAAAAGAATTGTTGCTCTAAATAATGATGGCCTAGGCTAGTGATGGCCAACCTCGGCACCCCAGATGTTTTGGAACTACATTTACCATGATGCTCTTGCACTCTGCAGTGTAGATGAGCATCATGGGAAATGTAGTTCCAAAACATCTGGGGTGCCAAGGTTCGCCATCACTGGCCTAGGCTATAGGAAGATTGCCAAGACCCTGAAACTGAGCTGCAGCACGGTGGCCAAGACCATACAGCAGTTTAACAGGGCAGGTTCCACTCAGAGCAGGCCTCACCAAAGAAGTTGAGTGCACATGCTCAGTGTCATATGCAGAGGATGTCGTTGGGAAATAGACATATGAGTACTGCCAGCATTGCTATAGAGGTTGAAGGGGTCAGCCGGCCAGTGCTCAGACCATACGCCGCACGCTGCATCAAATTGGTCATCCCAGAAGGAAGTCTCTTCTAAAGACGATGCACAAAAAAGCCCACAAACAGTTTGCTGAAGACAAGCAGACTAAGGACATGGATTACTGGAACCATGGTGGTCTGATAAAACCAAGATAAACGTGTTTGGTTCAGATGGTGTCAAGAGTGTGTGGCAGCAACAAGGTGAGCAGTACGGTGTGCCCCTAAGAGTGTCCCTTAACATAAAATGTGCCCATCTGCATGCTACATATTTGCTAGGATGGGCATATTTTATTTTAAGAGCAACACTAATGGGCACATTTTATGCTAAGGGCCACACGGATGGGCACATTTTATGCTAAGGGCCACACGGATGGGCACATTTTATGCTAAGGGCCACACGGATGGGCACATTGATTCTTTCTTAAAAACGGGAAGGGGGGGGGGTGCAGTTTGCCATCTTCACCCTGGGCACCAAATGCCCTTGTCCCAGCACTGTGCAGCAGTATCATCTTGTGAATGCCTGACAACGGCTGCTTAGCATGGGCAATGGCCAAGTGAGGACCTAATTCTTACTAGGATCTGAGCACCAGGCTTTTGATTTTTACAATAGAGTTATCTGCAAATTTTCAACTTTCACCCGACCAGTTTTATAAAATTATATTTCTGCAGCTTTTCAACTTTAAAAACGTCTTTTCATATAAAAAAAACGTTTCTGCAGCTTTTCAGCTTTCATAAAGCTTTACATTTTTTTTTAACATTTCTGCAGCTTTTTGACTTTCTAGTTTTTAACTTTTTAAAATTTCTGTCAACTTTTTGACTTTCTAGTTTTTAACTTTCAACATTTCTGCAGCTTTTTGACTTTCTAGTTTTTAACTTTCAACATTTCTGAAACTTTTCAACTCTCATTAAGCCTTTACTTAAAAAAAATTCTGCAGCTTTTCAACATTTTGTAGTAGAAAATTACAATGTGAGGACTTACCGTGCACGTCAGCCAGGTCCTGGCCCATACCATCATAGTAAATCTTGCCCCCTTTCTCCGTGGGGAAGAAGTAGGTCAGGAGGGAACTAGGGGGTGAACAGTAGGAATAAGATCCCAATGGAAGGTCCTTTAAGACCTCATGAGGTTTCCAACAAAATTCCCGGAAGTGGGGGTGGTCCATGATCTTCCTCTCAATCCTATGGATGGTCATCAAACGTTCCTTAGTAAAGATATTATTCTCCTCGTCCCCTCTGGCCAAAAAGATAAGTTCAATCCGCCAGTGAGCATGGCTCTGCGTGTTGGGAGTCACGTAAACACCTGAATATTCCTTAACAGATGCCCCACGTGGGTGGCGAGACTGATTCGCCGCCAGAGTCAAGGGTACTGAAGGAGTAGAGATTGAGCCATTAGTTCTCAAAGTGTTATTGCACCACGGGGAGTTGCGTTTGACCCGTACGGGGCCATCCTGTTGGGAGGTATTCAGGTGGAGTTGCTGTAGCTGCTCAAAGATTAACCGCTGCAATGTTTCGGATGTGAAGTCTGCAACGTCCCTGCGGTTCCTCCCCCAGGTGCCAAACTGAGATTTCAAGGCGAGGGTCAGCGCGTCGAACCGCTGGGAGGACTGGTGATTGCGGATTTCGAATGCATTGTAAGAGATGTCAATGTCAAGTGTCGGGTAATGTACAAACATGATGACCGACAGGACGACGGGGACCAAACAGCCCAAGGCCAGTAGAAAAGCAGCGCAGTAAACATTTGTAAACACCCATCCTACTATATTCCAAAACTCGCACGTTGGCATGGAGTCTTTTAAAGGCTTAGAAGTCCACTGGCAGTTCTTGCATATAGGTGATCTGAAGGCCACCTCGTCATCTTCGTCATCAAGCCATGCGTCCTGTAACAGGGGGTCATCTGTGTCCATGTTACCTGCAAACCACGGTGCCGTGGAAAGGAAAGACATATTAGACAAGTTTAAAAGAAAAATTGGACATACATGGAGGCCAATATTACTGACCTCTCCTTCTAAAAAGAAGATTTTTACCTTAAAGGGTTAATAAACATTTTTTAAATAACAAACATGTCATACTTACTTCCGCTGTGCAGCTCGTTTTGCACAGAGTGGCCCGAACCTGGTCTTCTGGGGTGCCTCTGTGGCTGTCTCAGCTCCTCCCCACATCGGCTAGCCCCCCTGGGAAGCACTTTCCCAAGGGGGTTACCTTGCAGGCACGCTTCCAGATCCTGTATTCGCGGTCCATAGCTGCCAACTACAGGACTCGGCCCGCCCCCGGCACTCTCGTCATTGGAGTTGATAGCAGCGCAGCCATTTGCATCGCGTTGCTGTCAATCAATCTATCCAATGAAGAGCCGAGAAGAGACGAGAAGCCAGTGCGTTCACGACGCAGAACTTTCGAGGGTTTAGGTAAGTAAACGGGGGGGGGGCTGGGGGGCCTGTAAGCATCGGATGTTTTTTCACCTTAATGCATAGGATGCATTAAGGTGAAAAACCGCAAAGCTTTACAACCCCTTTAAAGTGGTTCTAAAGGCTCAAGGATCGATATCTTCATGCATTCTATCCATGGTGGTAAAAACCCTTCTCTGACATCCTATTCAGGCAAAAAGCCTGGGAGGAAAGAACCCTTTTAGAAGGTTAATCCAAATATTTATCCTCATCCTTCAGCTCAAATCACTAAAACCCCTCCCCCTCAAATATTTATCCAAGCCCAATTTTCCTCCAGCACCATGCACAGGAGCCTCAGCTCCCCAGGAACTCTCCCTCCTCATTGGCCGAGACAGCATCAGGCACCAATGACTGCAGATTGGACACACAGAGCAGTGACTTGGGAGCAAGCCTGTCTGGGTGTCCCCAGAGCAAGCCGCTTGCTCTGGGGGCACTCGGCAGCAGGGAGGGGCCAGGAGTGACAGGGAGGACCCGAGAAGAATGGGGCTCTGTGCAAAACCACTGCACAGAGCAAGTAAGTATAACATGTTACTTCTGCCTTTAGAACCACTTTAAAGTTTAATTCAGCTTATATTTTAATCTACCCACCTTTACCCCCCCATCATCAACATCCTATTTAAAAAATTTAAATACAAGGGGCAGGCCAGGGACCATCAGGCTGGGGTAGAAAGTGCTAGATGATGCTGGATGTTGGATGCATACCTCCTAACTTTCTGAGATGGGTATGGGGACATCCAGGGCTTTTTTTCAGGGGGAACTTGGGGGAACTCAGTTCCACCACCTCTGGCTCAGACCGTTTGGTGCCTGCTTACCACAATCACTTGTAAACACAGAAGTCTGGTTTCTGTGTTTACAAGTAACAGCTCTGCACTCTGTATGTAACCCCCTGAATTCTGCACTATATGGAGTGCAATCCTGGTATTTAATGCCCCTTTAAAACCCTTTTACTGTTATATATGAATGGGGTCGTGGTTGAGTTCCTGCACCTATTTTCTGAGAAAAAAAGCTCTGGGGACATCTATTAGCAAAAGTATGTAGGCATAGTGCACACCCCTACCATGCCTTCTGGGGTAACACCATTGCGCATTTGATTCACAGCAGGGGTCCAGGGCTTCCTGGTACACCATTTCACGTCCGATTTCAGCTCAAATTTTGGGCTGAATTCGGACCTGAAACGGACCAAAAGACACATAAAGCATTTTTGTGCGAAGCGAATATGTGAACCGGCTCCACAGAGAGCTGGTCAAAATCTCCTGTTATTGGGAATTGAATGTGGGGGATTTACATCAAATTCCCATCTAATTTGCAATATTGTGTACCCATACCTGAGGGAAAATTCTACAAAAAAATATTGGTTAAACCCACAAGTACTTTTTTACCACTACTATTCCTTTATATTGGCTTTTGGAATTTACAAATGCAGCAATTTAGAAATTGCATGAAAGGTTTAGCACTGGGAAACACTGTTTGATAGATACATGGTGCATTTTATATACAGTTTTATAGATCACATTAAAATAAGGGACAAATGAGGGGGAACTGCCCCTCGAAATCAAGGACAGTTGGGAGACAGAGTTGTGCTTTCTTGGTTGGTTTCTTGGGCATTTTTCAGAGAATATAAATGATAACACAAAAATTTTTCTTTCGCTCATGTTTAGTGTTTAGCTGAAGCCATTTATTATCAATCAACTGTGTTTACTCTTTTTAAAATCATAATAACAGAAACTACCCAAATCACCCTGATCAAAAGTTTACATACCCAGTGATTTTCGCCTGATACCATGCACACAAGTTGACACAAAAGGGTTTGAATGGCTATTAAAGGTAACCATCCTCACCTGTGATCTGTTTGCTTGTAATTAGTGTGTGTGTGTGTGTGTGTGTGTATAAAAGGTCAATGAGTTTCTGGACTCCTGACAGACCCTTGCATCTTTCATCCAGTGCTGCATTAACATTTCTGGATTCTGAGTCATGAGGAAAGCAAAAGAATTGTCAAAGGATCTGTGGGAGAAGGTAGTATAAAACGGGAAAGGAATAAAAAAAATATTGAAGGAATTGAGAATGCCAATCAGCAGTCTTCAAACTCCAATCAAGAAGTGGAAAATGAGGGGTTCTGGTGAAACCAAACTACGGTCAGGTAGACCAACTAAAATTACAGCCACAACTGCCAGGAAAATAGTTCAGGATGCAAAGAAAAACCCACAAATAACTTCAAATGAAATACAGGACTCTCTGAAAACATGTGGTGTGGGTGTTTCAAGATGCACAATAAGGAGACACTTGCATAAAGATGGGCTGCATGGTAGACATGTGCATTTGTTTTTCTCCGAATGCATTTTCGTCCGAATTTCCGGTATTTTCGTTATGGGTTTAAAAAACGATAACGAAACCACAGAAAACGAAAACCAAAGATCCGACATAAACAAATGCTTTATTTTAGTTTTCGTTGTGGTCGATTGTGCCTAACCTTAACTCTATTAGTCCAATATTATTCTACATAGAGAGAAAAGATCCGACATAGACAGACATGAAGATTCGACATTGAGAGACATGAAGAGTCACATTTTTTTTTTTTTTTTAAGATTCTGTCGAATCTTTTTTTTTTCTTTCTTAGAACATTCGACAGACACCATAAGCCTTCAATGACAGATTTGACTTTAATTTGGATTTTCGGACGAATGCATTTTTTTTAACGAACACAAAATAAATTAAAACGAATTTCGGGAGTAACTAAATAAATTTATTTTTCGGACGAAAACGAAATTACGAAACAAAATATTTCAGTGTGCACATGTCTACTGCATGGTCGAGTTGCCAGAAGAAAGACATTATGCAAATATCACAAAATATCCGCTTACAATATGCCAAACAGCACAGAGACGAGCATCAAACCTTCTGGCACAAAGTCATTTGGAGTGATGAGGCCAAAATGTATATTTTTGGCCACAACCATAAACACTACATTTGGAGAGGAGTCAACAAGGCCTATGATGAAAGGTACACCATCCCTACTGTGAAACACGGAGGTGGATCACTGATGTTTTGGGGATGTGTGAGCTACAAAGGCGCAGGAAATTTGGTCAAAATTGATGGCAAGATGAATGCAGTATGTTATCAAAAAATACTGGAGGAATATTTGCATTCATCAGCCAGGAAGCTGCGCATGGGATGTACTTGGACATTCCAACATGACAATGGTCCAAGTCGAAGTCGACCTGTCATTGGCTACAGCAGAATAAAGTGAAGGTTCTGGAGTGGCCATCTCAGTCTCCTGACCTCAATATCATTGAGCCCCTCTGGGGAGATCTCAAACGTGCCGTTCATGCGAGACAGCCCAAAGATTTACAGGAACTGGAGGCTTTTCGCCAAGAGGAATGGGCAGCTTTACCATCTGAGAAGATAAAGAGCCTCATCCACAAATACCACAAAAGACTTCAAGCTGTCATTGATAATACACGGTATTAAGAACTGGGGTATGTAAACTTTTGATCATGTTCATTTGGGTAGTTTCTGTTGCCATCATGATTTAAAAAGAGTAAACACAGTTGATTGATAATAAATGGCTTCAGCCAAACACTAACCATGAGTGTTAGAAACGTTTTTGTGTTATCATTCATATCCTCTGAAAAATGCCCAAGAAATCATAAATTCTGCCCGGGTATGTAAACTTATGAGCACAACTGTATGTGGATGTTGACCCAGCCAGAAAATGGCTGACTTGCTGTAGCTTTTAATGTACGTAGTGAGAAGCCCACAGTGTGCAGTGAAATGGTAGTAGGACATTTTAGGACATGAGAGGAGCCGGTACAACTGTAGAAGACTGAGGGGAAGACTGGCGTTCAGCTTTAATATGCGCAGACGGCTCCCATGCTGGGTTATATAGTGTTTGCTGATGAAGTTTGATCCGTTATGGTTATGGCACTTTGCCTGTCTTGCTGAATAAAGTCACACATGTCGATGGGGCTGTCTTGACGACACGTCTCGGATTTTGTGCTCAGTGTGATCCCATTTATTGTACAAATATGAAAATAGATCCACCGTGCTCCCTAGTGAAGACATCTCTTCTACAGAGGTGACAGCTGACATAAAGGGACATAGACTTGTCAGCCATCACCGGCTTCTCCTGAGTGGCGTCGACACAGAGTCAGATTCGCACGCTGTCAACATAATTAGTCCCCCCCGGGCTCCGGTTCAATAAGTCTGGCAGTCACATATCGAAGACGCCTTTGCAAGGCACACGGGGGCCTCGGGGGTCACATCGTCTTGTGATGAGTCACCCTCTCCCCATGTAAGATAGAAAATAATCAATAAGATCATCTTCTCCTCAGTCTGAGCCCAACAAATCATTCTGGATTGCGTTACGGCTCCCGGTATAATATGCGGTGACAGAGAAGCCTTAACGAGCTCTTTCTACACTGCCGGCCTTGCGTCTCCAAACCAATCCTCATTCCAATTCATAGTTGGATGCATATCTCTCAGTAGTTTAACGTGCGCCTTCTCCTGAGTGTACGGCTGATGAGAGTCATGCCAAATGCATAAGTGGGAAAGCAGCAAACCTAAATGATAAATGTATTACTAGTATCAAGATCAGTTCACCTTGACACCTTGGCTGGGAAAATCATAACTGCCATTTGCCACTATGTTTCACTTACATATTCGCCAAGCGTGGAATTCAAAGTAAATAGCTAAGTACTGTACATGTGTGTTCACTGTTTAAGTTACCAAAGGATTCTTAATCCTGTTCAACCAGTCTTGCATACATGCCAACCGGGGGGGGGGGGGGGGGCAAGAGGGACAGCTGCCCTGAGCGCATCCGTAATGAGGGATCACATGTACTGAGGCATCACCTCACTACATGCATTCTCCAGCCCAGCTACAGATACATGGTGTGCAATTTGTTTTGTTCCAAATTACTTTTTTTTTTAACAAATTTTGACAAATCTGTTCATTTGGAAATATCCAAATTTTCGTATTTCTGTGTTTTTCCGAATATTCCAAAATTCTAAATTTTGGAAATTCGGAAATTTGAAATTCTAAAATCAGATAATAAAGTTTAATCTTCCTGGAGAGTAAATTAAAGGGGGGGAAATTGTTGTGGAGTAGAACTGGAATGTGAAGAATAAATAAGTCGATAGGGGCGAAGGGGGGAGGAGAGGGACGGAAAAGGGTAACGTGTGCACTTTAAAGTTTATTTGATGTGAAGCATGTATAAATATGTACCATATATTCTCGAGTATAAGCCGACCCGTATATAAGCCGAGGCACCTTATTTTACCACCAAAAAATGGGAAAACGTATTGGCTTGAGTATAAGTCTAGGGTGTCCATCTGCATGCCTCACGGTGTCTCACTTTGCCTCACTGTGTCCATGTGCATGCCTCACTGTTTCCATGCCTCACTGTGCCCATGCCTCACTGTGCCCATGCCTCACTGTGTCCATGCTTCACTGTGCCCATGCCTCACCGTGCCTATGCCTCACTGTGTCCATGCCTTACTGTGTCCATGCCTCACTGTGCCCATGCCTCACTGTGCCCATGCCTCACTGTGCCCATGCCTCACTGTGTCCACGCCTCACTGTGTCCACGCCTCACTGTGTCCATGCCTCACTGTGCCCATGCCTCACTGTGCCCATGCCTCACTCTGTCCATGACTAGACTGACATTTAACATGGGAGTCTATGGAAGGGGTGCCGGGCTTTGAAAAATCAGTGCTCCCCAGCCGGCCATAGGTCCCCCAGACAACAAACTTTGCATACTTATAGATAAGAAGTTGGGCTATATGTGTGCCAAGTTTGGGGTCCAGGGGACCTACGACCAGATTTTACCAGGTCCCCAAAGTCACCGGAGAAATTACAGTTTAACATGGGAGTCTATGGAAGGGGTGCCCGGCTTTGAAAAATTGGTGCTCCCCAGGCGTAGGTTCCCTGAACAACAAACTTTGCACACTTGTAGAGGAAGAGTTTGGGGTCCAGGGAACCTACAACCGGCCGGTACCGGGTCCCAAAAGTCTGGGAGATCAGGCGCAAAAAGGTGACTCGAGTATAAGCCGAGGGGGGCATTTTCAGCACAAAAAATGTGCTCCCCAGCCGTAGGTCCCCCAGATAACAAACTTTGCATACTTATAGATAAAAAATGGGGCTATATGCGTGGCAAGGTTGGGGTCCAGAGAACCTACAACCAGCTGGTACCGGGCCCCCAAAGTCACCAGAGAAATTACCGTTTAACATGGGAGTCTATGAAAGGGGTGCCTGGCTTTGAAAAATCGGTGCTCCCCAGGCGTAGGTTCCCCAGACAACAAACTTTGCACACTTGTAGAGGAAAAGTTTGGGGTGCAGGGGACCTACAACCATAGGGTGCCGGGTCCCCAAAGTCTGGGAGATCAGGTGCAAAAATCTGACTCGAGTATAAGCCGAGGGGGGCATTTTCAGCACAACAAAATGTGCTGAAAAACTCAGCTTATACTCGAGTATATACGGTATGTATTTTAAACAAATGTTTTGTACTAAAGAAAATAATAAAGAACATAAAAGATAAAATCATATAAACTGAAAATTCTGAAATTTGGGAAATTGGAAATCCAAAAATAAGGATTAAAATCCGAAAATTCAAAAGAACAAAAATCCGAAAATTCAAAAGAACGTATGCCTTGCCCCTTTAGGGGTTGTGCCCCCTGGAGGGGACCAAATGACACACCCTTTTACACTTACTTGATTCACTTTGGTGTTTTGTTTTTGGAAAAAAAACTGTTGTTTGTAGTTTGGAATAAAGGGCTCTATATTACTAAGCCAGATTTGCACTATATACCACCAGCGGGTCAGTAAGTGAATTTGGATGTTGCGGCATAAAGGAATGATTGGCATGGCTCTGCCCACTGTCCTGAAATTAAAGCGGGATTCCACCCGCAAATTTTTTTTTTTAAAGTCAGCAGCTACTTACAGTGTAGCTGCTGACTTTGAATAAGGACACTTACCTGTCCTACTTGCCCACGCTGAGGGCCCCCCCGATGCCGATCCTCGATCCTGGCAGCTCCAGGCGCCGCCATCCACAGTAAGGGAAACAGGCACTGAAGCCGTGTCACTACCCGTTTCCTACTGCGCATGTGCGAGCAGCGCAGCGCCTTGTGAATGGTCCGGCTGCTTTCTGGGATACACACAGTTCCCAGAATGCAGTGCGCCCCATTCACAGGAAGACACTGAGTGTAGGAGGAGGAAGAGAATCGACCGCGGAAGATAAGGGGCAGATTCGGGACTGCCGCATAGCAACAGCTATTTAGGGTAAGTAAAAAAAAAAAAATCCATTTAATTTTTATTTATTTTTTTTATTTTTTTTGGAAGACATTTTTTTTTCCAGGGTGGAACTCCGCTTTAAGAATAATCTTATTTTTGGGATATGTGACAGAATGGGTCATTAACGTGAATATGTTCTGTCCTAAGAGGACTTTATTGTGCTACATACTGATTTGGTTGGGTGGATTTTTGTTCCCTTTCTCACCATAATCGCAATGGTTATACTGCTTTGTAAAATTACTGAAAGATCCACTTTAAGGAATTTTTGGAATGAGATGCACTTCTCAGGAAGGAAGAGATAATAAAGATTTAAAGTGACTCATCTGGATATAACATGAGATCTCTCAGTGTCCTCTTTAGCGCTCCAAAGCCCTTAACTCCTCCATGATTAACTTGTCGGTAATTTATGGTAATTCATTCAGAACCATCTGAATCTCCCTACTCCCCCTTACCGCTACACCTCGCCCTTTCACACTTCTCTTCCCGCCAGCTGACAGTTTCAGGTCGAGTGGTATTTTCAGAAAAGGATGTGTCAAAAAAAAAAAAAGACTCAAGAAAGTTGTACTTCTAGAAGATTGCGGCCAGGATAAGGGTGAATATGGATCCGTGCAAGTGGAGAATTCTCAGAGGATTTTCTCTCTTCTTTTGTTTTGGCCCTTGAAAAGTTTAAATAGGATGAGGCCCCAGCTAAACTCCGGTTGATATATAGAACTCCAAGTCTTGTGTAGTTTTGCAGTTCAGTACTCCAGGAAATGTTATAATGGCCTATTTCTCTGGGATAAGATTTATGAGTTGCAATGATTCCCATATTGTTGGGTACCTAAGTACTAGACTCCTTATCATGTAATTGTAGCTGTGGCCCTCAGTAGACATTACATTACCCCTTAACCACTTAAGGACCTAATATAAGTCGGCAGAATGGCACAGCTGGTACAGGCACGTACAGGTACGTCGCCTTTAAGAGCCCAGCCGTGGGTCGCACGCTCACGCAACCAGGTCCGAACCTCCGTGACCATGCCCGCGAGAACCGCGGACCCGATCACCGCCGGTGTCCCGCGATCAGTCATAGGAGCTGAAGAACGGGGAGAGGTGAGTGTAAACACACCTTCCTCGTTCTTCACTGGGGCAATGTCAGTGATTGTCTGTTCCCTGATATAGGGAACGACGATCACTGATGTCACACGTCCAGCCCCCCCTTCAGTTAGAAACACATATGAGGTCACACTTAACCCCTTCAGCGCCCCCTAGTGGCTAACTCCTAAACTGCAATTGACATTTTCACAGTAAGCAGTGCATTTTTATAGCACTTATCACTGTGAAAATGGTACCAAAAATGTGTCAAAATTGTCCGATGTGTCCACCATAATGTCGCAGTCACGAAAAAAAATATATATATTAATAAAAATGCCACAAAACTATCCCCTATGTACAGGACGCCAGGGTTGGGTCCTGGATGGACGCTACATAGCGCCAATTTTTGGGGTTTGGGCCATTTTAAAACACTGGTTCAGGAGGTCACCCAAAGGGTTGAGAGATTCCGGATAGTTAAAATGGATCCAGAGAGGACAGGCTTACAGTCCTCTCTGTCTTCTCTTAATGTTATTTGGGGGTCCAGGATTTCGGAGGCTTTGAAGCGACAATTGGGAGGGAGGAGAGCCTCCCCTTCTGACCCCTGGCTTCAGGCACACAAGGGGTTAACCACTGCCAGGAAGTGAGATACAAAGAGAGGAAGTACTGACAGAGGGGGGAGTAGTGTGGAAGTGAAGGTGTGTCTGCAAAGGCTGTGCTCTGCTGGGAAGGACTGTTAGACTGCTAGACTGCTTACCAAACCGTATGTGACTTTGTTTTTCTTTGTTTGCTGTGCTGAAGACAAAGGCCCAGATTCAGAGAGCTATTACGCCTGTCTAACTTTTACGTAAGTCGGCCGGGAATAGGAATGTTCGTAAACGACACTACTCAAACAACGAATGACGTAACGACATGATTTTGCGCAATGCACGGCGGGAAATTTCTGAACGGAGCATGCGCAGTTCGATCGCCGCGGGGACGCGCTTAATTTAAATGCTTCACGCCCCCTAATCGCGTATTTCGATTACGCGGCGAGAAATAGACTACGCCGCCGTAGCGTACGGGCAAAAATCTACCAAGATTCGGTGTAGAGCCTGGGAAAATACGGCAGCGTAGAGTATTTCGATTACGCAGCGCAATATTAAGTGTATGTGAATCTGGTCCAAACTATTTAATTTATGCTGGAGACAAGCAGGACTTTTGTTTTGGTGATTTTGCTTGCGCTGAAGAAAGCATTGTTTTGTTTGGTTTGAACTAGGGTTGTCCAGATACCGATACTAGTATCGGTATCGGGACCGATACCAAGTATTTGCGGGAGTATTTGTACTCGCGCAAATGCTCCCGATACCTAAATAGAATACTTTTTTTGTATTTATCAACATGTTCTGTGAAAATACTTTGAGTTTTTTACTACTGCGTGACAAGAAAATAATTTTCTTTTATTCATTTTTACTCATTTTTATTCTTTTATAATGTCTTGAGTTAGAGTTCTTCATAATTCTAAAGAAAATATCCTTAGTCTGTATTGTGGTTTGAAAACTGTCACATGACATTTAAAAAAAGTATCGGTATTCGATATCGGCGAGTACATGAAAAAAGTATCGGTATTCGGTATCGGCGAGTACATGAAAAAAAGTATCGGTACTTGTACTCGGTCCTAAAAAAGTGGTATCGGGACAACCCTAGTTTGAACGCAAATAAAAATCCTTTTATTTACTATCACGGTTTAAGCACTTGTCTCGCGGAGCTAAAGAACCCCCAAAGTTCACACCTATTTTGTAAACGCTATAAATTTTGTGCAAACCAATCGATAAACGCTTATTGTGATATTTTTTTACCAAAAATAGGTAGACGAATACGTATCGGCCTAAACTAAGAAAAAATATATATATATTTTTGGGGGATATTTATTATAGCAAAAAAGATTCCATTTTTTTCAAAATTGACGCTCTATTTACATTCTGACAAATCCCTTTTAATTATAATGACTTTTTATCCAGTTTTTTTTTTCTGGCTTACAAAATGACAGGAAGACTTTTGTGCATTCTTTTTTATAAATTTTATGTTGGTAATACAAGATCTAAAAATTGATTTTTGCAATTTTTAAGGTAGCCTTCATTTAAAATTTTCAAGGCTTTCGTCAAAGCCTTCTTGCACACTTTTTAGTTTTTCAATTGCCTTCTGTCAAACTCTCTGTAATGAATGGCATGTCTATATGCATCTATAAATAATTTTTTTTTTTTTTGTTTGTTTTATTTTGAGCATCTATCAGTTTAGTCATCTTTATGTTGCTTCTGCAGGATGATTCAAAAAAACTTTCATTTTGGAAAATTGGGAAAATGTAAAAAGCAGTTGGCACGTTGAGTTTTTGTTGT
Source organism: Rana kukunoris (assembly GCA_029574335.1). NCBI lineage: Eukaryota > Metazoa > Chordata > Amphibia > Anura > Ranidae > Rana > Rana kukunoris. The sequence continues at coordinate 141,892,092 of CM056058.1, read as the reverse complement.
ATTTGGGGCAGAAACATGTTTGGAATCCTCCACATCTTGGTTTTGCATGGGTTATTGCAACATTAAAGTCTAGATATAGATATGTAGTCAGACAGACTTTATACTAACAATCTCCATTTAAATAGTTGTTATAAAAATATGTTTCTTTTATATTGTAGCCCTGATGAAGGGGGACTTGTATATGACCCCAGGAGTGTGTTGGATGTCAACTCTTGATAGAACCTATTTATTGGGAAGAACTCCTGTGGTTCGGTACTCATCATTAAAAAAAAAGCTGACAAGGCTGCTAACCCTTCATCTGATCCAAAACTTGGCTATACAGTTTAACACCTTGTCTTGTGTATGTTTTTTTTGTAAGTACTGTGAGTTTTCTTATGTCTTGTTTGTTTTTTTCCTTTTACCTTTCAGACAGATTATTTTAATACTTATTTTTGTACTTAAATAAATAGTTTAAATAGATATTAAATGTTTTTTTTTTTTTTTAGATCAAACTTGATATGTAACGTATTTGTTGTCTTTGAAGTATGGTCCTAAAGAACCAGAATACCTGTGAAACGCGTAGATTCAACAAAGGAAAAAAGTTACATTTAATATATTGGATGTAAAATCTATGTATATTATATTACTGTATTTTATATAATATTTTATACTATATTATAGTATATTATTTTATATTATGTATAGTATAATATAATATATCATATAATATAAAATTATATAATATACATAGATTGTACATCCAAGATATTTAAATTCTTAAAAAAAAAACACCAGATGTCATATGTAACTTTTACCCTTTTTTGAGTCTACGCGTTTCACAGGTATTCTGGTTCTAAAAACATGTACATTTTAACTGATTTGTTTTTGAAGGGTCATCCTTGAACACCCCCTTTTTTTTTTCGCTTCCAAAAAATAATAAAAACATTGGCCCAGATTCATAGAGCGATTACGCCTGCGCAACAGGAGATGCGCGTGCGTAAGTCTAAATGTGCGCGTGCGTTTCATTGCGCGGCATCCCCAGAACGAGATACGCTAAAAATCAACTTTTTTTTGTCCCGCGTAATTTCGTTAGACTGGCGCGCAAAAGTGCGATAGACACACCATTGATTTGCTAGTCAAATATGCTAATGAGGGACTTACGGGGATCCACAAAACAACGTTGGGGCAGCGCAGGCGACGCAGTGTGCGCAACAGCAAAATGTCCTGTCTAAAATTAGAGCTTATAAAAGCTGGTCTAAAAAAAGAAAAAAAGTCTACTTGTTAGATAAAGCAACACTGTTAGTGATCAGCTCAGCAGTCACACGTGTTGCTCAACAATCTGTATGCCAACATTCCAGGGGCATCGTCGCACATAGCTATACTACTGACTTTAGATGAACAAAGAAGGATGAGGGCACGGAGGATGGCACGGGAGAGGATATACCGCACCCGCATAGACCTGTTTGGCATGAGTGATTGTGAGGTGTTTCGCATCTTCAGATTCACCCCTCATGCCATCCTGGAATTAACCACAACCCTGCAGGAGGACATCACCAGCCCAACACACCGCTCACATGCAGTGCAGCCACTGGTCAAGGTCATGGCAACACTCCATTTCCTTGCCAGTGGCTCTTTTCAGCGTACAAGTGGAGTGGTGGCTGGGATGTCACAGTCCTCCATGAGCAGATGTGTGCACCAGGTTGTCCCTGCAATCCTCAGACGCATGGCCAACCAAATCATCAAACCCACCACTGAGGACCTGCGGCTGAAGGCAATGACAGATTTCTACAGAATTGCCAGATTCCCACGCACTGTGGGGGCCATTGATTGCACACATGTGGCACTCCAGCCCCCCCAGGAGACAAAGCACATGTACCGCAATCGGAAGCATTGGCATTCCATCAATGTACAGGTGATAGTCGATGCCCAAGGCCTCATATGGCACGTCCGTGCCAAACACCCAGGGTCCAGCCATGACAGCTACATATACAATCAATGCCACATCCGAATGGAATTCGATCAGAACGTGTATGGGGACACCTGGCTGGTTGGTGAGTGACATGGGTGGCAGGCATGTCTATCCCCTCCCATGATGCACATCACAAGGGGCACATGCATGACTAACATCCTCCTGTCTTTTCCCTTACAGGTGACTCTGCATATCCACTGGGACCCCATCTCATGACTCCTATCCGGAACCCCCAAACCCCAGGAGAGGAAAGATACAATCAAGCACATGCCCAAACCCGTGCAGTGGTGGAGCGCACCTTTGGCATCCTAAAGTCACGTTTTCGATGCCTGGATAAGTCTGGGGGTACCCTCTTGTATTCCCCAAACTTTGTGTGCCAGATCATCGGTGCATGTTGCATGCTGCACAACTTTGCAGAAAGAAAGGGCCTGCAGATTGACCTACGTGATGACCTGACCCCTGAACCAGACAATCCCCCCCTAACCGAGGTTACCCCGTCTTCTGAGGGAAGAGCAGCCAGGAGACAGCTCACATTGGGCATCTTTGCACGTTAAACATACACATTAATCATGGCACAATGAAAATGCATGCATGCAGACCACTGTGGTCCCTAGCCCACACACCCCACATCCACATCAAATTGGATTGGCACCAGTCCACCATGCAGGACTTGTGAGCAGCAACGCCACGCCAAGGCTCCAATTATGTCACTGAACATTCATACACCAATCACATGGACCTGGGGATCACTTCTCCCTGGTCCTGGGGAACCCTTCTCCACCAAAATAGAGGGTGACACCCCTTTTCCGGCAGGAATGTCACCCCCACATTCACACAGCATTCACAACCCAAAAAAAAAAAAATTACCTGCAAAAGCAAAAAATTTCCAGCAACCAAAAAAAAAAAGACAAAAATAAAAAAAAATGGGGGAAAAACAAATTAGTGCCCTCTGCGTGAGCCACGCCTGGGGCGCCCCCGGCCACGGCCCCGGCCACGGCCCCGGCTTCTCAGGGGAGACTCATGGGGAAGGGGTAAAACCGGGGAAGGAGGATCAGCCCCTGATCTCTGCCCACCTGGTGGCCTGCCCTCCAAGGCCACGGCAATTCTGTCCAGGGCAGCACCAAGTGTTGCCGTGTTGGCCTGGATAGCCAGGGTAAGGGCCCTCACATCCTGCCCAACGCCTGCTGATGTCGTCTGCAGTTCATTTAGGCAGGTTGTGAAAGACCGGGAGTGGGAGTCCAGGTTCCCCAGCGTATCCTTGATGGAGGACAGGCTCTCCTCCATCCGCACCAATGTCTGGCTGACCTGCCCCAGATGGCGGGTCTGGAGGAACTGGTCCCTTCTCAGAGTGGCGGGCAGGAGATCGGCCAACCCCCTGGTGGTCTGGGATGACATCCTGCCTCCAGCTGATGCTTGTGGCCGGGGAGAAGGGGAGGCCCTTGTGAGGGGAGCCATGTTGGGGGAGGAGGGGGGGCTCCCCCTTAGGGAGGCCTGCCTGCTGCCAGCCAGAGGGGAGGAGTCCTCAAAACCCAAACGTCCAGTGCCTGACATGGACCCCTCCTCCTCATGATTCTCCTCCTCCTCATAATTGTCCTGCTCCTGTTGAACCTCCTCCGCGGACTCCGGCCTTGTTGGGGGGGCCTCATTAGGCTGCTGTCCTGGGGTTGGTGCGGTCAGGCCAGATGGCCCTGCACCCTCCTGCACATCTGTGGATGACACAAAACATTCACAGGTTGGAGGATCTACACACTTGCCACATATTCCCTTTCACCCCCTCCCCCACACATGCTACACACCTGATATTAAAAAATAAAACAACTTACCTGGCACCACGGGCTCCGGACTTGAGTCAAAGCCAGGCAGGCCCTCAACTTCATGCCGATGAAAGGTCAGGGCCACCGCACGCTCCTCCGCTGTCAGGCTAATACGGCATGGTGGGCCCCCTCCTGTGCCCCTGGCATGGGCATGCATTCTGGCCAACTTCTTTTTTATAGTTCAATAAGATTTTTATTGAGTTATTTCAAGGAACAAGTAACAAGGCACAGGGCCTACAGCTGGTGCAACAGCATCATAAAGGTACAACAGATTATCACCGTATCAATTAGACATTGAGATGATCAGCAGGTACGTAGAGGCCTTGCACGGAAAAGAAAAGTGTAGTGTAAAGTAACACTAGAAACAATAATAACACAAAGAAAATTCAAAAGAACAAGGTAGTATAGCAATAAAAAGAGAGCCATTCCATCTCCATCGCTGTTACTAAGTAATATACATCTCACTAAAAAAAAAAAAAAACGTTATTGAAATACTCAGCTAGGCCTATAGAGCTTATACCAGTCGAACCACAACTGCCATAAAGGACGTACTGCATTCAGGGAGTTCTGTGACGAGGCGAACAACGTTTCATATGTAGCGTGGGTGTGTGTGGTCGTAATTACTTCGTGTAATGAGGGGGGATGTGGTTTTTTCCAATGGCGGGCAAGTACAAGTCGCGTGCTTAAGAAGACGTGTACAGCTATCACTCTTTTAGAGGGAGGGATGGATTCAACACCCAGTGAGAGCAGCGCTAGGCTTGGCTCTACTGGTACACTTAATCCTAGAACGTCCGAAAGAAGGTGGGAGACATCTTTCCAATAGTTGGATAATAAGGGGCAAGACCACAGAATATGGTAAAGAGTCCCCAATCCCCCACACCCCCTCCAACAGGAGGCCGAGGTCTGTGGGGCAAATTTTGCAATTCTAGACGGGGTCATATACCATTGCAACAAAATTTTATGAGAAAGTTCCCACAGATTGGCACACTTAGTAGCTGAATATGTCACGTTAATAGCCTTACGCCATTGGTCAGGAGAAAATTCCTTCCCCAATTCCTTCTCCCAAGACGACATTGCTGAGTTCTTGGTGAACACATCTTTATTATTAAGTAGTAAGTAGAACAAAGATATACCTCTGGATTTCACCGTTGAACTGGTGAAGTACAAAGTAGCCTGCCACGGTAAGGAGATATCTCTAATCGGACATAGCCTTAGGAAGTGGCTAACTTGTATATAAGTAAACATATCCTGAACAGATATGTCAAACTCCATCTGTAGAGCCCGGAAGGTTTTCAGGGCTGGACCCACCATCAAATCTTCTACCACTTTTATCCCCTTGGCCATCCACCCATTAAAGTTAGTGTTAGGGATCATGCTAGACAGACATTGAATAGGCAGAGGTAGTGTGGAGCAGGTGTGGTACTCCCGGAAATCCGAGGAGGTAAGTAGTTTCCAACCCCGGAGTGATGCCAGGATCGTGGGAGAAAGGTCTCCCCTGTGACCCTTATGTAGATGGGACAACAGGAGGAAGTGAAACAGATTGCGCCCCGGAACCTGGCATTCCTCCAGCTCCACCCATCTCTGACTGCAGAATGAAGGGAACCAAGCCTTAAGTTGAGCCAACATGGTCGCCGTGTGATAATCCTTCAGCACCACCAGGCCCACGCCCCCAACACGCCTAGACCCAATTAGTTTGGTGAAAGCACAACGGGCTCTCCTCCCCTTCCATAAATATTTGTTAAGCATCGATTGTGCTTTTGCAAAAAAGGAGTTTGGCACTGGTATTGGAAGGGCTCTAAACAAATAAATCATCTGCGGTAAGATCACCATTTTAAAAGCCGCTAACCTGCCTGACCATGAAAGTTCTGTTTTGGCCAGTTCCCGGAGTTTATCTCCAAGTTTAACAAGGAATGGTAAGTAATTAGCCTTAACCAAGTTAGCAGTTGAAGGCGTGAGTGTGATCCCAAGGTATTTAATCCCAGTGTTATCCCAGGCGTATGGATAGGAGCCAGCCATCGTCTTCTGCAACCCACCATCTACATTCAAGCCCAAGATATAAGACTTACTTTCGTTAACCTTGTAGTAGGACAATTGGCTGAACAGTTGCAAAGATTTATGAACCGAAGCCAGGGATCGTTCCACGTCTGTTAACATTAGGATTACGTCGTCTGCAAATAAACTAATGGTATGATTAGACTTGAAAGTTTTAAATCCCGAAATTTGAGGATGGTCTCGAATGTGACACGCCAAGGGCTCCATCATAAGATTAAAAATTAAAGGCGACAGCGGGCATCCCTGGCGCGTGCCATTCGTAATAGGAAAAGGGGTAGAGAGGACCCCGGACGTAAACACCTGAGCCGTTGGACAAGTATATAATGCCATTATGGCTGAAAAAATAGATCCCTCAAAACCAAAAGCGGACAGTACCCTGGCCAGGTAACCCCAGTGCACTCGATCGAACGCCTTCTCCGCATCTAAACCCAGGAGCAGAGAAGGCGTTCGCGTTTTATTTGCACAGTGGACAACGTTAATCAGGCGTCTTGTGGCGTCCGAAGTCTGACGCCCCTTCGTGAAACCGGACTGGTCGGGGTGAACGAGGCCAGGAAGAACTACATTTAAACGACGGGCAACCATTTTGGCGTAAAGTTTCAAATCTAAATTGAGCAACGAGATGGGCCGAAAGTTTTTTGGTTCAGACGGGTCCTTACCTGGCTTGGGTAATGTAATAATTAAGGCTTTTAACATCTCGGAGGGAAAAGAGGCAGAGGCAACTGCTCCATTGAATAAATCAACCAGGTGAGGTGAGAGGATCTGTTTAAATGATTTATAGTATTCCCCCACAAACCCATCAGGTCCTGGAGATTTGTTAGGAGGCAGAGAATCTATAGCTGCATGAACCTCTGAGATACTGAATGGAGTGTTCAGCTCACCGAGTTGGTCAGGGGTCAGTTGGGGTAATGACAGTGTAGACAAGAACTCCTCAATCGCAACCGGATTAGGCTGGAAGGTGAAAGGATCTTCTTTTAAATTATAAAGGGAGGCATAGTAGCTGCTAAATGCGTCAGCTATATCTTTGGGGTGGTACTTTTTAGTTTTAGTAGTGGGGTGAACAATATAGGGGATTCTAGATTTATATCTATGCCCACGGAGACGATGCGCCAGTATCCTACCGGCCCTGTCACCGCTGGCATAGAACTGAGATTTAATCCGTCTAGAAGATTTCTCAAAACCATCCAGAAGACAAGCCCTGAGATCACAGCGCAGCTTGGACAATTTTTCTGATAAGAGATGATTAGGGGCCCGTTTATTTTGCTCCTCAAGGACCTCAATTTCTCTGGTTAGATCTAAAACATGCTTTTGCCTCTTCCTCTTCACACCAGCCCCAATCTTAATAAAAATACCCCTCATATAAGCCTTATGGGCATTCCACACAGTAAAACCATCTGTCACAGAGTTCAAATTAACTTCAAAAAATTCTTTTAAATGTGTTTCCAAAGTGCACTTGGGGTCCGCCACCTGTAGAAGTGAGGCATTTGCTCTCCAAACTGGACATGCTCCCGCCGAGAGGGCGTCGGATAATGTCAGAGAGATTGACGCGTGGTCTGACCAAGTTATGGTGTTGATGCACGTATTAGTAGTTCTGTGCAGGGTGCCGAAGTCCACTAGGAACAGATCTATCCTCGAATAGGAGCCATGTGGGGCCGAAAAAAAGGTAAAGTCCCTCTCGTTAGAATGCTGGCAGCGCCACACATCAAACACCCCATGCTGACGTATAAATTGTTGGAGCGAAGGGCCTCTACTGGGGAGTGTCGAGGTCGAGTCCATAGATCTCTCAGGAGTAAGGTTAAAGTCCCCACAACATATCAAAGCACCTCTCCTGATGCGTTCTACTTTTTTCATGAGTTTGTTTAGGAAACGGATCTGGTGACAATTAGGGGTGTATACGTTCACTAATGTGTAAGGGACGGAGTTGATGTCACAAATCAAGATGAGATATCTGCCGTTGTTATCCTTAACCTCCTTATGTAGATGGAAGGACACTGTATCTCTAATGGCTGTGAGGACACCTCTTGTTTTTGAGTCGGCGCACGCCGTAAATACATAGGGAAAGTTTCTATGAGAGCATTTGGGTTGCGCTGAGGCGCAGAAGTGCGTTTCCTGCGCACATAAGATATCACCTCTAAATTGTAATGCTTCTGCCCAAAGTGCCTTGCGTTTTGCAGGGTGATTTAGTCCCCGGGCGTTAATGGAGAGGCAGGTTACCCCCATCTTACCAGAGCAGAGTCATCGATTCGGGGGGTCCCAACTGGGGACCGCGAGCAAGGATCACAAAAGAACGGCTTTGCGCCAAATACAGGGGGACCAGAAAAAACGTAGGGAGACAAAGCCAGCACAGCTGGAATACTCACAGGCCCAGGCGGGGCACCGCAGAGGGCAGGGTTTCCAAACAGCCAAGGATTGGTAACACATTCTGAGGATGGAGATAGAATCCGGTCAGCCAGGTGCACACTTAGTAGGTAGGACCCAAGCATTTTCGGGAGGCAGTCCGCAGCTCTCCAGGATGTATTCCGATGGGCGAGGAGACTCCAAGCAGAAAAAAATAAAAACAACAAAAAAGTGAAACAGAACATCATAACTACTGACCTAAACATCTGGGCAGTACTGAGTGCCCAGGTACTAGGCTGGACCGTTTCGGTCTTAACAGAAGAACAATTCCACTGAGTGCAGCACGTGACTGCACAGGTACAATTGGGGGAAAGTTTGTGTATTGGAGATTTGACTCCCCATCGGGAAATATAAAAGAGAAAAAAAAAACACAAAACAAAAAAAAAGAAACAGGTATACCCATGTGATGGGTTCAGGCATGTTTCTTAGAATTTTTAGCAGTAACCGTTTTCCATTCCTGATTCACCGCCCTTGGTCTCCTCGCAGTGCTGTCAGAGGAATCGGTCTCCGGGAGGATTTGCCATTCTCTCAGCAGGGTTAAGCCGCCCTCCAGTGAGGTTACGACATGGTTCCTGCCCTCCTTGGTAACAGTGATTTTTGTCGGAAACCCCCACTTGTATGGGATCTGGTGATTTCTCAGAGCTTTTGTTATGGTCACCAAACCCCTTCTTTTGGACAGGGTGTACTGCGAGAGATCGGCATAAAACTGCAGATGCTGGTACTGGGTTGGAACTTGATCTTTGGCACGCATAACCGCCATTAACTTCTCTTTGACATGAAAAAAATGTAATCTCAGAATCACATCTCTAGGCACAGTGTCTGGGAGATAGGACGGCTTTGGAAGGCGGTGTATCCTATCAATGGTAATGTCAATTGCAGTAAGACTAGGAAGTAACGATGAAAACAGATTGGAGGCATAAGTATGAAGCTCCCCCTGTTGCACAGATTCGGGGACCCCCCTTATCTTTAAGTTGTTCCTTCTACTCCTGTCCTCCAAATCTGCCAACTTGGCTTTAAAGCCCTCCATCTCATCTTCCCCCTGTTCCTGGGCATCCACTAGGTCATTAATCGTGGTAGCGTATTCTCCCATCTTAGATTCAATATGTTCAACCCTCGTTTCCACCTCCTGGATGTCCGCATGGAATTTCTTCATGCAGGACATCATATCTGCTTGTATAGTGCTGCGGAGTGAAAGCAGCATGTCTTTCAGTGCTGTGTCCATGATGGGTTGGTTAGAGGTAGGGAATGTCTCTATACGTTCAGGGAGCTCCCTCGTGTCATCCCCCGAGTCTGCTCCAGTCCCCAGAACTAGGCCCTGACGCGGTTCCTCAATCCTGAACCTGGCTTTGGCCGGACTAGCCGATTGTGGGGTGTCAGGGCAGGAATCGGGGCTTCCCGGGGACCCACTTAGTCTGCTCTGGGAGGCAAATGAAGGAGGGAGAGAGTGAGAGGAGCACGCCGGGGTTGAGGACATACGGGCGCCATCTTGCCTACCTCCCTGCTGGCTGAGCGGAAAGAATTCCGTCAGCTTGTGAGGCTTCCTGTCCTCCTTTCTTTTCCTCGTCATTGCCGACGGGTCTCCTCCGGTGGTATCCGCAGTGCTCAGGTGGTAGAGCGAGCCTGAACCGTTGCTAAGTGCCGCTGGAAGTCCCGATGGTACGGAGCTCTTTCCTCAAGCAGCCATCTCCGTCCGCGGCTAACCACGCCCCTCGCCAACTTCTTTTTTGACCAGACGCCGGAGGTCATTGATTTTTTTGTCAATCCCAGACCTGGTCCGTGTCTCCCCCCTCCCCCGCTGAATTCACCTGGTCAGTGATCCTATCCAAAATCTCCCTCCTCCTGGCCGGGGTGGTGTTGGCACTCTCTGGGCCGTGGAGGTAACGCCCATACTCGCTAATGGCCCGGGCAAGAATCTGTTTTTCCACAACTGTAAAATTCAGCTTGCGTTTTCTCTCACTCATCCTTCCAAAAAAAACAGTCCCAGTCAACAAAATTCACGCACACAAACAAGCACAACCAATCACAAAAAAAACACACACAGAGAGAAAACGACTCAGCAAGGAACAGTCCCCAAAAAACAAAACAAAAATACAGCAGGAAAAGAAACAAAAAGAAATATATCAATCAAACAAACAGTCTCTCAAACACTTATCAAAAACCACTTTCAAAAATCTACTAACAAACACTTGATCACACAGAACACTAATCTGACAACTACAAAACACACCGCAACGAACAACAGGACAAAAGCACTTGGTTAAATGGGAAGGGACAAAGGGATGTACTTTTGCAAAGGAAGTGCGTTTGTGTGTGTCTATTTATGCTGTTTGCGTAGTTCACAACGTTGCCCTAGTCCATTTCCAATTTCACTGATTGCGCCGCTCCCGAGTTGTGAGCATGCGCACAGCGGAGCTGAAATGGTCTCGTTCAAGAGCGCATGCGCGAGCCGGCTGGCCCTTCATTTGCATGGGGTCACGGCTCATTTCAATGTAACACGCCCACGTCCTTCCCAATTTGTATTACTCCTCCTTACGTCTCTGAAAAAACGTTACGTATGCGCAATTTCCTGCGCAAAAGCTACGAGAATAGGGTGATTATGCGGCAAAATTGCGCAAGTCTAACGTAAAGGCGGTGCGCTACGCCGGTCTAATAATGCGCAGATGTACCTGAATCTGGGCCATTTTTGCTATATAGTTTAACCAGAAAAAGAAAACTATATAAATCGCGCTACCTTAAATAGGAAGACGCAAATGAATCACAAATAATATGTAAAAAAGGGCTGGCTGTTGAATCGAAAAGTGACTGGTGGTGGACACTGAACAATAGGCAGTCACCTCAAACGTGATGATACTGTAATAGTGATAAACCAAAAACAAACCAAACGGCAAAGGAAACACAGCTGATATGATATGATGATATGCAAATATGTAACCATCAACTGGGTGTGACTTTTGATTTATACACAGTCCAAGATATTAACAAAAAAGAGTCCATAAGTGAAGATTAATAAAACACCCGTGCTTCTGGATGGTGACAGATTAATAGACATGTCCAAAGACAAACAAAGTGTCCTCCACCAAACTTGTGAATTGGTCTCTTACCAGAAACCCACGATCCCTTATAACAGGGGATCAGAAACAGCATATACCGGGTCCCAATCACGTGGCATCAGGTCTGCGGTCCCGGTGGATCTCGTATCCCAAAGTGTTTTAGCAATATGGAAGCCCACCATGCAAAAAAACATCAATGGCTCCACATAGTGTGTTAAACATATAAAATGTATTAAAAGGAAATAAAAATGCACTTACAATCATGCAGTGTTGTAAACGCCTTGATTTTTAATGTGCCGGCCGGAACACAAAAATCCTCAGGCTCTCGTCCACTGGGGGAACATACAGGAACTTGGGTGACAACAGTGAGTCGATCGCCCTATAGTTTAACCACTTGACTACCAAGGTTAAAAGGGCTTTCCAAAAAAAGTGATCCTGGTGGCTCTAGCGCAACCTGATCACTTTTACGGGGCACTCAATGTGTGCCCCACCCTCAATGTTTCCATAAAGAGGAGCTGTCGCCTACCAATGCTATCACATAGGTAGCCCCCTTGTGATCGAATTAAAATGGAGTTCCACCCAAATTCGGAACTTCTGCTAATCCCACTCCTCACCCCCTTACATGCCACATTTGGCATGTACCGGTAATTTTTTTGGGGGGGGGAGTGGGGGCTTCAGGAGGAGTAGGACTTCCTGTGTCACTTCCTGCTTCCGCCGAGGGACTGGTTAGGCAATTAAGCTTAATCGCCTACAGCAGCCCCTCCCTGTAGGCGATCGCATGGGACACTGACAGGTCCCATGCGATCGCCTGTCCAATCAGCGGCGGGCCGCGCCGTTCGCGCATGCGCAGTGCCGCTCACGCATGCGCAGTGGGTGCCTGGCCGTGAAGCCGAAGGCTGTCACGGTCGGGTGCCCACACTTAGGATGAAGATGCCGGCCGGGAAGGGGGGGAGAGGAGCGGACCCCCCGGCCAGCGCGTCGCTGGATCGTGGAGCAGGTGAGTGTGTTTATTAAAAGCCAGCAGCTACACTTTTTGTAGCTGCTGACTTTTAATAAACACTAAATGTGGCTGGAACACCCCTTTAACATTTTTTTTTTTTTTAAGTGTAAAAAATATATATACAATAAAATATTTTTTTTTTAAAAAAATGTTAAAGCACCCCTGTCACCCCCATACACAGCCCATAAAAAAATAACGTAGGGTGAGCACGTGTGTGTAAACACCCATGTGAGGTATCCATGCAAACGTTGGGGTGAGAGCAATAATTATAGTGCCATAATTAATGGTTAGCTCTAAACAGATAAACTGTAAACTATTTTTAATTATTGACCTATGGATAATTTTGGATACCATCTCTTTTTTTTTTTGCGATTTCACAGGCATGAGACCTCTGGATTTATTCTAATTGTTGCCGTTTATAGTACAGGTCTCTGTGATGGATAGGGTGCTGGGTCACTATTTTATTATACCTTTATTATCCATTTTTCTGCACAGCTGTCACTTTCTGCTTTAAATATATGGCCTAGATTCACAAAGCGATTACGCCTGTGTAAATGTTGTTAGACAGGAGTAATTTCGATTTACGAGCGTTTTTACGCTAGTCGAAATCCTCAAACCATGAAAAGACACCTGCGTGCTAAATTTCGACTTTATTACGTGTTAGTACGCCTTCAGATCTACGCTGCCTGAAAATTGCGGCCACTGGGCGGACTTCCTGTTGTTTTTCACCTTCATGGTATGCTAATGAGCTTTTGCCTGGAATCCACAAAATTTCGCTCTTCAAACGCAATCTCTTACGGCACCTTTAGTCATCTTTTTTTTCCGTTTCACTATACCAGCTTTTTGCTGGTCTAATATTAGACAGCCCATGTTAAGTATGGCCGTCGTTCCCGCGTCGAATTTCAACGTTTTTCGATTTCTTTTATTATTTTTAACGTAAGTCGTCCGGGAATAGGAATGTTCGTAAACGCCGCTACTCAAACAACGAATGACGTCACGACGTGATTTCGCGCAATGCACGGCGGGAAATTCCTGAACAGAGCATGCGCAGTTCGATCGTCGCGGGGACGCGCTTAATTTAAATGCTTCACGCCCCCTACTCACGTATTTCGATTGCGCGGCGGAAAAAAAATACGATACAATAGCGTACGCGCAAAAAAACTACCTGAATTCGGCGTAGAGTCTGGTGATAGACGGCAGCGTAGCGTATTTCGATTACGCAGCGGAAGATTACATCTATGTGAATCTGCCCCGTGAAGTCTTTATCTGACTCACTTCACCTTCAGCCGAATTCTATCTGCCCCGCCAATTTACAGCAGAACCTTCCCTTCCATCTGATCTTTCTCTGATTTCTGCCTGAAAAAAAAAAGACATTAAAGCCGCATGGAGGGATATATGTGACCTGCCATAGCTGACCTCCTTCTGAACCTGCCGACTGCCTGACTGCCATGCTAATCCAATGCCGTATGGAATATTAAGTCACTGAGCTGGAACAAGTTTTCAGATCAGGGGCTGTTTCTTTACTTGTTGCATGCTTGTTGCAGGTCAGTGTCTCAAAGTAATAACACAGAAGATCCCTTTAGGCTCTTCAGTGAACCTGTCAATCAATTTAAACTTCTAAATGGCAGATGTCACAACTTTCTATGTTATTACCTATGTGCCAGAAACCCTTCTGCTGTGCACCCCTCTGACCTTGGTTTCTCTTTATTTGCACCAGGGTAGCACAAGGAACATTGAAATGACTATATATTGTCTTTAAAAATTTTAAATTTAAATTTTAAATTTTTGGCCAGATTCAGTGAGTTACGACAGCGTATCAGTAGATACACCGTCGTAACTCAGAATCTGCGCCGTCGTATCTTTACTTAATTCGTATTCTCAAAGTGAGATACGCTTAAATGTTGCTAAGATACGACTGGCGTAAGTCTCCTACGCCGTCGTATCTTAGCTGCCTATTCACGCTGGCCGCTAGGGCCGTGTACCCTGATTTACACCTAGAATATGTAAATCAGCGAGATACGCCTATTTACGCACGTACGCCCGGTGGTCACAGTACAGATACACCGTGTACATAAGGCGTTTTCAGGCGTAAAGATATTCCAACAAAAAGATGGCGCAGCCAATGTTAAGTATGGACGTCAGGACCACGTCAAATTTTTTACATTTTACGTCGTTTGCGTAACTCGTCCGTGAATGGGGCTGGACGTAAATTACATTCACGTCGAAACCAAATGAGTCATAGCGGCGTCATTTGGACCATGCGCACTGGGATACGTCCACGGACGGCGCATGTGGCATTAGTAAAACATGTCAATTACGTGGGGGTCACACTAAATTTAAATAAAACACGCTCACATCAAACACATTTGAATTCGGTGGGCTTACGCCGGCCCATTTACGCTACGCCGCCATAATTTAGCTTGGTGAATACAGCACTTGCCTCTCTAATTTACAGCGGCGTAGCGTATCTGAGATACGTTACGCCCCCCTTTAAAATTACGCCGCTCTACGTGAATCTAGCCATTAGTCTTCTTTTTTCCACCCAACATATTTGAAGTCATTTTTATATTTAAAAAAGAACTCCATGAAAAAAAATGTATTGTCCCATGCAGTAGGGCTTTGCCCGCAATGTATGTGTTAACTGTAGACATGTGCAATTCGTTTTGTTTCAAATTCGTTTTTTTTTATTTTAACAAATTCCTTAATTTGGAAATATCCAAATGAATGAAAACCCCAGTTGATGAATTTTTCCGAATATTCGTAAAATCGAATATTTGAAAATTTGTAAAATTCAAAGATTCGGAAATTTTTCAATTCGGAAATTTTTCAATTCGAAAATTCAAAAACGAAAAAATTTGAAAATCTGAAATAACTTACTGCGCGCCCCTCCACTGCTGCTAATGCATGCTGTAGAATGGATGTGCTGCCCTGTCCCCAATCCCTGACATTTTTCATGTCAGCTGTGGGCATTTGGGGTAAAGAGAGGGCATTGGACGTTAATTTTCATTTTATTTGTTTTTTTGGGGGGGAAAATTGGAAAATTCAGAATTTTGAAAATTCAGAATTAGAAAATTAGAAATGTTGTAAATTCAAAAATTCGGAATTTCAAAATTTGGAAAATTTGGAATTTTAAAATTAGAAAATCTGAATTTTAGAAAATTAGAAAGTTCAGAAATTAAAAAAAATCTGAAATTTGGAAATTAGAAAATTCTGAAATTCGAAAGTTCGAAAATGTGGAAATTAGAAAATCCGGAAATTTAACAATCCAAATATTCTAAATAATGATAACTAATAATAACTAACTATTAAATTATAGGTATTGGAATTCCCTTTGAAATTTGGCTTTTAGTGAACGTAACGAATACGAATTCATCCGAAGTTACGAATTATCCAAAATACACTATGTCTCTACACTCATCCTGTGGGACACTGCAATGCCCTCATCGGAAAAACAAGCTCCCGAGGTTCTAGCCCAGAGACATTAAACCATGGGGACCAAAATGTTTCATATTTATTAAGTCGACCCCTATGCTGGTATATGTATCTCTCCAACAGGAGCATGTTCCCCATATGAGTCACTCATGTTTTGACTGATGGGGGAGTCATGGACTTTCAGCCCAGCAGAATGACCTTTCTTGGCCTGAAATAGGGCCTTGGAGTTCTTCTTTTAACGCTTGCCACCCGCCCACCATCAAATTACGGAGGGGTGGTGCGGCTCTCATTGTGGGTGGACCTCATATTATGGTGCACCTGAGCGGCCGCCCTCGCGCGCCCTAGGGTGCGTAGCACGACGACCGTGGCCGTACCGTGTTGCTAGTACAAGGTGCGACCTGCGGCTCTTTAACCATGTGATCAGCTGTGTCCAATCACAGCCGGTCAAATGTAAACACAGAAATGCTGATAATCTGTTCTTCTCACCTCACACTGACAGAGTGTGTGGCAAGGAGAGCAGATCAGCGGCATCTCCTCGCAGTTGACATCCAGAAATGTAATCAGGGCACTGATCATCAGTGCCCTGATTACAATACAGTGCCACCAGTGCCAGCAATCACTGCCCACCAGTGTCACCAATCAGTGCCCATTAGTGCTGCCAGTCAGTGCTGGCTATTGGTGCTGCCTATCATTGCTTCCCATCATTGCTGCCCATCAATGAACATCAGTGCCACCCATCAGTATCGCCCATCAGTGCTGCCTATCCGTGCCGTCTATCAGTGCCCACTAGTGCCGCCCATCAGTGCCACCTCATCAGTGCCCATCAGTGCAGCCTCAGTGCACATCAGTGAAGGAGAGAAATCACTTATTTAAAACATTTACTGACAGAAACTAAAAAAAACGTATTTTTTTTCAAAACTTTCGGTCTTTTTTTTTTCTTGTAAAAAAAATCATTTTTTTTTTTGTAAAGAATAAAGAAACCAGCAGTGATTAAATTCCAAAAGAAAGCTTTATTTGTCTGAAGAAAACTATAAAAAATGCACATGGTTACAGTGTAGCACGACTTGGCCTGGGCAGGAAAGTGCCCGGTAGGCAAGTGGTTAAACAGTTGAAGACCTCGCTACACCCAAAATCAACCTTCGTCCTTAGGTCCCCACTGTTGTCATTATGCTTGCCTAAATCCCTGAGACTGGCTGTCAGTTTGACAGCTAGCTCTCAGTTTGAGTCTTTGTAGTGCTGACAGCGGTTCATGTATGAATGAAGCCTGTGAACAGCTTTGTAGGCTTCATTCATAAACACATTGTAATAGTATTATAGTTATAGTGTATACTGATTAGTTCTTTTATGTGCAGATTAAAAGAGTGTCATTTGAACTGAATCTAATGTCAGTTGTAACAACCTTCAAGGCATAAAAAAAATCAGGTTTTGTTTTTTCATAAAAACTGTACCAATTATAAGCCCTTGTTTAGTAGAATGACTTTCAAAGCTAGTTTGATTTAAAAAAAAGTGTCTTGATTAAAGTTTACAGGTATATTCATGAAACAAGCCATTGTCTTATTTAACTTTGTGTTCTACAACAGCTGCTATACAAAAACTGCTTTCTTTGCAACCATGGCAACAGTACTATGGCAGAGTTATCTTCTCCTTGTTCCTGTAATTGGCTTATATTTTTCCAAATGTCTCTCTTGGCAGGTGTACTTTAGTGTGTCATGCGTATGATATACAGTATGTGAAGAGCGCTGATCATCTTAAGAGAAGTCAGGGGTCAAAGATAACATCAGCATTCACTCCTTCGGCTCAATGAATAGACTATGGCAGCCTTTCCCAACCTTTTTAACACTTGAAATAACTTTCCGGTCTCGGGGAACCCCTACTAAAAATGACTATATGTACAACTCATGGTACATTGGTGCGATGGTCAGTGGGAAGAATGTTCCTAAGGCCCCGTACACACGGCCGGGTTTTCAGACGGGAAAACTGCGAGGAGAGCTTTTGACTGGGAATCTCAGACGTGTGTATGCTCCTCGCAGTTTTTCCGACAGGAGAAAAACTGCCCAAAAACCCCTGGACAAAAAAAGAGAACCAGCTCACTTTTTTCCTGCCGGGATCCCCGTGGCAGTTTTTGGAAGTTTTCCTATGGAAAAAACTGACGTGGAGCATACACACGGTTGGGATTCCCAACCAAAGCTCTCATCTGAGTTTTCCCGACGGGAAAACCTCTCGTGTGTATGGGGGAAAAGTTACCGAGCGGGTTCTCGGTCCCCCCCCCCCCCCCCGGATTTCTGACAGATCTTTTTCTGTCTGGAATTCCAGTCGTGTGTACAAGGCTATACACTTGTGGTCATTGGGAAGCTAAAATGTTCAATGGTGTCAGAGGGAACTTATCCGATAGGCAGAGTTTGTTTATTGCTCAAGGAACCCCTTGCAGGAGGGTGCCTTAAGACTGTCCATAGTTTGGAGGGTGCCTAAAGACTGTCCATAATTTGGAGGTTGCCTTAAGACTGTCCATAGTTTGGAGGGTGCCTTAGGACTGTCCATAATTTGAAGGGTGCCTCAAGACTGTCCATAATTTGGAGGTTGCCTTAGGACTGTACATAGTTTGGATGGTGCCTTAAGACTGTCCATAGTTTGGAGGGTGCCTCAAGACTGTCCATAGTTTGGAGGGTGCCTCAAGACTGTCCATAGTTTGGAGGGTGCCTCAAGACTGTCCATAGTTTGGAGGGTGCCTCAAGACTGTCCATAGTTTGGAGGGTGCCTCAAGACTGTCCATAGTTTGGAGGGTGCCTCAAGACTGTCCATAGTTTGGAGGGTGCCTCAAGACTGTCCATAGTTTGGAGGGTGCCTCAAGACTGTCCATAATTTGGAGGGTGCCTCAAGACTGTCCACAGTTTGGAGGGTGCCTCAAGACTGTCCATAATTTGGAGGTTGCCTTAAGACTGTACATAGTTTGGAGGTTGCCTAAAGACTGTCCATAGTTTGGAGGGTGCCTTAGGACTGTCCATAATTTGGAGGGTGCCTCAAGACTGTCCATAATTTGGAGGTTGTCTTAAGACTGTCCATAGTTTGGAGGTTGCCTTAAGACTGTCCATAGTTTGGAGGTTGCCTTAAGACTGTCCATAGTTTGGAGGTTGCCTTAAGACTGTCCATAGTTTGGAGGGTGCCTTAAGACTGTCCATAGTTTGGAGGGTGCCTCAAGACTGTCCATAATTTGGAGGGTGCCTCAAGACTGTCCACAGATTGGAGGGTGCCTCAAGACTGTCCATAGTTTGGAGAGTGCCTCAAGACTGTCCATAGTTTGGAGGGTGCCTTAAGACTGTCCATAGTTTGAAGGGTGCCTCAAGACTGTCCATAATTTGGAGGGTGCCTCAAGACTGTCCATAATTTAGAGGGTGCCTCAAGACTGTCCATAATTTGGAGGGTGCCTCAAGACTGTCCATAATTTGGAGGGTGCCTCAAGACTGTCCATAATTTGGAGGGTGCTTTGACTGAAAAAAGCTTAAGAACTGGTCTAGAGATCAGCTAGAAATGAGTTAACTGAAGGAAAACAGCGTACAGACTAACCTACTTTTCCTTTCTTGTCAATAACATCTCTGTTAGTAGAGAAGAACATTTGGAGCCGCGTTGTAGACTGCGATCTGCGTGTGTGAAAGGAGAGGTGAGAAGGGGGAGCATGGCGAGTGAACCAGTCAATGCAGTCGAGTTAAGCATACAGCGTTTCATTACTAATTGAAAACTTCCAGCCGAGAGATCTTTCTTTTTTTCCCTTCTTCCCACGTTAGAAGATGAGTCAATGACTTCTCTATGGAGCCACACACCCCCGGCTAGAACTAGGACACTGGCCCCCTACCCAGTGCATGGTGAAACCCTTTCCCATGAATGTTTAATGAAAAAAAAATTGCTATGCACAAACCCTCATCACTGTTAGCAAAGGGCTTCATTCTCTGAGTTATGATCATCTTCATTTATTTAAATATCTAAGCATCTAGAAACAACTGTCTGTATACCCAATGCAACCATTCCCCCCTCCCTTTTATTTTATTGTTCTGCGGGGTGCCTCAAGACTGTCCATAGTTTGGAGGGTGCCTTAAGACTGTCCATAATTTGGAGGGTGCCTTAAGACTGTCCATAGTTTGGAGGGTGCCTTAAGACTGTCCATAGTTTGGAGGGTGCCTCAAGACTGTCTATAGTTTGGAGGGTGCCTTAAGACTGTCTATAGTTTGGAGGGTGCCTCAAGACTGTCAATAATTTGGAGGGTGCCTTAAGACTGTCCATAGTTTGGAGGGTGCCTCAAGACTGTCCATAGTTTGGAGGGTGCCTTAAGACTGTCCATAGTTTGGAGGGTGCCTTAAGACTGTCCATAGTTTGGAGGGTGCCTTAAGACTGTCCATAGTTTGGAGGGTGCCTCAAGACTGTCCATAGTTTGGAGGGTGCCTTAAGACTGTCCATAGTTTGGAGGGTGCCTTAAGACTGTCCATAGTTTGGAGGGTGCCTTAAGACTGTCCATAGTTTGGAGGGTGCTTTGACTGAAAAAAGCTTGAGAAACACTGGTCTAGAGATCAGCTAGAAATGAGTTAACTGAAGGAAAACAGCGTACAGACTAACCTACTTTTCCTTTCTTGTCAATAACATCTCTGTTAGTAGAGAAGAACATTTGGAGCCGCGGTGTAGACCGCGATCTGCGTGTGTGAAAGGAGAGGTGAGAAGGGGGAGCATGGCGAGTGAACCAGTCAATGCATTCGAGTTAAGCATACAGCGTTTCATTACTAATTGAAAACTTCCAGTCGAGAGATCTTTATTTTTTTCCCTTCTTCCCACGTTAGAAGATGAGTCAATGACTTCTCTATGGAGCCACACACCCCCGGCTAGAACTAGGACACTGGCCCCCTACCCAGTGCATGGTGAAACCCTTTCCCATGAATGTTTAATGAAAAAATAATTGCTATGCACAAACCCTCATCACTGTTAGCAAAGGGCTTCATTCTCTGAGTTATGATCATCTTCATTTATTTAAGTATCTAAGCATCTAGAAACAACTGTCTGTATACCCAACGCAACCATTCCCCCCTCCCTTTCATTTTATTGTTCTGTATTGGGAGACTAAATTGGATCAGCACTTTGGGTAACAAAAACGTCCTCAATCATCCTAGTATTTTGTGGCACCGTTTACTGGAATCTTGGCATTATAGGTGTTCTTGTCTATCTTAAGCTCTGTACACACAATCATATTTTCCGACAACAAATGAGTGATGGAAGGTTTTTTTTGCATAATCTAACCATTTGTATTCTCTATCGGACAATTGTTGTCGGAATTTCCGCCAACAAATGTTTTATAGCAGTGGTCTCCAAACTCCAACCGGATGTGGCCCTTTGCTTGCCTTTATACAGACCTTGAGGTATTTTTCCTGCCTCTGACTCCAACATTTGGGCACTCTTTCTTCCACTGACACCAAGGATGTGGCATTATTCCTCCTACTGATACCAACAATGGGACACTATTCCTTCCAATGACTCCAACAATGGGGCATAATTCTTTCCTCTGACAACAAGAATGGGCCACTATGCCTCCCACTGACACCAACTATTTCTCCTGCTATTACCAAATATTGGGCATTGTTTACTTTCACAGGGTACAGTCCGCCCCCCCCCCCCCCCCGCCCAAAGTCTGAAGGACAGTAAACTGGCCCTTTCTCTAGAAGGTTTGGAGTTTTTATAGCAAATTTTCCAACAACAAATGTGCCTTGTCGGTATAACCGCTTGTGTGTACACAAGAATGTTGGAGAAAAATCCAAAGTACAAACACGCATTCTCCAAACCATAGCACAACATTACTAGAAGTTGCCCAAAGGGTGGCACTAAAGATATGAAAAACCATAGTTCTGTGTATGTTGGCTGAAAAAGTTCTGCTGTCGGTATGCATACCAAGTTCACGGCCAATGCCCTACTCACAAAATTCCATTGATTTGTCCAATGGAAATCCGATCGTGTGTACAAGGCTTGAGAGTTTTAGGTGTTCCTGCTTACCTTGGAGTTTTCCCACCCATCATCTTGCAATGTTCTGCTCCTCCTGTTGCATTGTGCTTAAAGCAAAATTTCCATATTCTTAACAAACAGCGAATGAGCTTTAAAACAAGCTCCAACTGATCTCTGTATCTGAAGGCACTGTGAAGCAATCCATCTTCAAAATTTACATCCGGATTTTCAAAAGTGCCATGTGTTTCACTTGTGCAGAATAGCAGGTGTGTACAACTGCTCACTTGATATCTTGGGCTCTAGCCATGCAATATAAAGCTTGGGAGGGACTTTTATCTAGTGAGTAAGTACTTTAAGTAGTTTAATTGTTTGACTTGTTTTCTGTTACATGAAGCATGTTCTGTTTGAAGAAAACATTCTTGACTTAAAGCGGAGGTCCACACAAAAATGAAACCTTAGCTGTATGGATTCCTCCCCCCCCCGTTCCGGTGTCACATTTGGCACCTTTCGGGGGGTGCAGATACCTGTCTAAGACAGGTATTTGCACCCACTTCTGGGCATAGTACCCTGCATTATCTTCCGCAGTCTACGCCACGTTCGGCACCCCCTCCTCCCCGATGTCTTCTGGGAGACACACGGGTCCCAGAAGACAGCAGGGACCAGTGGCATTGCGCAGCGTGAGTCGCGCATGCGTAGTAGGGAACCAGGAAGTGAAGCTGATAAAGGGATAAACTCTGACAGATTTTTCTGATGGCATTCCATTCAAGTCGGCTTCCATACACACTGTCACACCAAATTCTGACCCTCAAGAACACGTGACGTACAACATTACGACGAGCTGAGAAAAATGAAGTTCAATGCTTCCGAGCATGCGTCAACTTCATTCTGAGCATGCATGTTTTTTCTCCGTCGGAGTTCCCTACAGACGGACTGAATTTTCAATAGGAATTTTTTCTGTCTGTTTTCTTTCTTAATTTCCGACGGAAAAAAGTCAGATGGGGCACACAAGTGGTCGGAACATCCGATGAAAAAATTCCATCTGACTTTTTCCATCGGAAATTACGATCGTGTGTACGAGGCATAAGAGGTTGAATGCCAGTTTTCATTTTGAGAGGCTAACTAAAGTTGTGATCTGAAAGACTGAATGACAGTTGGTTATTTGAGAGGCTGAATGATAATGTGTTTTCTAAAAGGTTGAATAACAGCTGATGTTCCAAGAGGATGAGTTTGTGTTCTGCGACAATAAATGACAGATGGTCTGAGCAGCTAAATGACAGGTGGTTTTCTAGGAGACTGAATGATAGTTGGTGTTCTGAGAGGCTGAAGGACAGTTGGCCACCTATGAGGCCCAAATGACAGTTGGTATTCTGAGAGGCTGAACTACAGTTGTGTATGAATATACTGTAAAGGGGGGGGGGGGCGTGGGACCCAGAAGCTCTTACACAGATTGAGCCAGGAAATAAGGGACATATGTTGGATTGTTTTAGCATGGGACAGTAATCCACAATATACTCAAGAATGTCTAGAAGAACTAACCTAACAGGTCAATAATGGTGTGATTCATTCAATGTGGGGACACATACTGTTGAGGTGTTAATTGAGTCTGGCTCCTAAAATATTTCATTGTCTATTGTGCTAATTGACACTGTGTGAAAGTCTATTGATGATAATATGTGATGTGAATTAGCACCCTCTAATGTCAGACGTCTAACATATGTTGACTAAAGGAATGTTTATTGGAAGTTCGTTAGCACCCATTGTGTGATGTTGTGGGTGGAGTGTGTCATTGTTCCTTTGATTACTGCAGCATGCTTTTTGGTTGCTAGCTGTATAAAAAGAGCCTGAGTTTGTCATTAAAATCGATCTGTTTGAAACCAGAGAACAGAGCTGTGTGTGTCTCATTTTCTGGGGGAAATCCAATGGATCCTGTCTGCCGGATTGTGGAGTGTCAGAAGCTGTCGTGGGTTGGTGGAATGGAATATCGTAAACGGCGTTAACCCCTGACCGTTACATATACTATAACTGCTTAAAATGCATTATCTTGAATTTGGCTTTAATTTGTTAGTCACTAATGCAAAGTTCATCTAAATCTAGAAGTCCATCCAACACCACCTTTTACATTAATTGACAATGCTGCTGTCAAGGGTGGCTACATTTCTCCTCAATAGATGCAGTGGAGGAATGAATGTAGCCACCCTAATAGATGGAGGTGTGTTGCTGACTGGTCACCAGGTGAAAATAATGGAATCAAAGCTTTAAGAAGAAAAAAAAAACTATAATGGCCACCACATCCAGTCATTGGGTTTAGTTGTGATTTAAGAATTGGTAAGTTGCAACACATTACATTTTTGTTTTGGGGTTTAGATATGCTTGAATGACAGTTACATTTATGAGAGGCTGAATAGCAGCTGATGTTTGAAAAGGAATTCATGACAGTTGGTGCTCTGAGAAGTAAAATGGTGATTCGTGCTCTGAGAAGTTAAATGACAGTTGGTGCTCTGAGAAGTTTAATGAAAATTGATGCTCTGAGAAGTTAAATGACAGTTGGTGCTCTGGAGGGGAGCAATCACAAATTGTGGGGCTCCTTACACAGCTTTAGGCAGGGCCCCCTGAAACCGGGGGGGCTGATGAAGGGGTGCCTTACAGGTGTAATGCAAAAAATAAATAAGAATAAAATGGGAGGGGTGCCAGCTGGGCCTTTAAGGGGCCCTGGGGACCATCCGGTCCCTTACAGGTGTAATGCAAAAATAAAAAAATAAAAAAAACGGGAGGGGACCAGTCGGGCCCCTGGGGACCATCGGGCCCCTTACAGGTGTTTCCCAGTGGGGCGTGCCACAGAGTGTATTCCTGGAAGTAGGTGCAAATACCTGTCTTAGGCAGGTATCTGCACCCCCTCCCCCTGAAAGGTGCCAAATGTGACACCGGAGGGGGGGAAGGTTCCTAAAAAGCGGAAGTAAAATTTTTGGGTGGAACTCCGCTTTAAACAGAAGTTGGTGCTCTGAGAAGTTATATGGCAGTTGGTTCTCTTAGAAGTTTAATGGTAGTTGGTACTCTGAGAAGTTAAATGGCAGTTGGTACTCTGAGAAGCTAAATGAAAATGTGTATTCTGGGAGGCTTTTATAACAGTTGACGTTTCATGAGGCTAAATTAAAGTTGGCGTTCTGCAAGGCAGAATGACAGTTTGTTTTCTGGGATGTTGGATCCTGTCATTCAGCCTTTCAGGTGCATTTCACCCAACAACTCTAATGCCGCGTACAGACGATCGGACATTCCGACAACAAAACCGTGGATTTTTTCATCCGACGGATGTTGCCTCAAACTTGTCTTGCATACACACGGTCACACAAATGTTGTCGGAAATTACGAACGCCAAGAATGAGGTGATGTTCAAGACGTATGACGACATTAGAAAAGGGAAGTTCAATACCAGTCGTGTTAGTAGAAGTTTGGTAAGAAACGATTCACGCTTTTCAGCCTTGTGCTTTTCAGTTCGCTACAGAGTGACGAATGTGCTATCTCCATTACGAACGCTAGATTTACCAGACCGAGCGCTTCCGTCTCATACTTGAATCAGAGCATGCGTGGAATTTTGTACGGCGGAATTGTCCACACGCGATCGGAATTTACGAGAACGGATTTCGTTGTCGGAAAATTTCAGAACCAGCTCTCAAATTTTTGTTGTTGGAAATTACGACAGAAAATGTCCCATGGAGCCTACACACCGTCGGAATTTCCGACAACAAGCTCAGATCCAACATTTGTTGTCTGAAATTCTGAGCGTGTGTACGCGCCATTAGTCAGGGGGCTGAATGACACCTGAGCCCGACAAAACGTTACCACCAACAACCTATCCTTGCAGACCTCCTATGATAACTTAGAGGGACACAGGACCAAATCAAGCCAAGATACTTCCAAACTTCACCTAAATCTTCATCATGGGTAGAACAAAGCACTCCATTTGCCTTCTCCTAGCCTCCCTCTTCATAGCAGATGTCTACAGATATGGTGGGGCCCTTTAATAGATCCCTGCAGAACAATTCCTACACAAGTTAATGCCACTGTCGGCATCGCAGACAACAAAAGAAAAATACAGCTAATTGAATATTGACCATAGACGTAACAGCCCATTAGGTGTTCAACACGACGCTCGTTGTACCGCTGAATCAATATATGGCGGCTAGGACGCATCTGGCAGAAAACACTGTCGCATTAACAGCATTACAGGGAACTTACAAACAATAGAAACTTTCTCTGAAAAATGAAGCCGTGCTTCTTTTACTGCACATACAGCGACTATAGAATGAAACGCGTAATCGCTTAACCGCTACATGACCGGGGGCCATTGATGTCTACATGACCAGGCCAAGTTTAGCAGAATCAGCATGTAACTGATAACTGTATACTAGATTGTACACCTACGTAACTGTAACATTTGTTTGGGGCATATAAACTTGTTTTAATAAAAACTGTGCCCTGTAAAATGAAAGTTTTTTTTTTTTTTTATTATTATTAATATTTTTAATTAGGTTTTTCAGTAAGGAACTTTTTTAATTATTAATATTATTATTATTATTATTATTATTATTATTTGTTATTTGGTTTGGTAATTATTAATATGTTATTAATTTGTTTTATTTGTTTTTTCAGTAAGGATTTTATTATTATTATTATTAATTTTTATTTGTTTTTTCAGTAAGGAATTTTTTTTAATTATTATTATTAATGTTTGTTATTTGGTTTTTCAGTAAGGATTTTTTTTATTACTATTATTATTATTATTAATAATATTTTTTATTTGTTTTTTCAGTAAGGATTTTTTTTTATTAATATTATTATTAGAATTTTTTATTAGGTTTTTCAGTAAGGATTATTATTATTATTATTATTATTATTATTATTAATAATAATATTTTTTATTTGGTTTTTCAGTAAGGATTTTATTATTATTATTATTATTATTATTATTATTATTAATAATAATATTTTTTATTTGGTTTTTCAGTAAGGATTTTTTTTATTATTATTATTATTATTAATATGTTTTATTTGGTTTTTCAGTAAGGATTTTATTATTATTATTATTATTATTAATAATAATAATATTTTTTATTTGGTTTTTCAGTAAGGAATTTTTTTTTGTTTCACTTCCTGTAACAGTGTTTCCCAGAATACTGCGGCGGGGGTTGCGTCACAAGGCTGGATTCTCAGACAGGTATCTGCACCCCCTCCCCCCTCAAAGGTGTCAAATGTGACACCGGAGGGGGAGAGGAAACTAAAAAGCGGAGGTTTAGTTTTTGTGTGAACCTCCACTTTGAGAAAGGAAACCCCATTGTGACAAATATGGAGGTTGCCGTCACAACCTTCTTTCTAAAGAATGCTAGTTGCTTGGCTGTGTCTGACTGCAAGCATGCACCCAGCGAAGGCAGTGTCAAGTAAAAACTCCTGATATGTATACTTATTCTGGGTTAGCGATTCAGAATAATCCATTGAAGCCATTGGCTCAGTATGATAACCCAGGCTACTGGCATTTTCCAGAAGCAGAGCTCAGCGATGGCAGCCTTCATCTTTCTGCTGAGTGCAGGTCTCTTTTAATGCTTTGCATATTTGAATAAATCCAGAGGTTGGTCTAAAATTCATATTTCACTCTATTTAACTATTCCTGCTTTATTTTCTATTTAAAAGCGCTGAGCAAGCACCAGGTAATGTCACTAAAAGACTAAATTTAGCATTTATTTAGCACCGTGCCCATTAACATGCACTCCGAAGAGCTGGCGGGGGGAGGGGGGGAAGCAGAGGAGTCTGGGAGGCGCTGGCACAAATTATAAGATTAGGTATCAATTTATATGCATGCTTCATTTTTAATTCAATTTATATTCATTACTTACACCAATAATAATTATACATTGTCACTCATTTTTCCTGCTTACCCTTGAACTTTTGCAACAAAGTAAAGGGAATATTTCACACTGCGACAGGTCCAGCACAGCTGAGCATTCAGATGGACCAGAATGTGAAGCACAGAATGCAAAGGCCTGGATTCACGTCGGTGTATCTCGAGATACGCCGTCGTAAGTACAAATGTGCGCCGTCGTATACTTGCGCCGATTCACGTCGGTGTATCTCGAGATACGCCGTCGTAAGTACAAATGTGCGCCGTCGTATACTTGCGCCGATTCATGTCGGTGTATCTCGAGATACGCCGTCGTAAGTACAAATGTGCGCCTTCGTATACTTGCGCCGATTCACAAAGCGAGATACGCCAAAGAACATGGCTTCAGCCGTCCGACGTAACTTGCCTACGCCGCCGTATTGTGGGCGCATAGTTACGCTGGACGCATTCGACGTTCCCATTTTAAATATGCAAATGAGTAAGATACGCCGATTCACGAACGTAGATGCGCCTGGCCGCTTCATATACGCGTAAGGCTTACCTCTGGTGTAAAGTTACCCCTCATATAGCAGGCGCAGGTAATGCAATGGTATGGGCCATTTTACGTCGCGTACGCCGTTTACGTAGTACTACGTGAATAGGGCTGTGCGTAGGTTACGTTCACGTCGTAGGCGTATCTTAGGCAGAAATTTCGACGTAACTGAGAGCATGCGCACTGGGATGCATCCAAGATACGATGCATGCGCAGTTCGTTTTTTGAAGCTCAGCCCATCATTTGCATGGGGTCACGCTTCATTGTAATATATCACGCCCACTTCCAGCCCACTTCCACCTACTTTGACTTACGTCGGCTTACACCGACAACTATACGCTACGCCAGCGCAACAATGAGCGCATTTGCTTTGTGAATAGCATGCTTGCCTCTCAATGTTGCGGCGGCGTAGCGTAAAGAAGATACGCTACGCCCGCACAAAGATACACCTCTCTACCTGAATCCGGGCCATTGTGTATTGTTATAGGCTGGATTCTATGGGCACAATGAGGACTCTGGTCCGGAGGTCCACTTTAAAGTTTGAATAGGTAAGGTAGAACGCCTGAATTTTATTGCTGTCCCACAGTGGAGATTTCTCACCACTTCCTGTCAATGCTGTATCCTGGCCTAGGCCGACAAGGCCCAGGCCTAGGGCAGCACTTTGCAGGGGGGCGGCACGGAAAGAGTCCCGGCCGGCTTGCGCTACACTGTTAGTGTAGCGCCAGTCTAATGGGGTGGACTGGGCTGAGAAGCAAATTAGTCTAGCGCCCCATAAAGGGGCCGCAGTGCTTCTGGTATTGTCAGGAGGGATGAGAGATCAGACCCGTGTGACTGCACAGAGAGACCAGACAATATGATCAGTGAAGTAAGAGGTGTTTAATAAAGTAAATAAGGACAACCAGTAAAGATAGCAAACAATATATATATAATCAAGAAGGGAATACCGTACAGATAGGTCAAGCCAGGCCGAGGTCATACACAAGGGATACCAGCAGAAGGGACAGGACGGAGCAGGGGTCGGATGGATGGACTAGCTGCAGGATTCAGGTTAAGGGGAGACAGGGATCAGGAAGCAGGGCAGACAAGTCCAGGCGGGATCAGGGATCAGGATGCAGGGCAGACAAGTCCAGGCGGGATCAGGGATCAGGCTCAGAACAGGATCAAGGTACCGAATCAGGATCAGGATCAGAATACAGGTCAGGGTACAGGCTTAGGTCCAGCAGATATGAAGATACCAGGGCGAGCTCTGCTTGAGCTCGCCGGGTATAAATAGGGAGTGTCTTAATTACGTTCAAGTCACACCTGAACGTAGGAAAAGCTGTGAGCTCCAGAAGACCAGGAACCCCTCGCTGGTGGAAGCCGGTACTGCAGCCAGACTAACAGGCAGATTTACCAACAGGGGGAACCATTCCTGACAGGTATATGGACGGCCAGCATTCCGCAACTGTGGGACCTCGTGTTTTTTTCTATTACAAGGCATGTTTACAATAAGAATAAAAGTGATCCAATTTTGCCCCCATGCTAATGGGGACAAGAGCCTCTTCCCGACAACCCTTGCCCGGTGGTTGTTGGGGTCTGCGGGCGGGGGGTTAATCGGAATCTGGAAGCTCCCTTTAACAGGGGGGCCCCCAGGTCCCATGTGAATGAGTAGGGGGTACCCCTACCTATTCACCAAAAAAAAAGTAGCGTAGTGTTAAAAAATACAGTTGACAGTTTTTGTCTTTTATTAAAAATATCTTCTTCTTCTTCTTTTGACTCATCGGTTGTTAAGGACGTGGCGGCTGGCTTTTCAGCTCCCGTCCTTAGCAACCAGCTATATACAGTGTAAAAAAAACACACATTTCGGCAAAATCGCTGTAAAAACGCTCAAAAGCAACATGCATAGATGTGAATCGAGCCTAAAACGGAATGGGGATGCACCGGACTCCTGCTGGGAGCCGCTCCGTGCTGCGGTGTGAATCCAGCCTTACCGCACTGTGATCCCGGGTTGGAGCGCACATAAAAAACAATGTTGTGTGCCTCAGCCTGAAGCAAGAGATTCGATCACACAGGAAAGGCTATAAAGATGCCAAAAAAGGACAGCAAACTGTCATGTTGCAGGGATAAGGTTAGTGAACGTTGCAATAAATGGCGCTTCATCTTAAAATAGCGTACACATTGGACGTGGCGCCCCCTGCAATCACCTGTGTTAAAAAGCACATAGAGATATAATTCAGCAGCGAGCTTTTACGTCGTCTCCCTTTAGGTGAGCTTTAAAGGAAAATCCCACCGCAGCCGGATCAAGCGATCTTCTTTGGGCTGTCAGGATGATGAATTGTCATCCATCGCTCAGATGGATAAATATTACACGAGACGCCCCCCCCCCCCCCCCTCCGATCCCCCTTGAATTCCCAGAAGGGATTATTTTATCTTCTTGTTTATGGTGTTCCTTTAACAATCCTCCCCTCTTTGTACTGTCTATGGCATTTCCTGGAAATGATACCAGATCTGTATACCGACGTCTACGGTGTTTCCATAGAGTCAGCACACTGCAGAGTTAAAGGACTCGAGGAGGAAGAGTCTCCAGCACTCGGTTACAGATTGAAGATCCCCACGTATTTATTCATAGGATGTCACATAAGTCAAACAAAGCCAACGTTTTAGATCTCGCCGGGTCTCTTCCTCAAAGCAATAGAGTAGGCTTTCTCAACATTTTTAGCTCAGAGGAAACCTTGAAATCATTTCAGGTCTCGGGGAAACCCAGCAAAAAACAATTTATTGGTGGTCTGTGGGAAGAATGCTCCTTAAATTGATGGCCAGTGGGAAAAACACTCCATACATTAGTGGCTAGTGAGAATGTCCTTACATTGGTGGCCAGTGGGAAAAATGCTCTTTTCATTGGTGGCTAGTAGCAAGGCCGCCATCACTTTACACCTGTAAGGGGCCCGGATGGCAACCCCCCTTTTTTTATATATATTTTTTATAAATTAAAAAAAAAAAAATTGTTTGTTTTTATTAAAGGGCTTAGAGGTCCCCAGGGTCCCGGATGGCAACCCCCCTTTTTTATATATATTTTTGATACATTTTAATTTTTAGTTTATTTTTTTATTTTTTGTTTGTTTTTATTAAAGGGCCCAGAGGTCCACAGGGCCCCGGATGGCAACCCCCTTTTTTTTTATTTAAAAAAAAAAAAATATATATATATACACACACACACACATATATATTTATTTGTTGTTTTTTTTTTTTTATTAAAGGGCCCAGAGGTCCCCAGGGCCCCGGATGGCAACACCCCTTTTTATATATATATATATATATATATATATATATATATATATATATATATATTATTAAAGGGCCTAGAGGTCCCCAGGGCCCCAGATGGCAACCCCCCCCCCCCTTTTTTAATAAATAAAATGTATTTATTTTTTATATATTTTTTTTTTCTTTTAATTAATAATAAAAAAAAAGGGCCCAGAGGTCCCCAGGGGCCCGGATTGCTACCCCTCCCCCTTTGTTTTATATATTTTCATATATATTTTTTTGTAAGGGGCCCCAAATCGTGGCACCCTCTGTTTCTCAATTCACACCCAACTGCTTCTCAATTTGAGGCGTCTCTGCTCCAGGATGGGGCCCGTGCCTGAATCTGTGTAAGGGGCCCCATAATTACTGATTTCGTCCCTGGCTAGTGGGAAGAATTCCTTTTATATTGGTGGTCAGGGGAATCTGTGCAGCACAGAGGGATTAGGGTGTGCCTGGGCACACCCAGCACACCCTGTGTGCACGCCTATGGGAAGAAAGCTCCTTACATTTGTCACCAGAGGGATGAATGCCCCTTATATTGGTGGCTAGTAAAAAGAATGCCCCTTATGTTGGTGGTCATTGGGAAGAATGCCCCTTAACAGATGGCTAGTGGGAAGAATGTCCCCTACATTGGTGGCTAGTGGGAAAAATGCCCCTTAACTGATGGCTAGGGGGAAGAATGCCCCCTACATTGGTGGCTAGTGGGAAGAATATCACTTACATTTTTGGTCCGTGAAAAGAATGGTCCTTACATTGCTTGTCTGTGGCAAAAATGCTCCTTGCATTGGTGATCAGTGGAAAGCATGTCACTTACATTAGTGGTCAGTGAGGAGAATGCACTTACATTGATGGTCAGTGGGTAGAATGCCCTTTAAATTGGTGGCTACTATGGTGGTCAGAATTTCTTACCGGCAGCTAAGAAGATCACAATTGCCCTAGAGCTAGACCCCCTAGCAACCTCTGGAAGAACCCTAGGTGAAAATGGGTTTCAGGAACAATCAATGTGCAAATCAAGCACTACCCTATGAAAAGCCCTATGTGGCCCAGTGTATACCCACCCCCCTTGATGATGTCATTATCCTATCAAAAACAACCAAAATGTATGCAAATTACCCTGCAATTATACATGGGGAGTCAGTGTGCATGACCCCTCTACACCCCAGATATCCCCCCCAGCATTCTGACCTCTCTACACCCCAGATATCCCCCCAGCAATCTGACCTCTCTACACCCCAGATATCCCCCCAAATACTTCTGACCCCTCTACACCCCAGATATCCCCCCTAGCACTCTGACCTCTCTACACCCCAGATATCCCCCCCAGCACTCTGACCTCTCTACACCCCAGATATCCCCCCAAATACTTCTGACCCCTCTACACTCCGATATCCCTCCAGCACTCTGACCTCTCTACACCCCAGATATCCCCCCAAATACTTCCGACCCCTCTACACCCCGATATCCCCCCAGGACTCTGACCCCTCTACACCCCAGATATCCCCCAAGCACTCTGACCCCTCTACACCCCAGATATCCCCCCAGCACTCTGACCCCTCTACACCCCAGATATCCCCCCAGTACTCTGACCCCTCTACACACCAGATATCCCCCAGCACTCTGACCCCTCTACACCCCAGATATCCCCCCAGCACTCTGACCCCTCTACACACCAGATATCCCCCTAGGACTCTGACCTCTCTACACACCAGATATCCCCCAGCACTCTGACCTCTCTACACCCCAGATATCCCCCCCAGCACTCTGACTTCTCTACACCCCAGATATCCCCCCCAGCACTCTGACCTCTCTACACCCCAGATATCCCCCCAAATACTTCTGACCCCTCTACACCCCGATATCCCTCCAGCACTCTGACCTCTCTACACCCCAGATATCCCCCCAAATACTTCTGACCCCTCTACACCCCGATATCCCCCCAGCACTCTGACCCCTCTACACCCCAGATATCCTCCCAGCACTCTGACCCCTCTACACCCCAGATATCCCCCCAGTACTCTGACCCCTCTACACACCAGATATCCCCCAGCACTCTGACCCCTCTACACACCAGATATCCCCCTAGGACTCTGACCTCTCTACACACCAGATATCCCCCCAGCACTCGGACCCCTCTACACCCCAGATATCCCCCCAGCACTCTGACCCCTCTACACCCTAGATATCCCCCCAGCACTCTGACCCCTCTACACCCCAGATATCCCCCCAGCACTCTGACCCCTCTACACCCCAGATATCCCCCCAGCACTCTGACCCCTCTACACCCCAGATATACCCCCAGCACTCTGACCGCTCTACACCCCAGATATCCCCAAGCACTCTGACCCCTCTACACCCCAGATATCCCCCCAGCACTCTGACCTCTCTACACCCCAGATATCCCCCTAGCACTCTGACCCCTCTACACCCCAGATATCCCCCCAGCACTCTGACCCCTCTACACCCCAGATATCCCCCTAGCACTCTGACCCCTCTACACCCCAGATATCCCCCCAGCACTCTGACCCCTCTACACCCCGTTATCCCCCCTAGTCTGCATCACTCCAAGGTAATACATAAAATCTGATTTGGAGGGCCTGACCCTACATTGGAACCAAATCCCTTTGTCCCTCATTACTTCTCAAATGTCCCTCTTTCAGGTATGAGGTATAGACCTCTACAAAAAAAATACGCTATAGAAGTGCATTGATAAAAATAAATAAAAAATAATTAAATTACAGAGCTATTTATTCTGTGAACTTTGCAAATGTTACTATGCAATTTTCTCTACAGGTTAATAGTTATTCATTCATACACAATAGAGTGAATCAGGAAAATACTACATTATGGCTCCTAAATGGAGCTGGTGATTATAATAATATTTTTTTTTTATGATCATCACCTCCATCAAGTGGTCATAATGCAGGATTTTTCTGCTTCACTCTACTCTTTATAAGCAAATAACATTCAACCTGGAGAGGAAATAGTCTAATAATATTTGATCTTGTCTTCATTTGCACAGAATGAATGTTCATGTAATGTTGCTGGATGAATAATTTCACAAATTGTTTTTATAAATATACCCCCATGTAACCACCATAGCTCCCAAGTGTCCCTAAATGGAGGGCCCATCCCTATATTGGAACCAAATCCCTTTGTCCCTCATTACTTCTCAAATGTCCCTCTTCCAGTTATGAGGTATGAAAAAAATACATTATAGGAGTGTAATATATATATATATATATATATATATATATATATATATATATATATATATATATATATATATAATATATATATGTTACAGTAAAAAAAAAAAATTACAGAGCTATTCAGGTATGCCGTATAGACCTCTACGAAAAAAGGTGCATTGATAAAAAAAATAAAATAATTACAGAGCTATTAATTCTAATAATTAATAACTTTGCAAATGTTACCGTGGGCCTGTCCATATATTGGAACCAAATATCTCTGTGTCCCTCATTACTTCTCGAATGACCCTCTTACAGGTATGAGGTATGAAAAAAATACATTATAGGAGTGTATTTATATATATTTATATTTATATATTTATATATTTAATATTTATATTTATATATTTGTATTTTTTTTTTTTATAAAAAAATAATGATAATAAAAAAAATTACAGAACTATTCAGGTATGAGGTATAGACCTCTACGAAAATAAAATACTCTATAGGAGTGCATTGATTAAAAAATAAAAAATAAAATATTACAAAGTTATTAATGCTGTGAACTTTGCAAATGTTACTATGCAATTTTCTCTACAGGTCAATAGTTATTCATTCATACACAATAGAGTGAATCAGCAGAAGAAGATGTATAATATATATACATACAGTCAGAGCTTTTTTTCTCAGAAAATAGGTGTAGGAACTCAACCACGACCCGTTCAGATTTCACAAACAGTTGAAGGGTCTTAAAGGGGCATTAAATACCAGGATTGGATTACATACAGAGTGCAGAGTTCAGGGGGGTTACAAAGCTGTCACTTGTAAACACAGAAACCAGACTTCTGTGTTTACAAGTGATTGTGGTGAGCGGGCACCAAAGGGTCTGAGCCAGAGGTGGTGGAACTGAGTTCCCCCAAGTTCTCCCTGAAAAAAAGCCCTGCATACAGTATATATATAATAATGAGTGTGGCGCAGTGGGATCTGAAGTTGTCTGAAGCTGGGATCTGTAGTTCATAAACTGCTCACATAATTGAGGGACTTGGGTTCTTTAAGCACCTCCAAAGGAAAGCTTTCAGAGTGATATACATTTCACCTAAATGGTGTACTGCCATGGACCCTTTGCACACAATGCTGAGCCTTGTAGTCCTCCAACAACTGCTACAGTTCCTGAGTCTCCTGTTATATGATTCCCCAAATGTCATCTTTATTTGTAGACCATAAAATAAATAAAAACCAGAATAAACTGCTGATCTGATTTACAGTGATCCACAAAAATCTGCATTGAAGCCGTCGTTCACACAGCTCTGAAACCAGATGAACTCCCATGATTTCAAAGCCGCATTTCAGTCCGACTTTAAGAAAAAAAATCTGTGCGCGTCCACTTGAGTTTAGTGGACAACTAAATATTCCAAAAGGACGGCAGCAAGGGACGTGTCTTCAGACTCCTGAACCCCCGTACGCGTTACGTTTTCCAACTTCCTCAGAGGGGCGGAGTATCCATATACAGTATACACACATACAGTATCCATACACAGTATACACACACAGACACAGTATAGACACACAGTATACACACACACATACAGTATCCATACACAGTATACACACAGTATACACACACACATACAGTATACACACACACACAGTATAGACACACAGTATACACACACACATACAGTATCCATACACAGTATACACACACATACACACAGTATACACACACACATACAGTATACACACACACAGTATAGACACACAGTATACACACACATACACAGTATAGACACACAGTATACACACACAGTACTGTATAGACATACAGTATACACACACATACAGTATCCATACACAGTATACACACACACATACACAGTATACACACAGAGACACACAGTATACACACACAGACACAGTATAGACACACAGTATACACACACACATACAGTATCCATACACAGTATACACACAGTATACACACACACATACAGTATACACACACACACAGTATAGACACACAGTATACACACACACATACAGTATCCATACACAGTATACACACACATACACACAGTATACACACACACATACAGTATACACACACACACAGTATAGACACACAGTATACACACACATACACAGTATAGACACACAGTATACACACACAGTACTGTATAGACATACAGTATACACACACATACAGTATCCATACACAGTATACACACACACATACACAGTATACACACAGAGACACACAGTATACACACACACACAGTACTGTATAAACATACAGTATACACACACACATACAGCATCCATACACAGTATACACACACACAGACACACAGTATATACACACACACACACAGTATAGACACACAGTATACACACACATACACACAGTATACATACACACAGAATACACATACACACAGTATATACACACATACACACAATATACACACACACAGTATACATACACACAGAATACACATACACACAGTATACACACACATACACACAATATACACACACACAGTATACATACACACAGAATACACATACACACACACACACACTGAAAAGGTACTGGAGAGGCGGGGCGGCTATAATCTTTGTTTTTGTTTTTTAAAACACAGATTTTTACTGTCCCTGGTTTTACTGAGGCCGGCAACCCTGATGGGAGCCCATAGTGGCAAATGGTCAGTCTGCCCCTGATCCTGGGGTAACATCTTGTTTCATTTACAAAACGTAGCACTTTATTCTAAGGCCGCGTACACACGGCAGAGAACCTCGACGGGCAGAACACATCGTTCCGCCCGTCGAGGTTCTCTCCCGGCCGTCGAATTCGGCGACCCGCCCGTCGGGAATGGCAACCAGCCATTCTTCCAGGCGGGCCGTCGAGGAAATAGAGAGCGTGCTCTCTATTTCGGCTCGACGGGCTTCCCGACGGGAAGCTCGCCGAGACCGTACACACGGCCGAGGTCCTCGCTGGAATGTGCATTCCAGCGAGGTTCTCGCTGGTTTTCAGCGAGAACCTCGGCCGTGTGTACAGCGGCTAACAGCAGTAAAGTGATCAAGAATAATGAAGACATAACAGAGACCAGTAACCCATAGCATCAAATCTTAATCTGAGGATATATTTAATCATTTATATATTTACATATTCGTATACTTAAT
The DNA here is from genome assembly GCA_029574335.1 of Rana kukunoris. NCBI lineage: Eukaryota > Metazoa > Chordata > Amphibia > Anura > Ranidae > Rana > Rana kukunoris. The sequence continues at coordinate 141,854,360 of CM056058.1, read as the reverse complement.
TCATTTAGCAGTCAGCTCAATGTGTGTCTATTCATACCTAGCCCTGCCTGATTAGCTGAGCCTGTGTGCCTAAAGTTGGTAAAGGGGGAGGGCAAGAGGAGAAGCTGCCCAGGGCGGCAAAAAAATAAAAATAAAAAAAGGGGAAAGGTACAATATAACAAAGAAACAAAAAATGAAAAAGCCCATGAGATCTGTGCCTGACACCCACAATCCAATGCAATTCCTAGCAATTGTTTTATTTTATCGTAATTGCCATTGTCTTGGGTATATACTTGGAAAACGGATTAATAAAGATGAATAATTTATTGAAAAACAGAGTAATCTCATTTTTATTTGCAAGAATCCCTAGTTATGATTATCTTTATCTTTTTTTTATTTTAAATAATAAAAAAAAATCCCAACAGCCATAGATAAGACTAAATAGACCTTATGCTTGTTATCACTGGAGATAGGTGTGCAACCTATCAGGATTTAATAGCACTCAGTGATTTTGAATCACAGCCCAGTGCTGATTGCTGATTCGCTAACTGACCTTTTTTTTGTCTAAATTATTAACAATTAATGCATGATGTATTTTACTATTTTTTTTTTTTAAGCTTTTAGGACAAAGGATTCGGTTGCAGCCACCTGGGGGGGGGGGGGGGACAGGACAAAGAGACTGAACACGTGCATGGCTCAGCAGTGCTCGGCGCCTGGCACCGAGTCGAGTCTGGGAAGTTGGTGTTAATTGCACAGGCTAAAATGTGATTAAGAGGGTAATGACTGAGAGGTAGTCAAAAAACACACTGGAAGTACATTAATATGCATGTCACTCTGCGTAGAAAATACAAGCTCTGCATTCTCCGTACATAAAACTAATACAGCCTGCGATTGCATAATGAGGTCAAACAGTTTATTAAGCTGGGGGCACAGAGGGGGCACACCGCTGTGCCAGTTTAGGGCCACGAACCAAAAAAAAATAAAAACGCTATTATTGATGGATTTAATCCTGAATAGCCGCTAATTGCAGAATTTTCAGGAGGAGGAACAATACTGTGAAAAGATCAAGCTTTTTCCCCCAACGCAACTCGCTGTCATTACAATTTCTGATAAACACATTTCTGCTCTGGCGCTCGTGCTGGCTGCCAGCTCAATACGATGGGCACTGCCAAGCCGGAGTGGTTTTCCGGGCACTGATTTGGAATGATTGACCTGTTAGGATTGAGTGGGAATACTCACGCTGAGCCTTAAAAGGGTCAACAATGCAGGAAAAAGGTAATAAAAAAAAAATACAATAAAAAAATAAAATTTATATTTGGCATTTATTTAACGACACGTTGAGAGTCTTTGAGACAGAACAACTAAAACTGGGCTTTACACGTTTAATCGGATACCGGAGGGTTACTAGGCAAGAGGTTAACCCTGTTTATTGGACTGCAGAATCTTTAGGGTCTTTCCCCATGTTCAGCTCCAAGATGACGCCCCCTAGAGATGGAACCCCCTCACCGCACCACTCATGTGCAAGACCAGACAAAAGGACCCCGACCTTTGCAACAGTCCAAACTTCGCCTACACCTCAACCTAGGACAAGTGTAAAAGCCAAGCCGGGGTGGATTTTCTGGGCACTGATTTGGAATGATTGAGTGGGAATACACACACTGAGCTTTTAAAGGGTCAACAATGCAGGAAAAAGGTAATAAAAAAAATACAATAAAAAATTAAATCTACATTTGGCATTTTTTCAACGACATGTTGAGAGTCTTTGAGACATAACAACTAAAAAACTGGGCTTTACTCGTTTAATCGGAATACCGGAGGGTTACTAGGCAAGGGGTTAACCCTGTTTATTGGACTGCAGAGTCTTCAGGGTCTTTACCCACGTTCGTCTCCAAGATGACGCCCCCTAGAGATGGAGCTCCCTCACTGCACCACCCATTTGCCAGACCAGACAAAAGGACCCCGACCTTTGCAACAGTCCAAACTTCCCCTACACCTCGACCTAGGACAAGTGTAAAAGCCAAGCCGGAGTGGATTTTCTGGGCACTGATTTGGAATGATTGACCTGTTATGATTGAGGGGAATACTCAGACTGAGCTTTAAAAGGGTCAACAATGCAGGAAAAAGGTAATAATAAAAAAAAATACAATAAAAAATTAAATCTATATTTGGCATTTATCCAACGACACGTTAAGAGTCTTTGAGTCATAACAACTAAAAAACTGGGCTATACGCATTTAATCCAATACCGGATGGTTACTAGGCAAGGGGTTAACCCTGTTTACTGGACTACAGAGTCTTCAGGGTTTTTTTCCTACGTTCACCTCCAAGATGACGCCCCCTATAGATGGAACCCCCTCACCGCACCACCCACGTGCAAGACCAGACAAAAGGACCCGACCTTTGCAACCAAACATCCCCAACACCTCGACCTAGGACAAGCGTGCAAAAGCCAAGCCAGAGTGGATATTCAGGGCACTGATTTGGAATGATTGAGTGGGAATACTCACACTGAGCTTTTAAAGGGTCAACAATGCAGGAAAATAAAAAAATGCAATATAAAATGTAATCTATATTTGGCATTTATTCAACGACACCTTAAGAGTCTTTGAGACATACCATCTAAAAAACTGGGTTTTACGCATTTAATCGGATACCGGAGGGTTACTAGGCAAGGGGTTAACCCTCTTTATTGACCTGCAAAGTCTTCAGGGTCTTTCCCCACGTTCGTCTCCAAAATGACGCCCCCTAGAGATGGAACCCCCTCACCGCACCACCCATGTGCCAGACCAGACAAAAGGACCCCGACCTTTGAACCTTTGCAACAGTCCAAACTTCCCCTATACCTCGACCTAGGACAAGTGTAAAAGCTAAGCCGGAGTGGATTTTCCCGGGCGATGTTTTGGAATGATTGACCTGTTATGATTGAGGGGAATACTCAGACTGAGCTTTAAAAGGGTCAACAATGCAGGAAAAAGAAACCTAGGACAAGTGTGCAAAGCTCGTTAACATTTTAGTTTTGCACCAACCTGTTATGAGCCCGTAGGCACACCGGTATTGATATACGTCTAGTAAGGTTCAACGGAGAGTAAGGATGGTATAGCTAGCCCAATGACCCATAGCAACCGGTCGGAACAATGGCAAGTCGAGACTGATTGGCTGCAATGGGCAAGAGCAAATTGCATGTTGCTCTTTGTTTATTGACAGTCCTACATCCCAGCTAGTTATTTCAATTGACTGAAATTTAATTTGGGCAACTTCATGAGCCCCTCCAAATGGAACCAGGTCTTGCCTAAGGATGGGGAAAGTAAGCTGGAAACAGGTACTTTTTCTAGGAAAAATGTAGCGAATTGGCAGGGTCTCTGTATTCCATGTCGTCAGCTGCGATTTAACTCATGCAACCCTCCGACCCACCCAACCATCAGACGCCCCCCTGTTCTTACCAAGGACTGGGTTCGCTGTGGATGCTGGAGATTGGTACCCTGCCGGAGAGGATGTAGTGGTGAATTGCCAGGCTCCCTGCTCACTCCCTCTTCTCTGTGCTCAGCTTTCCAGCTCACATCCTTTTATGTGGCGCTCTTCTTTGTTTTGATACAGGCTGCTACCACTGATATGGATGACGGAGGGGACGAGGATGTCTCCTCCTGCTCCTCGGTGGCATCTATAAAGGAGGAAGGATTCCCAGGCACTTGTCTCTGCAATCACCTGCACACAGCCAGAGGATGCTGGAATAGAAGAGCTGAGTTCAAGCAAAGGCTTGCAGCTGTTCTTCCCTCCCTGCGCTCCCGACGCTTGGTACAAGCCCTGCTGCTATATATTCTGCTGCTGGAGCCACAGCTGGCACAAGAGTCTGGGCTTGACGAGCAATTGCAGGGCATGTAGAAAGGAAAAGGGGTGGGGGATTTTAGATCACAGCAAACCCCATACCCTGCATGGGCACAGAGCCCAGACTGGAGGGGGTGACAGTGACAAGAATTTGGCTGCATTTCTTTTTCTTCATCAGAGACACACAAAGTCTGTGAAAAACACACAGAGACAACCAGAGCTTCTGTGTGTTTATGTTTCATCTCAGTATGGATTTGTCATTCACCTAGCTCATCAAAATTGTCATTCACCTGCATTTGTCATTCACCTAGCTCATCAAACGCCTTGATCAATAAATAATCATTTTATTATTAGGCATCAATAATTGAATTCTAATAGAGATAGTGTGATTTTATAGAACAACACAAAATAGGATACACACATACCAATATTTAAAGCAATATTAATACATATATATTTTTTTTCAAAGAACAATCTATAAAAGTATACATAAACAACAATAGCCATAGTAATGGAAACCTTATTAAAACTATAACAATAATGCTTCTTCTTCATAATAATAATAATATTAATAATAATAATAATATTATAATATTATTATTATATATTGTATTATTAGAATATTATTTTATGTTTTTAGAGAACAACCCAATAATACATATATATAGTTCATTCTGATTTTATTATATTATGACAATACATTATAGAATATGATACAGACATTGATGTGTTCAGATAAGTAATATAGTTATTTCATCTAATCAATTTCTGATATATTTTTGTTTCCATATATTGTTCAAAAAGACTATACAAAACAGGACTGGGCAAGACAAGACTAGACATGACAAGACAGGTCAAGACAAACAAAACTGGACTAAACAAGAGAAGACAACATCCCCAAATACAAAAAAAAAAAAAAATTAGGGCAAGGTTAAGGATTGGCAGCAACAACCCCCACCACTCACCACTAATTTGTTCTGTTCCTACAAGTAATTTCTAAATTCTTGTTGTTTCTCTATATACTCTACAGGGGACCCAAGTCCGAAGGTGCTCCTCATATGTATCCAATTCAAGTGCTAAAAGTGATTCCATCTTTTCTATACCATCCATTTCACTGGCCCATTCCTTAACTGATGGAGTTTGTATTGAGCGCCAGTGCCGTGGTATAACTAATCTTGCTGCTGTCAACCAGTGTCTCAAAAGACCCCTTTTAATATTCTTATATGGTCCTGGTAGTATTGAGAGCAAAGTGATTTGTGGTATATTTAATATTGGTTCCCCAGTAACTAAAGTGTATAGCTGCATAATTTTTTCCCAGAAATTTAAGATTGGGGGACATTCCCACCAAATGTCTAGCAATGAACCTTTAAAAAAATGGCATCGCCAACATATGTCTGATTTATCTGGGTAAATACGCTTTAATGACATTGGGCTCCAATACCACCTGGAAAGAAGTTTGTAATTTGTCTCTTGTGCTTTAATTGTTAGTGACATACAATGTGTTAAATTAAATGCTTTCTTCCACTATATATATATATATATACATAAACAACAACAGCAGCAGCAATATAATTATTATCATATTATTATTATACAATGCAAAATATATTTAATAACAGAAAAAGGAAAACTAACAATATTATATTTTTATACAGTATGTTTTATCAAAGAACAACACCTAGAATTACATATAGCTCCATGCACACTGAAGCTGATAAAAGCTATAAAAAAACGCCAGTAGCTTTGCAGGGAGCCTTGCAATGTTTTTTAGCGTTTTTGCAATAGCTTTAATCAGCGTTTTTTCAGTGTAGCTTTTATCAACTTTTTTTTTTTTTTAACTTTTTTTTTTTTACTTTTTTTTTTTTTTGGATAAAAAAAACGCTAAAAAACACTGGCGCCAGCGTTTTTCTGCGTTTTTTTCCCGCCGAAAAACGGCACTTTGAACGCAAATTTTGGGTGTTTAGAAAAAAGCCAATAAACTCCAAAGCTCATTAACACTGAAAAACGCCCAGGTGTGCATGGACACATAGGGCCAGATTCTCATATATTTTCGGCGGCGTAGCGTAAGCCATTTACACTACGCCGCCGCTGCGTGCTAGAGCAAGTGCTTTATTCTCAAAGCACTTGCTCCGTAGTTTGCGTTGGCGTCTCGTAAATCGCCAAGCGTAAACCCGCGCAATTCAAATGGGGCGGCTTGTATTTAAATTAAGCGCGCCCCCCCGTCGAATGAACTGCGCATGCGCCGGCCGGGGAAAAAGCCCAGTGCGCATGCTCCAGCTCACATCGGGAAGCGTCGTTGAAACCGACGTCAAAACGACGTGAGCGTCATTTACGCAAGTCCCTATTCGCGAACGAGTTACTAAAACGACGTAAGCGACGGAAAAAGCCGACGCTGACCCGACGCCAAACTTAACATGGCGTCCGACGAGACACGACGGCATCCGACGGGACCTCGTAAGGTTACTCCACATAGAAGCTGGGGTAACCTTACGCGAACTAAAACGACGTACGCGACGACGGGGCGGTGTAACAGCGATCGAGAATCGGCGTACTACTTCATTTGCATATGCAAATGAAAAAACAACGTAAAGGCCACCTAGTGGCCGGAGTTGTCATTACACCTACGATCCGAAAGTGTAATGATTTTACACTTGTCGGATGTAGAAGCGTATCTATGCAAAAGTGATGCTAAGCATCACTCGCATAGATACGAGACAAAAAAAAAGGCGATACGACGGGGTATCTGAGATACTCCGTCGTAACGCCTCTGAGAATCTGGCCCATAGGCTAACATAGAGTTCAGTTTATGGGCTTTAAAAAAAAAAAGCCAAAACGTCAGCTTCAGTGTGCATGGAGCCTTAGCATTAAATACCACAGTAATAGAAACAATATAATAATAATAATAATGATAATAATATACATTTTTATAGAACAACCCAAAAAGTAAAAAACAGTAATAGAAAAATTATTAGATATAATAATAATAATAATAATAATAATGATGATAATAATAATAATAACAACAACTATGACTAAGGCCTCGTACACACGAGCAGACAGATTTGTTCAAATCTGTCCGTCCGACAGATTTGAACAAATCTGTCTGCTGGGATTTTGGTTTGCTCGCGTGTACACACGAGCAAACCAAAATCCCCGCCAGCAGAGAGCGCGCTGACGTGTCGGTGATGTGGCGGTGACGTTGACGCCGCCACGTCACCGCACCAGGAAGTAAAACATTCGGCGGCGGTGCGGCGGCGGTGCGGGACGACATGTCTGCTGGTAAGTGTACTAACCAGCAGACATGTCGGGCGGACGGATTCCCACCCGATAGATTTCAAAGCATGCTTTGAAATCTGTCGGGTGGCCAAATCCGTCGGCTCGGCCGTACACACGATCGAATCTGTCTGCCGAAACGGTCCAGCGGACAGATTTGATCGTGTGTACGAGGCCTAAGGCATACGCCAAAACGTGTCAGCTGTTTGCTTTTTAATGCTCATATGAAGCCATTTTTGCATCAAGGACATTTGAGGTGCCAGCTCTTCTCTCTTAATTAATAATAATAATAATAATGTCTTTATTGAGTGATCCAATAAGTACAACAACAGTAATGGAAACAAAATTATTATTATTATTATTTAATATTGTTTCTATTACTGTTGTTGTTTACTAAGACATAGATTATTATTATTATTATTATTATTATTATTATTATGTCTTCGTAGAATGACCCAAAAAGTAAACAACAGTAATAGAAACAATATATAATAATAAAAATAATAATAATAATAATAATATTATACAATTATGTAGAAAGACTCAAAAAGTAAACAACAACAGTAATAGAAACAATATTAGATAATAATAATCATAATTATAATACAAATAATAATATATGTCTTCATAGAACAACCCAAAAAGTAAACAACAACCGTAATAGAAACAATATTAGATAATAAAATAATAATAATATTATACATTTCTATAGAATGACCCAAAAAGTAAACAACAACAGTAATAGAAACAATATTAGATAATAATAATACAAATAATATTATATGTCTTTATAGAACAACCTAAAAAGTAAACAACAACCGTAATGGAAACAATATATAATAATAATAATAATTTCTTCTTCTCCTTCTTATTATCTGTTTTTAACCACTTGGCGACCAGCCTGCAGCAACATGGCTCGGCTGGGCGAAACCGTGGCAAGGACACAAATTTTGTTTGGGTACAGCATCGCACGACCGTGCAATTGTCAGTTAAAAGCGACGCAGTGCCAAATTGTAAAAAGTGCTCTGGTTAGGAAGGGGGTAAAATCCTAAAGAACTATGCATAAAAGTATAAATAAGCCCTGAACGCATTTATAAACAACATTAACCATATCTTTTTTTTTTAATAATATAAGTTTTACTGTGTTTCCCTGAAAATAAGCCCGGGTCTTATATTAATTTTGGCAACCTAAAACACACTAGGGCTTATTTTCGGGGGATGTCTTAAAGTGGTTGTAACCCTAAAAAAAATACAAAATCCTTTTCCTTTAAAGCATAATAGATTGCATAGTGCTTCTGCTGTGTCATTTATCTAGTGGGTCCCCTGTCTTATCCCCCCCTCCCCTTCCCTGTCAGGTCAGGACCTAAAAAGCATCCTAAAATCCATCCTCATAGAATTACCGTATGCAAATACATTTTTAGGAATGTGGAGTGCAGTGTGTCTCCCTTTGAGATTTCTTTGTGGGCATTACCGGTACCTTTCTTTCAGCTGACCTGGCGATCGCATGGTCTCCTTGAGCTCTTCTCTGCTCTGGATCCCCACTGGTGTTGGCCCGCTCCGTGCACTGGAAGGGGATACCGCGGGCGTCGGGTGGGAGGAGAGCAGAGGAGGGGGAGACGGTGTCCCGTTGGCATCTGTGCGTTGAGGAGGGAGGGGCTGTGGGCATCGGGCGGTAAGAAAGCGGAGGGGGAGAGCCGATGTCTCACTGGCGTTGCCCAGCTCCGTGCACTGTGGAGGGGGGGCAGGTGTCAGCCAGGAGGAGAGGAGAAGTTTAACACATTTTACTAGGGCTTATTTTCGGGGTAGGGCTTATATTGCAGCCCTCTCCGAGAATCATGCTAGGTCTTATTATCAGGGTAGGGCTTATTTTCGGGAAAACACGGTATAGAACAACCCAAAATGTATCAACAACAACAATAGATTTTGCAATCATTTTTATCATAAACTTCTTTGGCCCAGATTCAGATAGAATTAGACTATAGTAGAGTATCAGAAATACACTACGCCGCCGTTTTTTACCTGGCTCTACGTGGAATCCAGGTAGATTTTGTCCAGTAAACGACGGCGGCGTAGTGTATTTCTCCCGTCGCAATCCATCTGCGCGAGTAGGGGGCGTGAATCATTTAAAATAGGCGCGTTCCCGCGGCGATCAAACTGCGCATGCTCCATTCGCAAATTTCCCGCCGTGCATTGCGCGAAATCACGTCGTTACGTCATTTTTTCTTGAGTAGCGTCGTTTACGGAGATTCCTATTCCCGAACGAGTTACGTAAAAAAAAAATTTTAAATTCGACGCGGGAACGACGGCCATACTTAACATGGGCTACGCACCGTTAGACCAGCAAAAAGCTGGTCTAACAGTACGTATAAAAAAATAGACGAAAGCGATTGCGAAGACCGCTCGTATCTTCGTGGATCGCCGTAAAAACTCATTTGCATATCCCGACGCATGAAAACGACGCGAACTCCTCCCAGCGGCCGCAAAAATATCGCAGCGTAGATCCGAAGGCTTGCGAAGACGTAAGCCTCTCGGATCGAAGCCCGAACCCGCCGTATCATGGTTTGAGGATTCAAACTAGTGATACGGCACGCGAAATTTGAAATTACTCCTGTCTAACACCAGTTAGACAGGCGTAATTGCTTTGTGAATCTGGGCCTTTATTTTCCAAAAAGTATGCAAAAAAATCTGCCTAATTGACAGTAACAATGTTATATTAATATATTTATTTTTACTTGTTTTTTACTTATTGTTATTACTTGTTTTTATGAAATGTTACATAAAATCGAATAGCAAAGGGGCTTTGGGTGCTATTGCAATTGTTATTAAAACAATTATTATTAATATTTATATTACTGTTTTTGTGTGTTGTCTTGGAATGCCTCTGCCATAAAAAAAGTTTTCAGACCAGCGCTCTACTTGTTAGTTGTTTGGGTCATCATTTATAGGGCCATGCCACATTAGTGATTCAGTCTGCGCCAACAACTTTCCAACGTCATAATTGCTAGACATGTGCAATTAGTTTAGTTTCGAATATTTTTTTTAATTAATTTTGAGAAATTCGTTAATTCTGAATTTTTGTATTGTCTAATTTTTCAATTTCCGAATCTTCCTTGAATTTTAGATTTTTTAATTTTCAAAATGTCGAATTTTTTTAATTTTCAAATTTTTTAATTTTCAAATTTTTTAATTTTCAAATTTTCAAATTTTTTATTTTTCAAATTTTCAAATGTTTTAATTTTCAAATTTTCAAAATTCTGAATTTCCAAAATTGGGAAATTCAGAAATTCGAAATTTCCGATTTCCGAAACTCGGAATTTGGAAATTCGGAATTTGGAAATTCGGAATTTCGAAAATTAAACATTAAAAATTGCAAAATTCAAAATGGCAAAATTCAAAATGGCAAAATTGCAAAATCCGAAATTGCAAAATCCGAAATTGCAAAATTGCAAAATTCGAAATTGCAAAATTCGAAATTGCAAATCTAAAATTTGAAAATGTGAAATTTGCGAATACCAAATTTTTTTAATTTCCGAATTCCCGAAAATTAGTTGTTTTCGTTTCATTCGTTTTTTTAGCTTTTTTGGAAATTTGGAAAATGCGGAAAAAAATATTGTTTTTTGCTTTTTCAGAAATCCGAAAATTCATAATTTGGAAATGTCAGAATTCCAAATTTTCGAATTTACGAACTTTTTGAATTTACGAAAAAAGCAAAAAAACGAATGAAATGAAAACGAAAAAAAAAATGATTGCTCTATGAGGCAGTGAAATAGTCACCTGTTTCCATTCTTTTGCTGGCTGGATGAGCGAGGTGTTGCTCCCTCATTGGCAAGTTACATCACCTTTAGCAAGACTAAAGAAGCTGAGGGCAAAGTGATGGTCTGGCCAAGCATGTCTCCAGACCTAAACTCTATTGAGCATCAGTGTGGCATCCTGAAACGAAAGGTCTCTAACGTCCGCCAGCTCTGTGATGTCATAATGGAGGAGCTGTGAAGCTCTGGTGACCTTCATGCCCAAGAGGGTTAAGGAAGTGCTGGAATATTATGGTGGCCACACAAAATATTGACACTTTGGGCCCAATTTGGACATTTTTACTTAGGGGTGTACTCACTTTTTTGCCAGCGGTTTAGACATTAATGGTTGTGTGTTGAGTTATTTTGAGGTGGTAGACAATTTACACTGTTATACAAGCTGTACACTCACTACACAACATCATAGAAAAGTGTAATTTCTTCAGTGTTGTCACATTAAATGATAGAATAAAATATTTACAAAATATATGTAATAGATGCCACTTCTACGGGTTGAAATTTGACTGGTTCAGCAAGAACTCGTCGAATTTTGATCAGTCTACGGGCAAGCTGTATTCTGACTCTGATTGTTGTGAAGTGATTTATCCCTTGTGAGACCTCTATGCCTGGCCTGTATAAGCAGATATAATTACTGAGGACAATCCTCATCAGATTCTGAGCTTGAACTCACCAATACCGATTCTATTCACAGAAGTTGCTTTAATCCAAACATCAGAATACATCACATGACAGGTTACAGCAGATGAACAGGTTGTACTGTTGTGCGGTCAAAAGATGATACTGCCTGTAACTTCTTATGCAGAATACATGTGCCCTTGTTACATGTGGCCTGATAAGCTGTCTCCATTAAGCAGGAAGTACAAACTGAGGAAGAAGGGTGGAGCATACACAGAAAGGAAGTGTGTCATAGATCAGACAAAAGGAAATACAGAAACTGTGCATTACTACAAAAGGTCACTAGATGGCAGCATGTAAACTAAACATAACATACATAGAAAATGGTTGAGAAACAATTGCCCGGATTCACAGGCATCGGCGCACATTTATGTCGCCGAAGCGTATCTCTTTTACGCAACGCCGACGCAGCACATTTCGAAGGCGCAGGCTGGCGTAAGTGGAAGTAGGTGGAAGTGGGCTGGAAGTGGGCGTAATCAATGCTAATGAAGTGTGACCCCATGCAAATGATGGGCCGGGAGCCAGACAAGTACTTAAAATGAACTGCGCATGCGTCGAGACGTGGACGTATCCCTGTGCGCATGCTCACAACCACGTCGGAACAACTGCCTAAGATACGGCGGATCACTGTGTACGCCGTGAACGTAACCTAAGCCCAGTCAGACACATGTCGGCCCATATTCACAGACGTCCAACGTACAATACGTAGGCTTGTGTTCCCTGGTCCATACCTTTGAATGGGTTGCACCTCATCTATGGGGAATAACTTTACACCGGACGTAAAACTTACGCAAACCGCGTATATCATGCGCTGGGCACAAGTACGTTTGTGAATCGCCGTATCTCCCTCATTTGCATATTTGAATAGAAAATCCATGGGAGTGCCACATGCTTCCAGCGTAAATATGCGCCCACTCTACGCCGGCGTAGGCAAATTACGTCGGTGGGATGAAGTCTGTTTTTAGGCGTATCTTAGTTTGTGGGTCCGGCGCACAGATACGACGGCGCATATTTGCACTTACGCAGTGTATCTGGAGATCGTCGGGCAAGTGCTTTGTTTCCGGGCCAATATGTATATATAACAAATGATATGCCTATTGGGCGGCACAAGCTGGTTGTACTGAAGTTGATCCATTGATCCATGGATCCAATTCAGTTCAGGGTTTTTGTTGCCTGATCACTGTCGGCATCTATAGACACCAACAGTAAATATTGCATTCTGATGCTGCATGCTAGGCCTGCTTGTTTTGATCTAGGACAAGGAGTCGTTAGTGGTGGCCGGACAAACACCCCCCCCCCCTGGCTGGCCAACCCTGATGGCCACCCAAGCCCCCCCCCTTCACTAGCCATTAGCCATTCTACTTTATTAGAGTAGAACGGCTGGTACTCTTATAGGCAGTACCAGTGGGGAAGCTAGACATTATTTCACCCGGGGCAAAGAATCAGTTGAGTCAGCTGTCTGTCCCCTCCCCCGTGCTCCTTCTGGTCCCCCCCCCCCATGCTCCTCTGTTGTCCCCCTGCTTCTCTGGTCCTTCCCCTGCGTCTCTTTTCCCTCACATGCTTCTCTGTTCCCCCACATGCTCCTCTGTACCCTCGTGCTTCTCTGGCCCCCCCGCCATGCTCCACTGGTACCCTACTGCTTCTCTGGTCCCCCACATGCTTCTCTGGTCCCCCACATGCTTCTCTGTTCCTCTCTTGCTCCTCTGTTCCCCCATGCCCCTCTGTACCCTTGTGCTTATCTGGTCCCCCCTGTGCTCCACTGGTACCCCCCTCTGCTTCTCTGGTCCCCCACATGCTTCTCTGGTCCCCCACATGTTTCTGCATTCCTCTCCTGCTCATTTGTACCCTTGTATTCCTCTGGTCCCCCGTGTTCCTCTGGTTCCCCCCCCCATGCTTTCTATTCCACCTGCTGCATTGGCCCCCCCATGCTTCTCTGGTCCCTGTATGCTTTGCTGGTCCCCCCATGCTCCTCTATTCCCCCCATGCTGCTCTGGTTCCCCCCATGCTCCTCTATTCCCCCCATGCTGCTCTGGCCCCCCTTGCTCCTCTATTTCCCCACCATGCTGCGCTGGTCCCCCATGTGCTGTGCTGGTCCCCTTCATTCTGCACTGGTCCCTCATGTGCTGCTCTGGTCCCCCCATGAGCCTCTATCCCCCCCATGATGCTCTGGTTCCCCATGCGCCTTTATCCCCCCATGATGCTCTGGTTCCCATGCGCCTTTATCCCCCCCCATGATGCTCTGGTCCCCCATGCTCCTCTATCCCCCCCCCATGATGCTCTGGTCCCCCATGCACCTCTATGGTCCCCATGTGCCTCTATCCCCCCCATGATGCTCTGGTCCCCCGCAGCGCTCACCTCCTCTCCCTGGCTAGTTAACTTCAGCATGACTGAATACAGACATGCTCATTGGGAGTCGCACTGAGAAGCTCATTATACGATCCGGAAGGACTGCGCCCACACACAGCTATGACATAAGCTTCCTCAGCACTCGTTCTCCTGGTCTTTCCTACAACTGAGTATAAAAGAGAAGTGTAGCAATATGGTTACATTTAGTGAAGGTACAACATTTAGCAACATATTGCTATAGAGGTGCCTCCTCACAATGCTATAATCTTTTTATATGGACTATAAACTGAAGGACCAATGAATAAATGGTTGTGGAATAAATCATTTGTGTTTCCATTATTTCTTATGTGGAAATTTGCTTTGATATACAAGTGCTTTGGATTACAAGCATGTTTTTGTAACAAATTATGCCCGCAATCCAAGGTTTTACTGTATAACTTCCCGTGTCCCCAGGTCAGGGGGCAAACTATAGATGAAAGGGAAGCCGGGTTAGACATGAAAGTCTCACTGTGCGTCTCTTTATTTATTGACATGTGTGTACTGGAAGCTTCAGGGAGAAGATACTGGAGTAATAGTCACCATTACAAATATGTTCATAAATTATGAGATAAACTACGAAGGTTCCATTCATTGTATCTCTCCAGGTTTTGTTTCCATCTACAATTTTAACATGATGTTTATCTACCTCCTGAGTAATTAAAAAAAATCCCCTTGGTTGCTATGATGACAAATAATGGAGCTGCTAGTGGCAGTGGTCCAAAAGTGACTCCAGTGAGTGCAAAAATGGAGTTTGAATCAGCCAAAAGACAACTTTAGGGACCAATCTTTTACGTTTCATTAGGTTTATGTTACGTTCACAAATGATTGCAAGATGGAAACACTATTGGCTGGATCGGCTTCTTCATTGAGTCTTCAACAACGACTGTCAGATGTTTATTTTGTTCACTTCATCCAGACCGGCCCGCTTTGACAGGTCTCTCGCATGGCGGCCAGACAACCCCCCCCCCCCCGGCCGGCCAACCCCGATGGCCACCCAAGCCCCCCTCCCCTTCTCTAGCCATTCTACTTTATTAGAGTAGAACGGCTGGTACTGGTACTCTTATAGGCAGTACCAGTGGGGAAGCTAGACATTATTTCACCCGGGGCAAACAATCAGTTTGGTGCCCCCCCTAATGGGACAAGATTAGGCAGAAGTGAGAAACTCCCAGGCCATAGCTGTTGAGCTGTCTGTCCCCTCCCCTGTGCTTCTTCTAGTCCCTCCCCCCCATGCTCCTCTGTTGTCCCCCCTCTGCTTCTCTGTCCCCCCACTTGCTTCTCTGTTCCCCCCATGCTCCTCTGTACCCTCGTGCTTCTCTGGTCCCCCCCCCCCTCTGTGCTCCACTGGTACCCCACATGCTTCTCTGGCCCAAAACATGCTTTTCTGTTCCTCTCCTGCTCCTCTGTTCCCCCATGCCCCTCTGTACCCTTGTGCATCTCTAGTCCCCCCCCCTGTGCCCCACTGGTACCCCCTCTGCTTCTCTGGTCCCCCACATGGTTCTCTGGTCCCCCACATGTTTCTACATTCCTCTCCTGCTCATCTGTACCCTTGTGTTCCTCTGGTCCCCCCATGCTCCTCTGGCCCCCCCCCCAATGCTTTTCTATTCCCCCTGCTGCTCTGGCCCCCCCATGCTTCTCTGGTCCCTGAATGCTTTGCTGGTCCCCCCATGCTCCTCCATTTCCCCCATGCTGCTCTGGTCCCCCGTGCTAATCTATTTCCCCCCCATGCTGCGCTGGTCCCCCATGTGCTGCGCTGGTGTCTCCCTCATGTGCTACTCTGGTCCCCCATGCGCCTCTACTTCCCCCCATGATGCTCTGGTCCCCCATGTGCCTCTATCCCCCCCTCATGATGCTCTGGTTCCCCATGTGCCTCTATCCCCCCATGATGCTCTGGTCCCCCATGTGCCTCTATTCCCCCCCCCCCATGATGCTCTGGTCCCCCATGCACTTCTATCCCCCCCATGCCGTGTACACACGATCGGAAATTCCGACAAGAAAAGTCCGATGTGAGCTTTTGATCGGAAATTCCGACGGGTGTAGGCTCCATCGGAATTTTCCTGTCGGAATTTCCACCGGAAAAAATTTGAGAGCTGGTTCTCAAATTTTCAGACGGAAAAAAAATTCCAATCGTCTGTAGCAATTCCGACGCGCAAAATTCGGACCCATGCTCGGAAACAATTTGACGCATGCTCGGAAAGGAATAAACTTAATTTTCTCGGCTCATCGTAGTGTTGTACATTACTGCGTTCTTGACGGTCGAAAGTCCAGAGAACTTTTGTGTGACCGTGTGTTTGCAAGCCAAGCTTGAGTGGAATTCCATCGGAAAAACCATCCCAGGTTTTTCTGACGGAAAATCCGATTGTGTGTACCGGGCATGAGTGCATGAATGGGGAGACAGTCACATGGCTGGTAGGTATTTTGTACTCGGGTACTGCTATAACCTTTACAGTGGTCGATCACCACGTTGCTCTTTCAGCAAAATATATACATTAAACGCAAAAAGACACTGCAAATACATCAGTTCTTGTAGATGTGGTCAAAAGTGGCTTAGAAATGTCGCCTCTCCCTTAAAACTAATTGGTACCTGCGCCGGAGGGATTCAGCTGCTCTTTGTATAAATATGTTTGACCTTTTAGAAAAGTGGATTTGCGCTCCACTGAAATTCACAGACACACACAGATAAACAAATGTTACATACTGTAAGTACAGCATCACATTTCTCACAGTTTTCACAGATCAGACAATTTGGTACAGTTGGCATTTGCAGATCTTTCAAAGAAAGTGTAGCACCCTCTTTAGACAGGGCCGCCATCAGGAATTATGGGGCCCCTTACACAGCTTCAGGCATGGGCCCCCTGGAGCAGAGAACCAGGGGGGGTTCTGTCGCCTCAAATTGAGAAGCGGCGGGGGCTGCCGCAAATTGAGAAAATTGATGAGAAGCGGGGGTTTTTTGGGGGGTTGCCCTGAGGGCCTCTGGGCCCCTTACAAAAAAATACAGGAATAAAAAAAAAATATATATATATATATAAATGGGGGTTGCCATCCGGGGTCCTGGGGACCTCTGGGTCCTTTAACCACTTGCTTACTGGGCACATATACCCCCTTCCTGACCAGGTGAAATTTCAGCTTCCGGCACTGCGTCGCTTTAACTAACAATTGCGCGGTCGTGCGACGTGGCTCCCAAACAAAATTTGCATCCTTTTTTCCCCCACAAATAGAGCTTTCTTTTGGTGGTATTTGATCACCTCTGCAGTTTTTATTTTTTGCGCTATAAACAAAAAAAGAGCGACAGTTTTGAAAAAAAAAGAACAATATTTTTTTTACTTGTTGCTATAATAAATAGCCCTTTTTTTTCTCAGTCTAGACCGATATGTATTCTTCTACGTATTTTTGGTAAAAAAAAAAAAAAAATCGCAACAAGCGACTGGTTTGCGCAACAGTTATAGCGCTTACAGAATAGGTGACAAAATTATTATTAATTTTTATTATATTTCTTTACTAGTAATGGCGGTGATCTGCGATTTTTATTGGGACTGAGACATTATGGCGGACACATCGGACACTTTTGACACATTTTTGGCGCCATTCACATCTATACTGCGATCAGTGCTCTAAATATGCACTAATTACTGTATAAATGTGACTGGCATTGAAGGGGTTAACACTTAGGCCTCGTACACACGAGGGGATATGTCCGCTGAAAACGGTCCGATGGACCGTTTTAGCAGACATCTCCGATCGTGTGTATGGGCTAGCGGACAGATTTGTCCATCGGACAAATTTCAAAGCATGCTTTGAAATTTGTCCGCTACAAACCTGTCCGTCGGATATGTCCGCTGGTTAGTACGGGAAACCAGCGGACATATCCTCCCACACATGCGTCGTATCCTGTGAATGGATCCGACACATGCGCGCGGAAGTGTTTACTTCCTGGTGCGTGACGTAGCGGTGACGTGGCGGCGTCAACGTCACCGCCGCGTCACCGACACGTCACCGCGCCGTCCGCCGGCGGGGAATTTGATCCGATGGTGTGTACACGCCATCGGATCAAACTCCAGATCGGACATCGGATATGTCCGATCGTGTGTACGAGGCCTAAGGGGTGAGGAAGCGGTTAAATGTGTACCCTGCACCCTGCATTGTGTTCTAACTGTGGGGGGAGGGGGGTGACTGGGGGAGGTGACCAATGCTGTGTCCCTATGTACAAGGGACACAGATCGGTCTCCTCTCTCCCTGACAGGACGTGGAGCTCTGTGTTTACACACAGAGCTCCACGTCCTTGTCCCTTGGCCTGGAGGACCGGAGGACATCCTCCTAGAGAATTAGAGCCACCCTGCGGCCGTACAAAGTCGTACGGCCGTCATGAAGTGGTTAATAAAAAAATATATATATATTAAAAAAAAAAAAATTTTAATAAAAAAAGGTGCTCTGGGCCCTTTAATAAAAACAAAAAATAAATAAAAAATACATAAAAAAAGGGGGGGGGGTTGCCATCCGGGGCCCTGGGGACATTCGGGCCTCTTACAAAAAAAAAGGGGGTTGCCATCAGGGCCCCCTACAGGTGGCCCTGAGCTTAGGTGCTTAGGTGCTAGAAGTGAGGCAAATTTAGTTTTTTGGCTCTGCTGTTAGAAGTGGAGACTATACAGTAATTTTTGTTTTGCCTACTCTGAGTTCTGCAGCTGCAGGCTTGCCTGTGTCAAGGCCTTCCTTCAAAGTCGTACGCAGGGCACACCCTAATCCTGAGGTCTGCAACCCGTGACAATCTTGGTCGGGTAACAGGTAAACCGTGATCCTTCCTTGCTGAGCCTCAGAATCTGGACAGGAAGGGCAGTGGGGCTGGGATAAAGTGGAGCCGATCTGTATTTTCCTCCTGTAGCAGCTGAAAGTAGGCGTCTCCTTCTCTCCCTCTCCCTGACATTCAGCTGCTACAGGAGCAAAATACAGGGGGATTGGTACCCCTCCTGTCCCTGTTTGTCTTCTTTCTGCTGCCCGGGGTCCCCCTTGCTCCCCCCCCCCATTGTTTCAGGATGGATAGTGGGGAAGAGGCATAAAGGTTCAAACACAAGTTGATTCCCCCTATAGCATCATCTAGCTCTTTCCTCCCCAGCCTGACCCTGTCCTTTTTCAGCCCCACTGGATTTGGCTCTTTCAATCATAAAGGTCCAGCATCATATGTGGGTGGTAGGATAAATTTGAGATTCCCTTTTCTGTATTCTGCAAAAAAAAAATGGTTGATCCTGCAGCTCTCTATCCCCCCTTCTGTCCATGTCCCCCAATTCAGCTAGGGATTCTCAGTGTTGGCAGCTCTGCACATGCTCAGATTTGCATGAATTGCTGTCAATAAAGCTGTGCCGAGAGCGTGCACTCTGCGTGCTGCTGACACAGTTACCGGTGCCTAACCGAAAGCTCCTGATCGCAAGCAGCGTTTTTGGACCGTGTGACAGCCAATCACGGCGGTCACGTGATCTTAAGCCCCGCCCCACCTCCCAATGTCAAAAATTCTTAAAAGGCCACGAGGCACTGCCGCAAAGAGGTTAAACAGTGCGTGTAGTACCGCTTTAAGAGAAGTACAGAGACCCAGTGATGACATCATTGGGCCTAACATAAGGTATGTAATAAAAACAGAGATGTCATTAGCCCATTGATGGGGGGGGGGGGGGGGGAGGAGGAATATATGAGTAAACTAAACTTCAGCTTCAATTTTGTAGTTTAAATGGACTTTTTACACATATATGCAAAAAAAAAAAAAAAAGACTATAATGTTTTTCCTAGACAGGCTGGACCTTTAAATGAAGTGATAAAAAAGGTTTTCTATCTGTTCTGTAGTATGACCTTTTTCTCTAATTCGCTTCCCCCCCCCCTCTCCTCCCGGATCTGTCCATCATCTCAGTCGAGGTCTATGAACCTCACCAGGCTTCAAGCGCAAGTTGATCCTTCCAATAAACCTCCGAAGGGGCAACAGCTTTATGGAAAACCTTCGACTTTTCTAAGCTGGCAGATGTGAACCGCAGCCGTCTGTGCCTGGCTCTGAAATGACATCTCACAGGCAGCATCATCCCCCCCTTCCCGGCCAAGGGCTGCTTGGTAACAGGGCCATTTGAAGGAATTTGGGGGCCCCAAGCAAAATAGGGGCCCCAAGGACCCCCCCCCCCACACACACAAAGCCTACGTTAGCGCTACACTAATTTTTTACACACATGTTCTTACTCCTCCCCCCTCCCTAATCCCTATGTTTTTCTATTCTTTCCTCCCCTTCTTCCCTGTAGCGTGGCCAAGCTCCTCTTCCTCCTGTCAGTCAGGTGTTCTATCATTATGGGTCCCCAGTTCCCAATCAGATAGTGCGCGGGCTGGGCCAGGTACCGTGCGGTACAGGAGATTCAGTTTCCTGTGTTTGCTGGCCGGACTAAAAGGAAGTGAGCACTCAGTGTGCACTTCCTGTCAGTCCGGCCGGGAACAGGTAAGTAGGGTGACCACATTTCCAAACTACCATTCAGGGACACCATCCCCTCCCAAAAATTAGCTTGTGCTGTAACGAATAACAGCACAGTGATTGGACACAATAGGCAGGATTCATGATTTCTCCAATCACAAGCAGGGGGTTGGGACTGTGCTCCTCCAGGCATTCCTGGCCAGAACAAGTACTTTCAGTGAGTAAAGCGGTGATGTGGCCGCCTTTTTTGGGGACATTAGTTTGGCTTGGGGGGTGGCTGTATCAGTTTCATTCCAGGACACTGTATTGTCACTATCGTCAGGGTTAAAGTAAAGCCAAGTCTTTATTGTTGTTGTTCTATTTGATGTGTAGCTTTAAGTTTACTGACAGATTTGTCTTAGTTACTCTTTAAAACTTTTTGGGGTATGTGCACAAAGGACAGGTGACAGGTAAGTTCACCATTGGGCACAGTAGGCTTGTTCTTATAAACCAGGGGTATTGAATTAAAATTCATGGAGGTCCGGTCCGCAGCATTTTCTTTCTCAAGAGGTCCGAATCAAATTTTTGTTCTATGACTCAGGTCCTTCATATTACAGCGCCAGACCCCCCTTTACATTAGTGTCTTCAGTCCCCTATTTGAACCCACAGACCCCCCTTCAAATCAGAGCCCCCCTCCTCACATCAAAGCCCCCCTAACATCACAATCCCCCAGAGCACAAACACACCTGTGTGTGTATATCAGCAGAGCAAAGGATAGTGTCAGTAGAGCGAAGATTGGTGTCAGTAGGGAAGTGGACGCTGGCTGTATTTTTTTTTTTTTTAAATATATATATTTTTTTTTTTACTTTTTAAATATATATATATATTTTTTTACAATATTACTTATTTACTTTATTATTATTAATAATGATAATAATAATAATAATATTATTAATAATAATAATAATATTACAATAATACTTATTTACTTTAATATTATTAATTATAATAATATAATAATACTTAAGGACCGGACCATTATGCAGCTTAAAGTGGATGTAAACCCAAACAAATTTTTTATTTTTTTTGATGTCACAATGTAGAGAATAAGATTTCCTATCATCTGTGCCCAGTCTTGCCACACAGAGTTAATCCAGCGCTGAGCAATCCTCTTTTAATGTTCAGTGAAATACAACAGACTTCCAGATAAAAACCAAAGTCCTTGCTTGAGTGACAGGTTATTTACATATCTCGTGCACTAGCTTGTAGACATACACAGCTTCTGTTAAAAGTGCCCTACCCTCTCCTCTCCTCTCCCTTCCAGCTCTCGCAGGATTGGCTGTCTATCCTGTGTTTTGATTAAATGTTTTCAAAATATGGGGTGACACACACTTCAGTGTCATGAGGAAATGCTCCAGTGAACAGCCATCAGAATATACATAAAGCTGTGCATGTCTGCAAGCTAGTGCACGAGATATGTAAATAATCTGTCACTCAAGCAAGGACTTTGGTTTTTATCTGCAAGTCTGCTTTATTTCACTGAACAATATAAAGAGGATTGCTCAGAGCTGGATTAACTCTGTGTGGCAAGACTGGGCACAGATGATAGGCAATGTTATTCTTTACATTCTACTTTTTGCGTGGCTCCAAAAACAAAATTGGCGTCCTTTTTTTTCCCACAAATAGAGCTTTCTTTTGGTGGTATTTGATCACCTCTGCGTTTTTTATTTTTTGCGCTATAAACAAAAATAGAGCGACAATTTTGAAAAAAATTCAATATTTTCTACTTTTTTCTATAATAAATATCCCCAAAAAATATATACATTTTTTTTTCTTCCTCAGTTTAGGTCGATACGTATTCTTCTATGTAAAAAAAATCACAATAAGTGTTTATTGATTGGTTTGCGCAAAATGTATAGCGTCTACCAAATAGGGGATAGTTTTATTGCATGTTTATTAATAAAAAAAAAATTCTAGTAATGGCGGCGATCAGCGATTTTTATTGTGACTCTGACATCATGGTGGACACAGCGGACACTTTTGACACTATTTTGGGAACATTGTAATTTTTACAGCGAACAGTGCTATAAAAATGCACTAATTACTGTAAAAATTACACTGGCAGTGAAGGGGTTAACCAGGAGGGGGCGCTGTATGGGTTAAGTGTGCCCTAATGTGCGTTTCTTACTGTGGGGGGGGCGTGGCTTAGCGTGTGACATCACTGATCGTCGTTCCCTATGACAGGGAACAGACGATCAGTTTGTTTACACTTACCTCTCCCTGGGACACCAGCGGCGATTGGGTCCGCTGTTGCCGCGGGTATGGTCACGGAGAAGAGGACCAGGTCGCGATTGCGCCGCTGGCGGCGTGCTGCGCGACCCACGGCTGGGCCGCTAAAGGGAACGTGCTATTCTGCAGACATATATCTGCGTGCGCCGGTTACGATGAAGGGGTTGAAGACATCCTTTAGGCTAGGTTGACATTTGTGCATTGCAGGAACTCATGCAAAGTCACATATGTTTCTGAATTGCACAAAAAAGTATCCCTTTTGCAAGGGCGTGGCGGTGGCGCGCACCCCCTAACAGCTGCTGTAAGACCCCTTTCACACTGAAGCGTTTTTACAGCGTTTTAGCGTTAAAAATAGCGCTATTAAAACACTCTTCATGCATCTCAATGGACCCTTTCACACTGAGTCCTGCAAGCAGCATCTTTGGAGCAGCTTTTGGGCGCTTAGAAAAAAACGCTCCAAAAACGCCCCTCTCCATTGAAATGAATTGAAAGCGCTGTAAAAACGCCTTACCCTTTCACTCTGAGGCACTGAAAAAACGCCCTAAAACTTTAGGGTCTTAGCGGTGCTTTACCAGTACATTGGGATTGCAGATGAGGCTTCGCTCGAATAACGCTTGAAAAACTCTCGAATAACGCCCCAGTGTGAAAGAGGCCTAAATGTTCCATGGAGCAGGACATCCCTCTAGAGGGGCTGGCACCCAGTAGTGTATTTACGTTTTGTGCTGCCCTAGGTCTGACTAAACTCATACACCCCCTAATTTGAATATGACCAACCCCTTTCTGTCAAGGCCACACCCCTGAAATTTTCAAGTGGGGGCACCAGTTCTGAGGGCCTGGGGGGGCAATGAAATTCTTTAACTTGCATAGATTTCCTCTCACTTTCTGTTTGGCTATGGGGCAGGAAGTGAAGGGAAATCTCTACAATGGGACAGGGATGGTAAAATATAAGCTGACATGCCGCTGTGGTCTGCAGTCAGTGAGGCCTCGGATTAGCAACAGGAGCTCCACACGGCGCACGTCTCCTAGGAGTAGGAACGTGTGTGCTATAGCTCCAGGCAGGCTTAGGAGGCAGTCAGGCAGACAGGCTGACAGGCAGGGTCCAATCCAGCCCTGCTTAGCCAAGCTACAGCTCCAGCTCCAGCCTCTGCACGGACCGCTCTGAACCTGGCCTTTTTTTCTCCAGCTTCCCCCCAGCATTCCTCCTCCCCTCCTTTGAAGGTGAGTCTGCCTGTCTCCCTGGGACTAAGGGCGGCCGTCCTTTTCAGGACAAGCCGCGGCGTCGGATCCCGGGAGACAGGCGATCGAATCTCCCCTGTATCATCACCCCCGTTTCATTGTCGAGGCATCCCTTCCTCGTCCCCCGCCACCCACTCCCCGCCGTCGATTCCCGTCTTTTTCGACGCTCCGTGCCAACCTTGCTAGGTCCGCGGCAGCCGCGTCTTAGGAAAGACCGCGGCTTCATCCGCGGCCTAGCGGCGCACCATACCCAGGCCCAACATCTCCCCAGTATACCCCTCCCTCACCCCTGGAAGACCCCATCCACCTCCAAATAAACTAATCCCAGCCACCTCTGCTGCCAATCCTCCCTACAGATAGCCCCCCGGCCTGGATTTCTCTGTCAGGCTGGCGGCTATCTTAGTACACCCCCCCCAGCAATCAGAGACATCTCCTACCCCAAGTCCCCCAAACCATAACATTATTTGATCCAGGGTCTTGGCCGATCGCCTTTCAGGGATCAGGAAGGAATTTTTTTCCCTGCCCCAGCATATTGGCGTAGTCTGGCCAGGTTTTTTTTTGCCTTCCTCTGGACCAAAGCCAGGAGAGAGGATTCAGTGAATCTTCCCTCCATCGCCATCCAACCACCGCCGCCCCCCCCCTCCCCCGATGACGGGCAACTATGGCGAGTCTGCAGTATTCAGCAGAAACCATTTGGGGTCTGAGGCGATTTGCCGCAATGCTACCAGCCGTCACCAAAAGGGCCCTAAGAACTGAGCAAATTTTGAGAATTGATCGACGATCGACTGTCAAAAAATTCAGTCACCCATCCCAACCTAAGCACATATCCTGTGCTTTGATTAACACAAGATCGGCAGTAAAACACTGATTAGAAATCCATGATTTCATACTACAATACGATTTAGACTGCCTCTTTATTACAGAAAGCTGGCTCACAGCCGACTGTAACACCATTCTAGGAGAACTGGTGCCAGAAAACTATCGTATTATAACGGAAAACAGAATAGGGCAAAGAGGAGGAGGCTTGGCGGTGATCCACAAGACCCATCTTGCGATCAGTAAACCAGTCCTTCAAAATCCTTTTCCATTCATGGAAACCCTTAGGCCTCGTACACACGAGGGGATATGTCCGCTGAAAACGGTCCGATGGACCGTTTCAGCAGACATCTCCGCTCGTGTGTATGGGCTAGCGGACAGATTTCTCCACCCGACAGATTTCAAAGCATGCTTTGAAATCCATCCGGTGGAATCTGTCCGCCCGACATGTCTGCTGGTTAGTACACTTACCAGCAGACATGTCGTCCCCCACCGCCGCCGCGCCGCCGCCGAATGGATTCGGCGCATGCGCGGAAGTGTTTAACTTCCTGGTGCGGTGACGTGGCGGTGACGTGGCGGCGTCAACGTCACCGCCGCGTCACCGCCGCGTCACCGCGCCGTCCGGCGGCGGGGAATTTGATCCGATGGTGTGTACACGCCATCGGATCAAACTCCCGATCGGACATATCCGATGGAAATGGTCCGCGGACCGTTTTCATCGGATATGTCCGATCGTGTGTACGAGGCCTTACTCTACAACTGCAAACAAATCCCCAGGAGACCGTCCGTATTCTACTCTGCTATAGGCCACCCGGGCCAAAATCGCAGCTTCTACCATCACTGACAGAGTTTATCTCCACTTATACCCTGAACAGCAAACATCTTTTGCTACTCGGGGACTTCAATCTCTGGGCCAACTCCTCACAGGATCCGATCGCGGACGTCTGTATCGACCACCTGGAAGGATTAGGGCTACAACAACTAGTATGTGGCCCCACACATGCTTCAGGTCACACGCTTGACCTAATTTTCAGACAAAATCTGGAAATAAGTATTTTGGAAAATGAACCGTTGCCATGGACAGATCACCATGCAATCAAATTCATAATTTCCAAAACTCCCCCATTGATAAAAACACCTAAGCCAGTGACAACACACTGGACTAGATCTCAGAAGAAGCTCCATTCGGAACTCTTCAAATCTACCTTAGGAATTAAAATAAAAGCACTCCGACCACTCCGAACAGTTTCAGATACACTGGATGCCATAAATGCAGCCCTACTACAGTCAGCCGACTTAGTAGCACCGAAACGCCAA
The DNA here is from genome assembly GCA_029574335.1 of Rana kukunoris. Lineage (NCBI taxonomy): Eukaryota > Metazoa > Chordata > Amphibia > Anura > Ranidae > Rana > Rana kukunoris. Next base: position 141,828,353 of record CM056058.1, on the reverse strand, counting down.
GCCCGCATCCGGAAAAAACAAGTGCGGCTGGTTCAATAACCAGCTGTCACTACTGAAGCAAGAACGCAGAAGGGCGGAAGCCGCCTGGAAACGCAGCGCCTCAGAAGAGAACCTCATCTGCTACAAAGCAATAACAAGAAAATATCACAAAGAAATTTTCCAAGCCAAGAAACATCATTTTTCTAAGGCCATCAATAGCGCCTTAAATCGCCCCCGCGAACTTTTCAAGTTGGTCACTCAGACCATGAATCCAGGCTGTCTTGAGGCCCTCAATTCAGATACCCAAGAATTTTGCGATGAATTGTCGGATTTCTTCATCAATAAAATTGAGGGAATCCGGGAAAGCATTCGTCAAAACAATACCCCGTGCAACACCCCCCTTGATCAACCTCGCAACACCGATAGAAGCCATCTACAATCAACCAAGTTCACTCTGGAACCCATCTCCTTGGATGCCACAAAAAATATCATCGACACTTTGCGAAACAGCACAGCGCCTAATGATATTATCACCAACTAAACTGCTAAAGGAATGCGCCGACATCCTGGCACCACCTATCATGCAGCTTATAAACCAGTCATTCAGGGAAGGCATAGTGCCCTCCCTGATGAAAGAGGGCACAATCCAGCCCATCTTGAAGAAACCCACCCTAGACCCCAAAGACCCTACTCACCGCCATCCCATAACAGGCCTAAACGTCCTCTCAAAGATAATGGAGAAAGCAGTGGTACAACAGCTGCAACAGCATCTAGATACCCATAATCTACTTGATCCATTTCAATCCGGTTTCCGTCCCAGACACGGGACGGAAACAGCATTGCTGAAAATATGGGACGACGCACTTGAGGCCGCAGACGAAGGAGAATCTTGTCTCCTGGTTCTGTTGGACCTAAGTGCAGCCTTCGATACAGTAGACCACAAACTACTACTGACTCGATTGGCTGAAGTAGCCAAAGTCGCAGAACGTGATCTATCATGGTTCTCCTCCTTTTTGGAAAACCGATCACAAACAGTGAAATTAGGACCTTTTACTTCCGAAAAACGCACATGTGGAGTCCCTCAAGGATCACCCCTGTCACCGGTGCTCTTCATCATCTATCTTCGCCCTCTCTTCGAAATCATCAGTAGCCAACAGCTGCTTTACCACTCCTATGCAGACGACACGCAACTGTACTTTCGCATCTGCAACAAAAAGGATCATCATCTCAGTTTAGAGAATTGTCTCTCTTTGATAGAAAACTGGATGACAAAGAGTTATCTTAAACTCAACAGCTCCAAAACAGAACTTCTTCTGTTTCATGCAAGTCGCAAGAGTCAACCTGCAACAACCTGGACACGTCCCCCCATTCTGGGCCAGATCATCACCCCTAGCTCCAAAGTCAAAAGTCTTGGAGTCATCTTTGACACCTATATGACAATGGACGCACAAATAGGGTCAGTAGTCAGCGGATCACACCATCTGCTGCTCCTACTACGTAGACTCATTCCTTTTATCCCCAAAGAAGACGTAGCAGTCGTGGTAGGAACAATTGTGAACTCCAGACTGGACTATGCAAATGCCCTTTACCTCGGACTCCCCAAGTACCAAATCACTAGTCTGCAAGTCGTTCAAAATACGGCCGCCAGACTGGTGACTGGGAAAAAAACATGGGAATCAATCTCACCTTCTCTGAGAACCCTTCACTGGCTGCCAGTAAAAGACAGAATTGCTTTCAAAGCACTCTGTCTGACACATAAGTGCATCCATGGGAAGGCTCCACAATATCTATGCGAAAAGATAGAAGTCCACAACCCCAATCGCATTCTGCGATCCACCGACCAAAATCTGGTCAAGATACCCAAAGCCAGATACAAGTCCAAAGGAGAAAGAAGGTTTGCTTTCCAAGGTCCCAGACTATGGAACGCTTTACCAACCAGCATTCGGTTGGAGGAAAACCACCTGACCTTCAGAAGACAGATAAAAACTCTGCTCTTTTGATGACCAGAGAGACAGAAACAACAAGCGCCCAGAGGCGATTCAGTTCGCATGTGCCGCGCTATATAAGTTTTTCATTCATTCATGACAGGGGCTATAACCCTCCCCTGTCGCCTGTAGTTCTACTTTAAGCACAAATTTCTAAAATGTTATGGAGAGGACTAAGAAGATCTAACCATGCTAATGGTGCAGCAGAATACATATAGGCCCGGATTCAGAAAGGACTTACGCCGTCTTTTTTCCGGATACGCTGCGTAAGTACACGGATGCACCGTCGTATCTATGCGCCTTATTCTGGAAATTAGATATGCCTGAATTTTCGCTTAATCCGACTGACATAAGTCTCCTACGCCGTCGGATCTTGGGCGCATATTTACGCTGGCTGCAATGGGCGCTTCCATAGATTTACGCGTCGAATACGTAAATGAGCAAGATACGCCGATTCACAAACGTACTTGCGCCCGTCGCTGTAATCTACGCCGTTTACCTAAAACGTACATCCGGCGTAAAGTTACCTCTGCTATATGAGGCGCAGGTAATGCAAAGGTATGGGCCAGAGAACGGCGCCGTCAAATTTTACGTTGCGTACGCCGTTTACGTAGTACTACGTGAATAGGGCTGTGCGTAGGTTACGTTCACGTCGTAGGCGTATCTTAGGCAGTTATTTCGACGTAACTATGAGCATGTGCACGGGGATGCGTCCAAGACCCGACGCATGCGCAGATCGTTTTTTGTAGCTCAGCCCATCATTTGCATGGGGTCACTCTTCATTATAATATATCACGCCCACTTCCAGCCCACTTCCACCTACTTTGACTTTCGTCGGCTTACACCGACAACTATACGCTACGCCGGCGCAACGTTGAGCGCATATTCTTTGAGAATAGCATGCTTGCCTCTTAACGTTGTGCCGGCGTAGCGAAAAGACGATGCACTATGCCGGCATAAATATACGCCGCTCTACGTGAATCTACCCCATAGTATAGTGAGAGAGGTTTGTGGTCCAGGATTATATGACAGTCAAAATTACAGCATGTTCAAAAAAATGTTAGGTCCGTATTTTAGAACCCAAAAAATGCTCTGAAGCCCACACACGATTGTTTTTAATGACATTAAAAAAAAAAAGGCAATTTTTTACAACCCGAAAAACGATCGTGTGTACGCGGCATAACAGTGTAGCGCAAGCCAGCGAGGACTGTGCTGCCCTCCTGCAAAGTGCTGCCCTAGGCTTGGGCCTTGTTGGCTTAGGCCAGGATACAGCAATGCTGGTAGAGATGAGCTTCGCGTTAGAGTAGAACTCATGTTCGACTCGAACATTGCCTGTTCGCCGAACAGCGAACTATTTGGGGTGTTCGCGGCAAGTTCGTGTGAACTTTAGAACCCTGTTAAAGTCTATGGTACTCGAACGTTTGAAATCTAAAGTGCCAATTTTAAAGGCTTATATGCAAGTTATTGTAATAAAAAGTGTTCGGGGACCTGGATCCTGCCCCAGGGGACATGTATCATTGCAAAAAAAGTAGTTTTAAAAACTGCAGTTTTTTTGGCAGCAGTTATTTTAATAATTCCTTTAAGTGAAACAATAAAAGTGAAATATTCCTTTACATTTCGTACCTGGGGGGGTGTATAGTATGCCTGTAAAGTAGCGCTTGTTTCCCGCGCTTAGGACTGTCCCTGAACAAAGTGTCATTTCTGAAGGAAAAAAAGGAATTTAAAATCACTCGTGGCTATAATGAATTGACGGCTCCCGGCAATACAGAGAAAAGTCATTCATAAAAAAAAAAATGTGTGGGGGTCCACGACATTTTTTTTTACATTTGGGGTGGAGTTCCCCTTAAAATCCATACCAGACCTGAAGGGTCTGGAATGGATATTTGGGGGGAACCCCCACATAATTTTTTTTTAATTTGACGCAGAGTTGCCCGTAATATCCATACCAGACCCTAAGGTGAGTGATTTTAACCACTTCCCGACGGCCGTACGAATATATGCGGCCGTCGGGCGGTCCTGAATCTCTGACAGGACGCAAATAGCCGTCCTGTGCTGTTAATGGCCACTAGAGGGCGTGCGCGCGTGGCCGCCGGCGACACGCGCGTGCCCGCTGCATTCCTGAGATACCGAAGCGCGTGCCTGGTGGCCGCGATGTCCGCCAGGCACTCCCAATCGGCGGTTACAGGGACAAGACATGGATCTCTGTATGTAAACACAGAGATCCATGTCCTGTCAGGGAGAGAGGAGACCGATCTGTGTCTCTTGTACATAGGGACACAGCATCGGTCACCTCCCCCAGTCACCCCCCTCCCCCCACACAGTTAGAACACACCCAGGATACATATTTAACCCCTTCCTCACCCCCTAGTGTTAACCCCTTCCCTGCCAGTCACATTTATACAGTAATCGGTGCATTTTTATAGCACTGAACGCAGTATAAATGTGAATGGCGCCAAAAATGTGTCAAAAGTGTCCGATGTGTCCACCATAACGTCGCAGTCCCAATAAAAATCGCAGATCGCCGCCATTACTAGTAAAAAAAAAAATTATAAAAATTAATAATAATTCTGTCCCCTATTTTGTAAGCGCTCTAACTTTTGCACAAACCAGTCGCTTATTGCGATTTTTTTTTTTTTTTTTTACCAAAAATATGTAGAAAAAAACGTATCGGCCTAAACTGAAAAAAAAAAAAGTTTTTTTTTTTTTTTTTTAAATGGGCTATTTATTATAGTAACAAGTAAAACATTTTGACTTTTTTTCAAAATTGTCGCTCTTTTTTTGTTTATAACGCAAAAAATAAAAACCGCAGAGATGATCAAATACCACCAAAAGAAAGCTCTATTTGTGGGGAAAAAAGGACGCCAATTTTGTTTGGGAGCCACGTCGCACGACCGCGCAATTGTCATTTTAAGCGACGCAGTGCCAGAAGTTGAAATTTCACCTGGTCAGGAAGGGGTATAAGTGCCCAGTAAGGAAGTGGTTAAATGACTTTTTTTCCTTCAGAAATTACATTTTGTGCAGGGACAGTTCTAAGCACAGGAAACAAGCGCTACTTTCCAGGCATACTATACACCCCCCTAGGTACGAAATTTAAAGGAATATTTCAATTTTATTGTTTCACTTTAAGCATTATTAAAATCACTGCTCCTGAAAAAACTGCCGTTTTTTTTTTTTACTTTTTTGCATTGATACATGTCCCCTGGGGCAGGACCCGGGTGCCCAAACACTTTTTAGGACAATAACTTGCATATTAGCCTTTAAAATTAGTACTTTAGATTTCAAACGTTCGAATCCCATAGACTTTAACAGGGTTCTAAAGTTCACACAAACTTTAATGATTAATTGATTCTTAAGCCTCGTACACACGATCGGATTTTCCGACGGAAATTGTGTGATGGCAGGATGTTGTAGGATAATCTGACCGTTTGTACGCTCCTTCGGACAATTGTTGTCGGATTTTCTGACAACAAATGTGGGATAGCATGCTTTAAAATTTTCCAACAACAAATGTGTGATGTAGGATTATCCGATCGTGTGTACACAGGTCCATCAGAATAAAATCCAAAGTACAAACACACATGCTTAGAAGCAATGCTAACCAAGTAGTTTCGGTTTGTTGGCCAACAATTCTTTTCCGTTTGTATGCAATACAAGTTCACGGACAAACACCCTTCAGGCAAAAGTCCTACACTTTGTCCGCAGAAAATCCGATTGTGTGTACGGGGCTTCACTCTGAATGGTTTAGGCGGGTTATCAGCGGTGCACCCCAAGGTTTAGTGTTGGGACCCTTACTTTTTAATATCTTTATAAATGATATTGGGTCTGAGATCAAAAGTAACATTTCTGTCTTTGCAGATGACACCAAGCTATGCAGTGGAATAACGTCCTTACAGGATGTCTCCAATTTACAAGCCGACCTCATTGCTCTGTCTAAGTGGGCGACTATGTGGCAGATGAGGTTTATTGTTGATAAATGCAAAGTTATGCACTTGGGGGATAAGAATATGCATCATACATACTAAGGAGCAGGGGCGGACTGACCATTGAGTCACTCGGGCACTGCCCGAGGGCCCCATGCCACTAGGGGGCCCAATCAGGGATGCCAGGCTCAGTAAAACCAGGGACAGTAAGTAAAAATCTATGTTTTTTTTTACATCTGTCCCTGATATGTCCGAAACCGAGATTTTAGCTGCCCAGCCTCTGTACTGCCTCCTGGCGTGGTGGCCATCTGTAAGCCCAGGGGCCCCATAATCTTCTATTGCCCGGGGGCCCCATGAGTTGTCAGTCCGCCACTACTAGGGAGAGTACAACTGGGGGATCTGTAGTGGAGAAGGATCTGGGGGTTTTGGTAGATCATAAGCTCAATAATGGCATGCAATGCCAAGCTGCGGTTTCCAAAGCGAGCAAAGTCCTTTCTTGTATTAAGAGAGGTATGGACTCCAGAGATAGAGATATCATTTTGCCTCCCACCCCCTCCTTCCCTGTACAAATCATTAGTAAGACCTCATCTGGAATATGCAGTCCAGTTTTGGGCTCCAGTTCTCAAAAAGGATATTGGGGAACTGGAGAAAGTGCAGAGAAGGGCAACCAAACTGATAAGAGGCATGGAGGAGCTCAGCTATGAGGAAAGATTAGAGGAACTGAATTTATTCACTCTTGAGAAGAGGAGAATAAGGGGGGATATGATCAACATGTACAAATATATAAGAGGTCCATATAGTGAACTTGGTGTTGAGTTATTCACTTTACAGTCATCACAGAGGACAAGGGGGCACTCTTTATGTCTGGAGGAAAAGAGATTTCATCTCCAAATATGGAAAGGTTTCTTCACAGTAAGAGCTGTGAAAATGTGGAATAGACTCCCTCCAGAGGTGGTTCTGGCCAGCTCAGTAGATTGCTTTAAGAAAGGCCTGGATACTTTCCTAAATGTACATAATATAACTGAGTACTGACATTTATATGGAAAGTTGACCCGGGGAAAATCCGATTGCCTCTCAGGGGATCAGGAAGGATTTATTTCCCCTGCTGTAGCAAATTGGATCATGCTCTGCTTGGGTTTTTTCGCCTTTCTCTGGATCAACTGTGGGTATGGAGTTGGGTATATGGGATTGTATGATATGTATGATACATACAATATATATATAGATAGATAGATAGATAGATAGATAGATAGATAGATAGATAGATAGATAGATAGATAGATAGATAGATAGATAGATAGATAGATTTTTTTTCTTGAACTAACCTGTTTCCCTAAAAATAAGACCTACCCTGAAAAGAAGACCTAGCGTTATTTTCCAGGAGGGCTGCAATATAAGCCCTACCCCCAAAATAAGCCCTAGTTAAAAATGCTTGTAAAATCCTATAACCCACTCTATTACAGTATTATATAATGTACAATGTGTGTGCTTCTGTAATAATATAATTGCGGGGAAGAGAGCTCCGGTGGGTAACAGAAGTGCAGAGTGGCGCTATAACAAATGCATTTGGCACAATTATTACAGAAACGCACACATTGTACATTATATAATACTGTAATAGAGTGGATTATAGGATTTTACAAGCATTTTAACTCAGTTCACACCGGGGATTCCTGCCAGGCAGGGAGGGAGAGAAGATAGCACATTACATGGTAAGACCTACCCCGATAATAAGCCCTACTGTGTCTTTTGTTGGCATAATTAATATAAGACCCTGGCTTATATTCGGGGAAACACGGTAGATGGACCTGTGTCTTTTATTCAACCTAACTATGTAACTATACTGCAGTTTTAATCCAACCAGTTCCTTTTTTTTTTTTATTGTTGTTGTTCTTTTATACACTAGAGTCAGTCAAGAAAAATCAGTCCATTTATTTTAACTTTGTACTGTCAGTTTTGGATGGTATGACCTTTTATAATATCGGAAAAATTAAAAAAACATTTCCAAGCATTTCAGAACTGCGACTGACAATGAGACGCGCGCTGCGTTGAAGGAGAAAGCCTTTTGATGGAAAGGTTACTACATTTGATCGGTTACAAACTAGCATGTTAATGATATTTAATGATGTAGCTATCAATCCCAATTATGCACTGTAGATCGTTATGACAGCAAAGAGACAGCCTTCGAATAATCTCCTGTAGATCTTTTACCTGCCAAAAAAATTATTCGTTAGAGGAACTATAATGTACTATATCAGCTCAAACTATTCCTGTACTGTTATAATGTGAGTATGGGTGGTGTGGAAGTGGGGCTGCAAGTCTAAGGGGTCCAAGGCAGATCACAGACCCCTGCAGCTTTTTTTATCCTACTCTGATCTTATAGGGACTATGGGCCAGATTCACGTAGCGCGGTTTAAATTTCCGCGGGCGTAACGTAGCTCTGATATGCTACGCCGCCGTAAATCAGCGAGGCAAATGCTGTATTCACCAAGCTAAGTTACAGCGGCGTAGCGTAAATGGGCCGGCGTAAGCCCCAGGTAATTCAAATCTGGATGAGGTGGGCGTGTTTTAGTCAAATGTGTTGTGACCCCACGTTTTTTACATTTTTTTTAATTGCGCATGCGCCGTCCGTGGACATATCTTAGTGCTCATGCTCCAAATTATGACGCTAAGACGCATAAGACGGCCCCATTCACGGACGAGTTACATCCATACTTAACATAGAATGCGCCATCTTTCTGGTGGTTTATCTTTACGCCGGAAAACGCCTTACGTAAACGGCGTAAATTCACTGCGTCGGCCGGGCGTACGTTCGTGAATAGGTGTATCTCGCTGATTTACATATTCTAGACGTAAATCAGCAGGAACGCCCCTAGCGGCCAGCGTAAAAAATGCAGTTAAGATACGCCGGCGTAGGAGACTTATGCCGGTCGGTCGTATCTTAACAATATTTGGGCCAGATTCAGGTAGAGTTAGGCTGGAGTATCAGTGATACTCCAGCCTAACTCTCACTTTGAGCCGGCGTTTCTGTTTTCTGTAGTCAGAAAATAAGAAACGCCGGGTTGGAGTTCCTATACGAGCGGCGTAATTGTATTTCGCCGTCGTATCGGAACTGCAATTTTAAAAATGGCGCTCGGGGCGTTCCCGCTGATTAACGCAGAGAATATGTTAATCAGCGAGAATCGGAAATTCACGATCGTACGCGGGCCCGACGCAATGACTTTCCGACGTTTCCGTAAGCGATATGCGGCGCAAAGAAAAACATGACCCCTAGGTGGAGTATCCTATGTTAAGTATGGCCGTCGTCATCGCGTCGAATTTAAAAATTTTCATGTCGTTTGCGTAAAACGTCCGTGAATGGGGATTGACGTCATTGACGTTCCCTGACAGAATTTGGAGCATGCGCACTGACAGTCGACGCATGCGCAGTACGTTCGCCGCGGGATCGCGCATAGTTAACATAATACACGCCCCTTACCCGCCCAATTTGAATTACGCCGGCTCATTTTCGCTACGCCGCCGCAACTTTAGGAGCAAGTGCTATGTGAATAACAGTACTTGCTCCTAAAGTTTCGGCGGAGTAACGTAAATGAGAACCGTTACTCCAACATAAAGATGCTCCCATCTACCTGAATCTGGCCCTTTAAGCGTATCTCACTTTGAGAATACGCTTAAATATACGCCGGCGCAGATTCTGAGTTACGACAGCGTATCTACTGATATGCCGGCGTAACTGTTACTGAATCTGGCCCTATATATAAAACATCTGTTGTGTAGAATTGACAAACACCTGCACATTTAGAATAAATAAAATAAAAAAATCGCTGTATTTTCTCTAATATATGTTGATTTAATATTGTAGTGCCACCTAGTGGCCATCATTTTTATTTGTATTGTTTTTATTGATTGAGGTCGTTATAGAAAAAAGTGCATTGTCGCCACTGGGTGGCGCTGATAATAAAGAAACTACATACCCTAGGGCAGTGATGGTGAACCTTGGCTCTCCAGATGTTTTGGAACTACAATTCCCATAATGCTCCACTACACTGCAGCGTACATGAGCATCATGGGAAATGTAGTTCCAAAACATCTGGGGTGCCAAGGTGCCAAGAATCTATTTTTAGATTCAAAGATGGTATCACTGAGTCTTTATGCAATGTAGGCTGCTCATACCTAGTGGGAGGGACTGAAAAAGTGCTGTACGAATATTAAAATGGAGGAGCTATGCAAATATCAAAATGCCTTGATGGGTGGAGGAGTGGGCATTCCTGGTGATGCCCACTGTCACCTATGGACTTGGTGGTTGTGGTACTTGATTACTTGAAGCCACAGTCCGGGTGTCTGAATCTTGGACACATGATTCAATACACAGACTGTCCGGGTGAATCCCGGACGGGTGGCAACCCTAGCTCTATGTGACTTGCTGCAGCTCCTAATGCCCATTGTGAGACGCTTACAGCGTGCAGTGAAATCAGCACGAGACATTTCTGTACAGGAGAGGAGCCGGTACGACTGCGCAAGGCTGGAGTTCAGCTTTAACTTTCCCCAGCAGGTTTACTTTGGAAAAAAAATTAAAAGATTAACATTTGCTTTCACGATGACCTGAAATGTCCCAGCGACTCCCCCTCCGGGGATTACCCAATAAATCTGCCTTCATCCTCTCCCCCCCCGCCACTCATGCCTGCTTATCTGCTTTAAATTGCTGTACAATATCTTAAAGAGCTGTCTACAGCCGCCGCTGACACAAACAAATTATTATGTGGCGTGCGTCTGCCTGTAACTTAGCGTTTTCCCTGCGAGCCATGAAATAAAGTGATACTAAATGGATGAGGAGCGGCACGTATTGAAGACCCGGAGGCCCGGGGGCGCCGTCTCCTAATGAAACTCCGGGTCCTGTCATCATTTCCGGGACTGTCAGTGTGACGGAATCAGACAGGCGATCGGAATATCTGCAACGAACGTTATTTATTCAGCTAAATAAAACATCCACTACACTTTAGCACCTTTAATTACCCACTTGAAGACCAGGCCTTTTACTGACATTTCTTGCTTACAAGTTAACCACATGCCGACCGCTGCACGCCGATATACGTCGGCAGAATGGCAGTGGTAGGCAATTGGGCGTACAGGTACCTCCCCTTTAAGAAGCCATGCGGCGGGCATGCCCGCCGCACTCTCCGTGACCGCGCCCACGGGACCAGAAAACTCGATGTCCGCTGGTGTCCCGCTATCGTGAGACGGAGGGATGTCTGTGTAAACAAGGCATTTCCCTGTTCTGCCTTGTGACAGGACATTGATCACTGCTCCCTGTCATCAGGGAGCAGCGATCAGTGTCATGTCACTTGTAGCCCACCCCCCCACACACTTAGAACCACTCCCTAGGACACACTTCAGGGCCGTCTTTAAAGCAGAGCAAAAGGGGCAGCTGCCCTGGCCCTGTCATTGTTGTGGGGCCCAAAGCAGCTGCCTCATACTTGCCAACTATCCCAGTTTAAATTCCCTCGTCCCTTGAAGTTTTAGTCCTGTGCTGTGTCCTGATATCTCAGTGTGAAGTGCTGCTACTAATGCTGCCCAGCTCTGCCCTATTGTTGTGTACAGATGACTCACCTGCAGACCCTGTGTTTACATGTAAATAACTGTCATTCATAATAGCTGAGGCCGGCAGCATTTATATGTAAATAAAGGCGGCATTCATGTGTATATCATGGCCCTCTACACTGAATGATGTGCTGTAACCTCTAGCAACCAGTCAGTGAGCAGTATTACTGTACAGTAATCTCTAGCAACCAATCAACAAGAAGAAATCATGTGCTGTAACCTCTAGCAACTAATCAGTGAGCGGTAATGTGTGCTGTAACCTATAGCAACCAGTCAGTAAGCAGTAATGATACGCTGTAACCTCTGGCAACCAATCGCAATCACTGCCTGATCTGATACAGGAAACTGATTTTAAGTCTAGCTGATATTTATTGTATGTCTCAGAGCAGATGAAGAGCAAAATTGCATGGGGGGGCAAGGACATTTTTTGCCCAGGGTCCAATCAACATTAAAGACAGCCCTGGGGTCAGGGGTCATGCAGCCTCATAGGACAGTCAGAGGAGAATGAAAACTCCTCTTACAAGCCTTAACCAGACACGGATAGAAGTCACAAGACTGCTATATACATTCTGCCGATGAGAAAAGTTATTTAGCACTACAGTTTATATTTACTAAAATAATTGCATCTCCATGTTCTGTGTACTGTGAGAGAACAGATATAGTGAATGCAGGGTCCTGGGTTTAGGGACACTTCTATGCAATAAGGTATATAACCTTATACACGCAGCCCCCCCCCCCCCCCATGCTGCTGTAAATCACAGCTAGTAAGTAGTGTTGCTCAAGAATATTCGCATTGTGAATATTCGTTACGAATATTGCATATTCGAGTATTCGCGAATAACTCGAATATCGCGGTGAATATTCGCTATGGCGAATATTCGTATTTTTTCAAATTTATTTTTAAAACAGATCACATCCTAGTGATCTCCATCGACGTCTAAAAGCATTGCTGGCATGATTAGAGACCCTGGGCCGAGTAGCTGAGGCGATCCTTTTATGTTGCCGAAAATTCGCAAATACTTTCTCTGCCCTTCTTTTGCATCAGAGCCAATCAGAGTTCTCCTACCACAGTTGTCAGAGGTTAGCAACCTCCATAGCAACCAATAGGAACCTGCCTGCACGACCATTATATAAGATCACTCCCAGCAGTATTTCAGTGCAGATTCACAAGGTGGCTAGAGAGAGTGGAGTGTTTCTGTGCGTTTTTCCTGTGTATTGCGATCTTAGAGCTTAGCATTGTGCTTCCTATAGTGCTTTCAGTTCTGAGTTTCCTGCTTCTAAAACCAAATGCTTTTTCAAAGCAAAAGACCCAGCAGCTTTTCTAAAAGCTCAGATTTGTGTTGTTTTGTCCAGGTTAGTGTAGCTTAGTGTTAGATAGATTTCTGTGTAGTTAGTGTAAGTGTACATTTCTTTAAGGTAGCTTAGTTTAGTGTGTGTTTAGTCTCTGTGTTTTGTGTATAAAAAAAACAAAAAACAAAAAAAAATTAGCTTTAGTTTAGTCATATAAGTTTGTGTAAGTAGAGTTAGTGTTTAGTGCATATTAGTTTAGTAATCCAGGAAATGATCTCTGTTTTCGCGTGTTGTTTGCGTGCATGCGCATGCGTGGACGAGAATTTCGCAATCAATTTCACATTCGCATTAGCGAAATTTCGCAATTTTTTTTTTTTATAAAATATCACGAATATTCGATATTAACGAATATTTCACGAATATTCTTCTATATATTCGTGAAATATCGCGAAATCGAATATGGCGTATTCCGCTCAACACTACTAGTAAGGAGGGATTGGTGGGCGGGGTTGAGCCACACTCTGTGAGTCCATAGACTCGGGAGCATGCATCTTGCTATAGTGGGCATTCAGTGGGGGGGGGGGGGAAAGATTTGGATTCAACTTCAAACTCTTAGTGAAGAGTAAAGCTGCCTGTGGATGGTGCCGTGTCAGCAGGTGACCATACTGTCTGGACAGACTGGGTCTATGGAGGGATGTCAATGCATGGAGCTGCATTTGAAACAGATAATTTTAACTAAAAAAGTGTTTGAAAATAAACAAAAGTGAATACATAAAAAAAAAAAAATCAATGCTTTCCTTTACCTTTTATATAGATTAAAAATCTGATATCTGAGATCAGTTGGAGGAAATATTTTACTTATAGGCACCTAAAGCAGAACTCTGGTCAAGAATAATAATATTACAAGCCCATCAAAAGATCAAACAGTAATAACTCACTTTCAATCCAGAGCTGCCTCTTGAAGTTCTTCTTTTCCACCACTAGATGTCCTCAGTTTTCCACTTGAATGATGGCCAACAACTATCAATCCACTTCCTTGATCCAGGTTGTCAGTGGACCCCCCCCAGTCAGTGATTGGACAGTGAAGCAGAAGCAGCACAGTAATGAACTAATCTCTCTGCTTTCTTTTAACAGGCATGTTCCTTGACCTGATTGGCTCCTTGTGCTGCTTCTCTCCCTCTCCAAATCTGAGTTCTGCTGTACCTGGACTATATGAGGCTGACTGCTTGGGTTTAGAATAAATAAATGTAATGTGGGATTATTGTATGATTACAGAGCCCAATTATTGTGTGCCTTTTATATCTTCCTTGGAGTTCAGCGGTAAAGAAAGTTTTTTTCTATTATTTAGCGGTCCTTTAACTAACGGTCTTCATTATGGAAATGTTGTATTTATATGAGGAGATGATTGAATATCCACATGAATATAAGCCGATGATTCCCTCAATCAGAGGCCGTCAGGGGAAAAATGCAGAAATATTGAAATTTAAAATGCCCTAAAAACATCGCAATGCCGCCGCCCCCGGGGAGAGACGCAGCTCCCGGCTCAGACGCTTTTTCCATTTATCTGCATTTTTATTTCATTTAGGATTTTTAGATATTTGTAGATACATCTCTCACCGGAGGCAAAGAATATATTAGTTTGTGCCTTTGCCGGAGCGTAAACCTGTTCTATACAGATACCAGGATGTCGACTTGAAATGAGGGCCGCTTATCTCATTCCATCGCAGCGCGCTGAGAGCGGGAATGCCAAGGCGCCATAGTTTGATGTGTAATTGTCTGGGGCAGATTTGTAGATCTTTCTGGGAACACTGGGTGGTTTATTTAAAGGGTCGGTCAGCCCAAATCCAATATTTTTGTCACAGTGGAACCTTTGTGCCACCCAGGTAGGTCCTAAAGAGGCCCCCCCCCCAGTATTCTCCAGAGAAAAAATTGAAGGTTTCCCCATAAGGTGGGACTTTTAGGCAGCAATGTCAAAGCAGTAAAATACTGGTAGCTGAGTAAAAAACAATACATTTATTAGCTCATAAGAGAGCTTGGATATAGCAATATATATGAATCACAATGTAAAAGCAAATAGATTTGGCAAATTATCACATACCATGGTACATACGGTAAAATCATTACATATATCAGATAATAAATATATACATCAAAATATTCCATATTGTAGTACC